>CM046441.1:47151961-47480881 GCA_025506515.1 Flaveria trinervia
GCGAAAGGGGTTCAATCGTACGATTGAATGGTACGAATGGGATTCAGTCGTGCGATTGACCCCATACGTATCTAGGAGTGTGCGATTGGGCTCCTACGCATATACCTTCATGCGGTTACATCAATCATGCGACTGAACTTCATACGCATGGTTCAGCCATGCGTATGGGTAGTTTGAGCCCTTCAGTCGTGCGACTGAAGTTCATCATGCTGTCCATTTGCATGAAGACCAACTGTTCAATTCAAATTTTCTGTTTCACCAATTTTTTTGTTTTAAACCTCTATATCTAGTTCATTGGACTCGCCATCTCGTCACTAATGACCTATTAAACTTAATTTTAACATTTAGCTTAGTTTATGTAGCTATTAGGGCATTTTTCACTCCGATCAATGTTTCAATCGAATAACCCAAATTTGACTCAAGATCTTCTGATTTCTATAAGGTTTAACTGCAATGTACCTGTATTCTTGTCAATCGAATGTCAGAAGATCAATAGCAATGTGAAAAACTATCTCTAGAAATTTTGGCAGAGTAACGGGAAAGAAAGCGATTTGGGTGCGATTGGGAGTGATGAGTGAGATACGATCGACTAAGGCCCTCTAAATACTGACCCTAATTTCAATCGGCCGACTGGCCTCATTCGCTCAGTTCATTCGGGCGACTGAGGTTCAGTCGTGCGATTGTCCAGTCGGTCGCTTTCAGTTGGCCGACTGAGTCTCAGTCGGTCGATTGACTCATTCGTGCCCTTCATTTCTTTCTCAATTAACCGACTAAGTCTCAGTCGGTTGACTGACTCATTCGCACCCTGTCATTCGGTCGAAAGGATCATTCTTAAACGGCATTCGGTTGAATGACTAAATTTCATGTCCAGTCGTGCGAATGGGATCCATTCGCATGGTTGGTCCATATTCATGGTCCAATCGTGCAAATGGGATCCATTCGCATGGTTGGTCCATATTCATGGTCCAATCGTGCGAATGGGTCACACTTGGTAGATTTTCTGCCATTTTGAACATTTTAACCTTTTGAAATAGACATTATAAGCTCTTAACCAATTCAGTCACTTCAGATGTGACTTTTTAAACTTTGAAAAACATGTGGACATCTCAGACATGACCCTTTTATGTAAGTTAATTCCCATCTGATTTCCCTGATGTAGTCCGACAGACACACAAATTAAAAGATTAACATAGAAACTTAACCTAACTACACAATAAAGTTTATTTTTGGACTTTTTGTGAGAGATAAAACCTAAGATGGAAATCTAAGGGATTTGGTTTGGGAGTAGACAGCTTCAACTTAGATTGATCATATCTGGACAATTCAATTTTGGAATCATATAGGAACATCAAATCATTTAGGACTTGTTATTAAAACTTTTGATGCTTAAATTCTCGGTGTTCATCCAGAGTCGTTAGCACTTAAGGAAATCATACTGAAACTCTTTGATTTTCACATTGATTTGAACTCTTGAGAATGTAGCACTAAGATTGTCAGTATGTTTGTCCACTTAATCCATACACAGACTTTTGACGCAGACTGGTGACTGATTTAGGTTTAATTATTTCAGCTAACATTTGTGGATCCACACTTATATGGTAATCAACATTCCTCAGAGGTTTTTAAGCGGTCTACGGGTATTATTACAAGAAGAGACTATTCTTAGAGCTTTCAAAGAGAAGCCTGTCCTCAGGTCAGTGCCATGGCATAGCAGAGAAGCGGCAAACAACAATGAATTCTAGAATATCTAGGTTATGCTTATCCTCAGGTCAGTGCCATCGCACAGCAGAGAGGCACATAACCTATCTCCTTGTTAGAGCAGCTTATTTTATTTTACACAATATGCACCAACAACATAAGTCATTAGCTTTATTGCATTTGTCTTTCATTTTTCTTGCTTTGCTCTAATTATGGTCATCCGCACACGTTTGTGGCAATTAAAAGCTCATTACCCCTTATTGGAATATATTTGATTGTGTTAACCAGTGATAAGATGGAAGCCCACAGTCAGTTGAACAACTTAGTTTGATCTTGAGATTACCAATCAGGTCTACTTGTCTATTGTGTTAAATCTACCAACATATCATTTTTGGTTTAGCAGCCTCTAAGTCTACTTTCTTTGCGTCACCTTAGGAGTTGCCAGTTTTCTATCATCTTCCCTTTTATATTGCTTAGACTACATAGACTTATACTTTGAACTTTTGCATCTTTTCAATACTTAAAATTTTAAAGTCCCTCTGATTTGTTCCTGTGTACTATCATGTTCCAAAGGTATTGAATCGGTATCATAGACACAATCTACCTTATTTCAGCTAGTTACCCCTTCTCCCTCATTTTATTTTTTTATTTTTTTAATGTTAACTTGCTGACATATTCTCCCCCTAAAATACTAAAATCATTATGGTTAATTATTTTTGGATTTTAATAACAGCAAAATACATGAGTTTAAATATAACAGACGAAAATAAAAACAGATAACATAAAATAAAATAAACTTTAACGAAACGACATCGGACTACACATTATTATCATCAGGAATTACCTCACTTTTCTTTTTAGCGCCGTTGACCTCTAGCAAATATTGAAAACGTGGTTTATCAAAGGCTTTAGTATAGAGGTCAGCACGTTGAAAATCAGTATTAATTTTAACCACATCAATTAAGTTCTTTTCAAAACAGTCTCTTATGAAGTGGTATTTAATACCGATGTGTTTGGTCTTAGGATGTTGAACCGGATTTTTAGTTACTGCAATTGCAGCAGAGTTATCAACAAAAATAGGAGTAGATGAGAATTTTAAACCGTAATCCCGCATTTGCTGTTGAATCCAAATGATTTGTGAACAGCAACTTGCAGCAGCAACATATTCGGCTTCACAGGTTGACAATGCAACCGATGTCTGTTTCTTACACTGCCATGTAACTACTTCTCCCAAAGAATTGACACCCCGCTGATGTAGACTTGTAGTTCATTTTGCAGCCTCCGTAGTCCGAGTCACTATACGCTGTGAGCTCAAAATCATCATCATGAGGATACCACAACCCCAGTGTCGGTGTACCCTTTAGATAGCGAAAAATCCTTTTGACCCCGATCAGATGATTGACCTTAGGTTTAGCCTGATATCTAGAACATAAACATGTCGCATACATGATATCAGGTCTTGAGGCAGTGAGATACATGAGGGATCCAATCATTCTCGGTACATAGTGGCATCTACAAGATCTCCATTCTCATCAGGTGCTATATCATGATTCGTAGCAAGTGGAGTACCAGCAGCAGAAGCATTCTCCATGTCAAAGCGACTGAGAATGTCTCCTACATACTTGGTCTGATGTAGAAAGATCCCATTCGGTGTTTGATCCACCTGTAACCCGAGAAAGAACTTCATCTCCCCCATTGCACTCATCTCAACTCTTTCTTCATCACTGCTTCAAACTCTTTGCATAACTCTTCGTTCTTTGACCCGAAGATTATGTCATCAACATATATCTGTACAAGCAGTAGGTCACCATCCTTCTTTAATAATAGTGTACAGTCAATGACTCCCCTGCGAAAGCCGTGTTTCACAAGATGAGTCGAGAGTTTCTCATACCAAGCTGAGGAGCTTGATGAAGCCCATATAAGCTTTGTCGAGCTTGTAAACTCTATCCCGATGATAAGGGTCTTCAAATCCCTCGGGTGACTTACATAGACTGTTTCCCTGATTTCGCCATGAAGGAATGCACTCTTCACATCTAATTGGTAGACTTTAATCTTCATGTACGATGCATAGGCAAGGAAGATACGAATAGCTTCCATCCTTGCCACGGGTGCAAAAACACTCATTATAGTCAATCCCCTCGACTTGGCGAAAACCTTGAACCACCAGTCGAGCTTTGTTCCTGATAATGACTCCTTGGTCATCCTTCTTACATTTAGTACCCATTTGGTGCCAATGACTTTAGCACCTTTAGGTCTATCAACCAGAGTCCATACACCTAACTTCTTAAACTGCAGAAGTTCTTCTTGCATGGCACTCACCCAAGCCTCATCATTTAGTGCTTCACTGACATATTTTGGCTCAACCTGCGAAACAAAACATCGATAAGCACCATCATGAATGTAACCCTTCTCCATAACTGAGGCGTAATCAGCTGAGTATAGCTGATTTTGGGTTTGTACTCCTGATCGGACATCTCCAATAACATTGTCAAGGGGATGATAAACGTTTAGTCGTGATCCTGGAGTAGTCGGCACAGTCACCTCAGAACCAAGATTGTGAACATTTTGGTCTGCATGTGAGGAGGTTGGAGTTTGAGGTTCCGAAGTCGAGGGTGCATCACTTGTGGATGCTTGTGGACTTTTAGGAACTGGAACCTGTTCCTCCTGACTGTTCTGGTCATCTGCTTCAGTTTCATCTTCAGAGGAGGAGTCACTTTCATCGACTACCCCTTCTGACTGAGTAGATAACTCTCCTGTGTGCTGGATGGAGTATTTAGAATATCATACATCGTCCTAGTAGCTAACTCATCATCCGAGGGAGAGAGAGGGATGTTGAAGGACTTGAAGAATCCATCATAATCGAAGAAGTATGCAGGTCCTTTACCTGTAGGTGGTGTGGTATATCTCTGAACGTCGACATTACACCACACTTCTACAAGAACCGTTGAATTATTGTAAACTCGCTTGTTCGGTATGTTGTATCCTAGAAAAATTCCTTCATCTGCCTTCTCGCTAAATTGCCTTCTTGTGTCTTCTTCAGAAGTGTACACGGCGCGCCAAAAGGTTCAAGATACTCCAAATTAGGTTTGCGTCTTTGTAGTAGCTCATAACATGTCTTTTGTGGCGCTTGACTATTGGACTCGATTCAGTGTATAACACGCATTTGCCACTGCCTCATTCCAGAATTGGATAGGCAGTTTTGAGTCTGCCAGCATAGTCCTTGCTGTCTCTATCAAAGTCATGTTCTTTCTCTCAGCAACGCCATTCATCTGAGGTGTGTAAGCAAAGTGAATTGATGCACAATTCCCTTTTCCTTGCAGTATGCCTCCATCCCTTGATTCTTGAATTCTGTCCCGTTGTCTGAGCGTATTTGTCTAACTTTTAGCTTGTAGAGGGATTCCATGTGGTTACTAGTTCTTGAATGTCTCCAAAGTTTCTGATTTGGATTTCAGAAACATTACCCAGTGAACCTTGAGTAGTCATCAGTGACCACAAAACAGTACACGTCGCCTGCAATGCTCCTAGTACTAACTGGACCAAACAGATCCATGTGAAGAAGCTCAAGAGGAAGTTCTATTGAATGAACTTTCTTTTCCTTATGAGACTTCTTTGTCTGTTTGCCTTTCTTGCAAGCTACACAAAAGTTAGGAAGTTGGAAGTTCTTGACATTTACTCCTCTCACTAAATCCTTCTAAATCAAATGATTCATCTTCCTTTGACTAATGTGTCCCATTCTCCTATGCCAGGAGATTGAATCCTTCTCAGTAGCTTTAGATAGAAAGCACTGACCTCATGATCCGTTGTAGCAGCTGTTGACAGATCCAAGACATAAAGATCTTTATATCTTGAAGTAGTCATTATAACTTGGTCCTCTGGGATCATATATTCTTTCTTCAGCACGTAACACTTCTTGTTGTCGAAGATGACTTTAAATCTTTATCACCGATTTGGGAAACAGAAAGTAAGTTGTTCTGAAGTTGTTGAACGTAGTTCACCTTATCAAACTTAACTTTCTGATTCCCACTTCTCCCTGAGCTGTGATATAGCCTCCTTTGTTTCCTGCAAAAGAAAACATGCCCTCCTTTTATTTGTTTGACGTTAGATAAAAGGGCTCTATTTCATATCATGTGCCTGGATGCTCCGCTGTCTATAATCCACGTGTTAGTCTCAGCACTGTATCGAACACCCTGCACATACAAAGTAAATGAATTAGTTTAGGTTAGGAACCCAAGCTTTGACTGTCTTGGGTTTCCCAGAGGCATCACACATCATAAACTCCATCCATTGACCCTTAGAGGGTGAGGTAGCTCAGGTTCCTTCTTGTCATCAGTATCAGACACGTAGGTTGACTTTTCTTTCCATAAGCCAGATTTGTGCAATGCCTGTTTATGATAAACAGTCGTCTGGCTTGCAAGTTTGACTTTAGGTTCACTAGCTCTTCTAGGTGGAGTTAAAGAGCTCCTCTTAGAAGACTTAGGTTTTCAGTCCTGAAATTCAATCTTCTTCCTAGGTGCCTGATAAAAAGTACAGTAGGAAGCAATGTGTCCATATTCTCCATAGTTGTAGCACCCTCTGCTATCAACTTTATGATTAAATTTCTTTGTGGAGAAGTGCGTGACACTCTAGTAACATCAATCACTTTAGGTTTTGACTCTTGTATGTTTGATGTTTTCTCTGGTTTAACAAAATTTACTGTTTTAACCTGTTTAACATGTTCTACTTTTTGGTTAACAGGTTTTTGACTTCAATCATGTGAGAAAGTAACATTTGAAGTCCTTTTAGATTCTGATTTGACTTTGTTAGAACTTGACTTTAAGTTAACCTTTTCAAACTTCTTTTCCAGATTAACACAAGGCAATTTTCCCTTTGCCTTTGAAGTGGTCTCCTTTTGTTTGTTTCCAGTGTCAATAGATGAACTTAGGGAATCTGGATCACTCACAAGAGGAGTAGTCACTGCATGATCCTTGATGGGATTACTACTTAAAGGTCTAGACTTAGTGTTCATCAAGATCTCAGGTGGTGGTGGAACCACTTTGTAGCCCAGTCCCTCCCCGTTGTTCCTTTCTTTTACTAAGTGTTGGACTATGTGTGACGAACTAGTCCAACTATGCAGTTTCTGTTTTAGTGAATTTACTTCTACTTCTAGAACTGCCTTTTGTTTCTCAGTGTCTTCTAGGGAGTTTAGATAGTACCTAATGTCATTTGCTTGGTTAAAAGCCACTACTTCGGTTTCCCTAAGTAGTTTAGTCAATAGGTCTATTTTTTCTTTATAACTATGCTCATTTTGTTTTAGTACTCTATTAGCCTCAGTGCACAGACGTAAATCTTTTACTAAGTTATCATTATGATCTAATAACCTAGCAAAATTTTCATCTATGCTATTCCTAAAAGTATCACAATCAGAACAAGCATGATTATTAAAAATTGGTCAGTGGTACTTACCTGAGTTGGTTTAGAAGAGTTAGCCATCAGTGCAGCATCAGATGTTTCTGGTTCTGGTGATTCTGACTTTTCTGTCTCTGACGTGGACACTTCCTCATTTGGCTTGTAACTGACCTCGGCTGCAGTTGTTTCTTCAATATGTGACATTGCTATCTCAACTGCTAGATCACCTTCACTCGCAGAATCATCCTCAATATCCTCAACACTGGCAATGTTAGATTCTCCTGGTGAGACAAACCTAAAACTCCAATCCTGTCCTTCATCATCATGAGCAGTTAAGGCTTTTGGATCCTTGTTTGATGAAGTAGAACTAGAGGCTTGCTTGTCTTGGCGAGTAAAGGACGAGAACGGGTTCCCATTACCCGTCTTCTTTGGCTTGACACATTCTCTTTTGAAGTGCCCCTTCTCACCACAGTTAAAGCAGGTCACTTTACTCTTGTCAAAGCCAAAGGTGGTATCCTTAGTAGCAACCAAGTTCTGTCCAGTCTTTTTCACAAACTTCTTCGCCCTCTGGAGAGCACTAGCTAAGGCCCACATTATACCCATTCTCTCAAGCTCCATTTCATCCACCTGCTCGTAGTCCTCATCTGCCAGATGGCAGTTTCCAATCTTCCCGGCAACAAGTCCATCATATGAATGAACCACTGCTACTAAAAGATCCATATGCTCTCGAGCTACTTACACGGTCACATTATCGAGGTTCTCGATCTTCAGTTTGGTAGCGCTTGCTTCTGATCCAATGTAATGGGTACATGATGACCCAGACGTGTCTGATCCAGAAGGAGAAGCATGTGAAGGACCTGACGAGCTAGACACAAAAGCAGTCTGGAGTGGTGCTCCAGATGTCTTAGCTTGAGGCGTGGCGTTGTATAAAGCTGGATTTTGTGTGTACGAAGACTTCTGAGCTCTATACTTCATCCTTAGTGCTTCTTCTCGCAACTTAAGAATGAAGTCATTTATATCCAGCTTTACAAGCATTCCATTCTGTCTCAGGTTAGACACGAATGTAGCCCACTTATCAGGCAATCCGTCTGCGAAGTTGCTTACTTTCTCTTCCATGGTAGTAGCCACTCCATGTGTATGCAATTCGCTCATCAAGTGGTAGAATCTGTCTATTACTTCGTCTAAACTTTCATTACCAATTGATGAGAAGTTATTGAATTCCTTCTTTAACTCCTTTGCCTTGATTGCCTTCAATGACGCATTCCCATCATATCTCTTCTCTAGCTCATCCCACAGTTTCTTGGACTGCTTGTTCTCTGAATACTGGTGGAATATGTCTTTGGGGATAGACTGAGTGATCAATGCATATACTCTTTTCTCTGCATTGTTCTTTACTTTCTGTGCGTCTGTCATCCCGCTTAATGTTAACTTAACTCCATCAGCTCCCACCGGTGTACTATAACCAATCTCAATGGCTTCCCACATATTAGGATCTACTCGATTAAGGTAGATCTCAAAACGTTGTTTCCAGTGGGGAAACTCATCTAAAGTCAAAAGCTTTGTTGTTTTGTTGTGATTCCCCACCTCACTCTCAAGCAACAGCAGGTTCTGTATCCTTGAGTCCTTCCCAGTAGTAAAGGCTGACATCTGATCTTCCATGACTAATAAACTTATAATCTAATCAAACAAACTTTCACTGATGCGACTGAAGGATGCGAATGATCTAATCGTGCGTATAAACTCTGCGATTGGTTCAATCGTGCGTTTGAACTGGGCGATTGGTTCAGTCGTGCGAATGAATCTGGTGCGTATGAGCTATGCGAACGAACGTCCAGTCGGCCGAATGAGGGTGCGACTATGTCCAATCGTGCGTATGAGCATTGCGAATGGAGTCCAGTCGTGCGAATGAGTCACTCGTGCGACTGAAGTTGCTGTTTTGCGAAAATTTCTAGGTTTGACGGGTTTCAGCCGTAAAGATTCGAAATTTCACAAGTTCTAATCGCCTAAGTCCGTAGAAACCAAACTTCGATGAGCAGGGAACTTCCAAGATCACTTTTGATGCCAAAGATTGCGTTTTTAGTGCAAAACACAAACTTTTATGCAATCTTGATTGAATCAACACGTAATCAAGAGACAAGCTTTGATACCACTTGTTAGGACCTGGTATTTGACCGAAATACCTAGAGATTAACGTGTAAACCAGATCAAATAGTGCGGAATCCTATTTCATTGGCGATCCAATCAGTGAGAACACACGAAGAATCAATCAAGAATTGAAACTAACGTTAGAAATCGATTGGGAATCGATCTAATGTGTTCTATGAACTTGGAGAACGAATGAGAGGTTTCTGGACGGCTAGGGTACGTCTGGAATCGTAATTGATCGAGAGTCCTTTCTTTTCACGAATTGAGTTGTATTTATAGGTTGGTATTATTCAATCGTGCGACTGAACCATTAGTTTGGTTCAGTCGTGCGATTGAACCATGCGGTTGATTCATTCGTACGACTGAGTGTTCAGTCGTGCGACTGAGCCATCTTATGTTGCAATCGTACGATTGATCCAGTCTCCTGGTTTAGTCGTGCGACTTAGTCAGTCGTGTGAAGTTATTCATGAGTATGGTTCATTCGCATGAGCCATTCGCATGAGAACTTCATTTCGTTAAGTTTGAATGTATAATTAATAAACATTATATGTAATCATTCAAGCAATCACTAACCTAATTAACCAATTCAATGTCGACACATCAATGAAACATTAAACATTATAACTAACAAACTATCAATATCATTTCATTAATCATACCAAACAAGATCTATTACATCACATATCATGATCTAGGGACATACATGTATCAACAGTGCTTATCTCCTTTGCTATGTGTGAACATTGACCAGGAGTGATGATCTCCATTGTTGTATGATAGTACTGATCTAGAGCTCTCATCAGTACAATTTAATGAACTTCTCTATTATACGTAAGTATAGACCTCAAGCGCTCATCTGCAAGAGTCAATTGATTAACTCCTCTGTTATACGTGAGTATAGACCCGAAGCTCTCATAAATTGATGTCTATTAGGAATGTGCTTCTTTTGAAAAAAGGTCTTTGTTGTTTCTAAAAGGAATAGTCAAGCAGAGCGTGTTATTTTTTCAATATATCATTATGACAGGATAAGTTTTTTTACCAAATGTCTGTGGGGACTGAGTCATTCAAGTGTTCTTTAAATGAATCAAAACATGATAATTGTAACTGCTGTTTATTTATTGAAAAGAAAAAGGCATGAACTTAAAAAGACAAGTATATCAACAATTCCACCAAACCATGACTCTCCAGAAGATCTATTTAGCTTCTTGTTCCTCTCTATCTTTATGTTTTCTTCTTTTGTTATGTAAAAAAAATGTGAAGTTCGGTGAGGTCTTGTGGGGAAAATTTTTTTTTACTACTTTTCTTGCTTTTGTATTTATTTTGATTCTTTTCTAAATATCTTAATTTTTTTAAAAAAGGTAAAAATAGTTTTTTTATTTTTTTAACTTTTATGTTTCCAGCGAAACTATACTTTCACTTATAGTTTCGCAGGGTGAAATTGTAGATTCTTCGGCTCTTTCGCTCAAATCAGAGTCATTCTGACCAAAGCTTATACCAACGAAACTATAATCTATATATCGCATCTTGCAAAACTAAGACTTCATTTTCGCACCATCGGGGTTTTAGGTTTTTGAGAGTATACCGTGACTACTTCAGACGATTCCACGTTTTTGAGTGTTTGTTACTTGTTTAATGGGTGTTTAAACACCTAATGTGAGTTTCGAACCTTGGACAATAGTTTAATCTAGGTGTAATCAAGTAATTTTGGACCGATTAGGCTGAGACTCTTCGGTACCTTCGCAGTTAATACTTCGAAAGTATTGATAGTCCAGGGAAACTAAACGAAAGTTTAAAGGTTTTTCAGGGAAACTGTGAAGCCATGATGTCCAACTTAACAGTTTCGCTGGTCATGTTTCAGTTTCGCTATGCTGAATTTATACTTTCGGCGTGTCGAATTTATACTATTTGACATGCGGAAACTACCTCTTGCTTGTTGCCGAAATTACATTTTCGCTTGCCTAAACTACTGTTTCGGCTAGCGAAACTATATTTTCGCCTAGCAAATGTAATATATTTTTCTTCATTTTTATTCATTTTAATTATTTTTCTTTATTACTCATTTCCATATATCTTTCTAATGCGTTCATCTACTTTTCATATTAAATGTCTAATCTAAAGTTTGATGAGAGAATAACATTACGCCATTTTGGTGATACACAGCCCAAAGCTGCGGGATTTAGAGACTATATCTGATGGCTTGAGAGATCACTCATTGCATATGGGATCTCTCATTCTACCACCATCTACGATCTACAGTTCAGAGACTTTTGGCGTACCGCCGAGTACGACACCAGAGCCAATCCTTAGAGGATTGTTGTGAGAGTGCTGGAAAACGACTTGGTTATTACAGTTGAGATCATCTCACGGGTGTTGAGACTTGAGGAGGATAATGGAGAGGAGGTCGTGCTTACTGATCAGGAAGTTTATGAGGCCTACAGGACCATGGGATATGAGGGTCCACCTTTTGGCACAAGAAAGGAACTCAAGAAGTCCTTTCTCTCCAAGAAGTGAAGATATATCGCTCACGTATTCATCATGTGCTTAGATCACCGAAAAGGTAGATCAGATGGGCTAAATTTTGACTGCGCTAAAGCTATGGTTATATGTTGTAGAGGGAAGAAGGCCAATATAGCCAAACTTATCTTCAACTACATGGCAGAGAATGTAATGGCTCTAAAGAAAGATAAATGGTTGTTGTACCCAGGATTGTTGCAGATGATCACTGATGATCTTATTCCTAATATACCAAGGCACATGGAGATTAAGAGGTTAGTGTAGATGAACACGCGCATTTTTGCCGTCTCCTGTGCGATTTGGCACTACTTTAGTGGGAATATTACCCATTTATGGGAGAATATGTACCCTCCTTATAGATGGAACTATATTAGTAGGGTGAATGAGTCAGAGGATAAGAGGGCTGAGGAGACAAGAATTAAGCAAGCTGAGTCGATGAAAAAAAGAAAGAGGTATGCTAAAGAGAATGATTATGATTTTGAAGATGATATTTAGGAGACTGAATAGGAGGTCAGAGCTAAAAAAAGGTCAAAGAAAAGGGCGGAAGAGGGAAAGTCAGAGAGAAGGACTAAACACAAACATCAAGCATTCACAGAGCCGGGAGGAGGGAGGAGAGGGCTGGACTGGATGAGGATGTTATAAGGAACCTCAACTCCTCTCTAGATAATGAACTGAGTATGATTAAGACCAAGCTGACAAATCAAGAGCTAAAAGAGAAACAGAAAGATGAGATGCTTGAGGGGATGACCAGGATGTTGTTGGATCAGCAAAAGTTAATAAAGAGAGATGAATAAGCTGAAGGCTGCTACTGGCCTGCCCAATCAGCTATTAGATAATATGACTGATACTACTCAATACCCATTTTTAGATGTGGGTACATCCTCCCCAGCAAGAGAGGGCAATTCTAGTGTGGGAGCTGCAGAGGCTAGATGTTCAAGTGTGGGAGATGATGTTGAGGGACTGAATGAGGCAGGAAGGGATGTAAATGCTAAAAATGAGAAGGAGGTGATTAAGGCTGGGTTTGTGAATTTGGACTTTGACATAGAGAAGGATATGATGGGAGAAGAGGTTGTGAGAGATAATCTAATGGATGGTGCTGACATGAGATTATAGATGAGGAGGTGGAGGAGGAAGAATAGTTTTTTGATTATTGTTTTGAGCCCGAATACTATGAGGTCAATGAGAGACCATTAACCTATGTGGTAATGAAGGGATCTGATGAGGATATGATTGAGTTGTCGAAAGAAGAATGGTTTTTGAGGGAGAAGGAGCCTGAAGAGATAACTCCCATATTTTAAAACATAAAAAGGTTGAGTAAGAAAGAGACAGATAAGAAAATCATCAGTAAGAAAGGGAGGGATCACCTATCTGCATATGAGGAAGGCATTAAGACATTGCCAAAATGGGACTTAAGGAGGTTGGATGTCTTACCATTGATTGATGCTAATCTTAGTAAGAGAGTCATGATGCTAGAGAAGGAGATCAAGAATGGAATGAATGATAACTTTGATTCATTTGGTTTTATGAAGGCGGAAAGAAGGAGGTCAAAGAAGGCCAAGGATTGGGAAACAGGAAATGGGAGGATCGTGATGAGGGTGAAACCCCCAAAGACAGTGAACAAAGTTAGATTGTCGGATACCCTCCCCTAAAAACTACAAAGTTTTGAGAAATGGTTCTACGAGAAAAATAAGGGGGGGGGGGGGGCGGTGATCAGGGTAAAGAATGGGGTTGAGTACAGGTTGTTTGACCTAATAGAGCTGTTTATCTTTTCTGATGAAGACCTGCAGGTACTTTGTGAGAATAATATTTAAGAAGGGGTAGGAGAGGAGACTAGAAAAGAAGTAAGTCTTTTTATGACTATGGCTAATAAGGTAAGGGGAGTGAGGGCTGAGGTGAAAGAGTTGGATACCAAGGTTAAAGCAGAAGATGAGCTAAGGATGGAGGTGTAGGACCTAGCAAAGAAATTTTTTGAGGCAAGTGCATGTGTGTGGATGTTACGGCAGGAGCTGCTGAAAAATATCAGAGGCAGCTAAAAAGACTGGAGCTAATCAAACAAATCAAGACTGATAAAGACGATGAGGTCCAACCTAGGGGGAGTATTGAAGATCATGTATAGGTTAGGCTCTCCTTAGATTAGATTATATTTATATTTCATTGTAATAGGCTTAAAGTTAATTTACTATTGTATTTTGGTTAATTAGGTTAGTTTTGTGCCCCAACGAAACTATGAGTGAAATTGTAGTTCCGCTGATAGTTAGTTGCTAGTTTCACCCAACGAAACTGTTAGTCTCAGCCGGGCAAAACTATGACATTGACATGATAGTTTTTTTGACATAAAAACTATCAGTGAAACTATCACTACTATATATAATTTTGATCTTGCTCATCGTTGAGTATCCTTGCAAAAACCTGAATTTTTTATTCCTGTTGCAAGAGACTATTGTAAGCTTGTTTATCACTGAAATATATTGAGCTTTGTTACCTTTTATTGCACTGGATCATAATTGCATTATATTGAATACATTTTGGTTCTTCTTCTTCTTCAATATAGTGTTTTTTGATTGGTATTGTATTGATATTGAACGAATCAACCTCATAAGTGTACTGAAATTTGATCAAATGGACCAACAATAAACTAGTCAATTTTTATCATCGCAATAGCTGTAATAGGATACTTAAATATTTATTCATCAAATGTTTTAATGAATAAATCAACATATTGTTCATTTGAGTCAACTTTGACTAGTTTAATCAGATTTTTCTCATGAATATCTCTAATGAAATGATACCTGATGTCAATGTGCTTTGTCTTGGAGTGATTGACAAGATTTTTTGTAATGGAAATGGTAGTCTTGTTGTCAATATGAATAGGAATCTCTATCAAATTGAATTTGCAGTCCAATATCTGATTTTGTATCCATAACAGTTAGGCACAACAACTAGCAGTAGCAATGTATTCAACTTCAGCAGTTGATGTTGAGACACAGGGTTGCTTCTTGCATTTCCATGAGATGATCCTTCCACCACGAAATTGACATCCTCCTGATGTTGATATCTTATTGATGTTGCAGCTAGCATAGTCACTATTAGTGTAGCCGTGGATATTGAACTCTTGATTCCTAGTATAACAGAGACCCATCTTAGGAGCTCCTTTGAGGTATCTAAGGATTCTTTTGGCAACAACTAGGTGAGACACCTTTGGAGCAACCTTATATCTTTCACAAATACAAGTTGCAAACATAATGTTAGGTGTACTTGCTAGCTGATGTTGAATCAGAGATCCAATAATTGCCCTAACTAATGTTGATCAGTATCCTTGCTCTCAGAGTTAGGACAAAGATTGTGATTTCTGGTTTAGGAGTCTTTGCCAGCTTACACTCCGTCATATCAAATCTTTCTAAAATGTCATTGACATATTTTGATCAATTGATAAAGAACCCTTCCGTCACTTGCTTTACCTGAATTCCAAGGAAAAAGTCCATTTTCCCCATGGAACTCATCTCAAAATTTTTTCTTTATGCTCTTAAAGTCTACACATTTGGTCATTTGAGGAACCAAATATGATGTCATCAATATCGACTTGTACAAGCTAAATGTCTTTCCCCGAATTTCTTATGAATATAGTCTTGACAATGGTACCTCTAGTGTAACCATCTTTCAGGAGAAACTGAGACAAAGTCTCATACCACATCCTAGGTGCTTGGTGTAGTGCAAAGAGAGCTTTATCCAATTTGTACACATAGTTGGGGTGTTATGGGTCTTTAAATCCTGGAGGATGGCATATATAGACTTCTCTGTCTATATCCAGCATAGAAATGCACACTTGACATCAAGCTGGTAGACGGTAAAATTCTTTGGATGCTCCATAAGCAAGAAAGATTGTCACTGCCTCATGTTTTGCAACAGGTGCAAAGACATCAGTGGAATCAATTCCCTCCTCTTGCGTGTATCCTTGAACTACTAGTCTTGCATTGTTCTTAATAATCAAGACTCTATCATCTCTCTTGTTCGTGAACACCCACTTTGTGCCAATGGGTATTTGATCAGATAGTAATGACATAGGTTTCAAACCTTTTGTCTTTTGAATTATAGCAATTCCTCTTACATTGATTTAACCCAACTTATTGTCCATTAAGGCTTCCTCTACGTTCTTTGGTTCCATCTAAGAAAGGAAGCATGAGTACAAGCAGACATTCCCGTTATGATTTTGGCCTCTTGTTCTCACACTTTCAGAAACATCTCCAATGGTTTTCTTAGCTAGGTGAGTGTTATGAATTATGAGCCTAGGGATTACATCCAATTGCGTGGAGAGATCTAGATTTGAAATGTTCTGCATAGGATTTTGAACACTTGGACCAGCTGATGTCTCACATTCATTCATTGAGGATTGATTGAATGAAGGAGAGATAGCATTAGTATCATTTGGCTATGAAGTAGCATCAATAGTTGCATGTTCCTTCAAAGTGTTGAAGCTCCATTAGTTCTTAAGAAAATCAATGAATGATGATCTCTTATTCCATAGCTCATAATGGGTTTTTCCATAGGGCTTAACTATCAGAACTCTGTTTTGCACATAGCATGCAATGCTGACTGCCTCTGCCCAAAATGTTAGAGCCAGCTTTGAATAAGCTAACATAGTCCTAACAGCCTCAATAAGTTTCCTATTTCTCCTTTTAGCAATACTATTTTGTTGAGGAGTTCTAGGAGCACTATATTTTCTGGTATTCCCTTTTGAGTCACAGAATGAGTCAAGAACTTGATTCTTAAACTCAGTCCTTTGATCACTTCTAATTATTTTCACCGTGTGATCAATTTGATTTTCTATTTAAATAATAAAAGAATTTAAAGTTTCGGTAGTCTAATCACTAAAAAACATTCATCATAATCACACAAGAAAAATGGCAGCAATTTCGCTAGAAAAACTTACCAAGCTAAATCTTTTGATTTTGAAAGCAAGAACCAAGAATCTTCTGATTTTGATAGTTTTACACAACAATTTCGCACAATGAACTATAGTTTCACAAGAAGAATCTAAAAGCCCTCTTTGTGCAAAGAATGACCAGAAATGCCCAAAACTCACACAGAACACAACCAATTTGAAAAATGATGATTCCACAAGTTTCCCAAATTCACACCACACCTTTTCCAATCGATTTCCATGGATAACAAACATAAAACAGATCCAAAATGATTGAGAAGATTTATATGCCAAAAACGAACCAAAAAAAACAACTAATCAAGAGCACAATTGCTTTGATACCATATTGTTGGTACAGATGATCGTTTAAACATGCTTTTGATGATGATTTAACACAAGAATATTCAAGTTATCACTATATCTAATAACTCGGAGACCAAGTAATGATACAAAACTGAACATAGATCAAGCACAACAAATTTGCAATAAGATTTAGATGAAATGAATAAGAACAATGCTCCAAGATAACAATAATAAGCTCCCAACAAGCCACAATACATAATGAAATCATATTAGTAACTTCATTAAGTTTCCAAGAGTTACAAAATGATCCATAAGGAAACGTATTTATACAGAATCTAGTTTCACATAGAGCAAAACTATCATGCATTGTGATATGTGAAACTCTCGGGTGAAACTGCAGTTTTGCATATAGTTTCGCATAATATAAAACATAACAAAACTAAACTAAATCCTATTACAATAATAACTAACCTATAACGAATCTATATCTAAGCAATAAACAATGACAAGTTGAATACCACACTATACTTGATCATCACATACTAAATGGATTAGCTATTTGGTGAAGCTAATCCATTTGAGAACATTCACTATTCACCTATTCTAAGACAACGCATCCATACAAATGACACCCAACCATCTCAATCAACCATCATACCTTTGAACCCACTATTAGAGAAACAAAAAGAGTTAATTAGATAGTTTGCACAATCATTAAAGGTGCCAATTGAAACATTAAAAAATCTAGTAGCATCATCATAGCCTAAACTGAAAACTTATGAGAGAAAAAGAAAGAGAGTTTATTTAGCTTTATCGAGGAAGGGAAATTCAAGAGTTGAATGAACCAAGTCTCCACCAGTATAGCTTCTCAAAGTTAAAGCTGAACCAACTGATAAAGATGAACCCAAGCAGAAAGCATATGAGGTTGCAATTTTAGAAGAAGGAGAGATACACCAAACACATGACCAACAACAAGAGCCTATTATCATTCTAAGTGATTCTAACGAAGTAGATAAAGAAAACGATAAAGATGAGATGCAAAACATTCAAGACTTGCTCCCTGATGATCTAGAAACTCTTACAGGAATTGAGTTAGCATCAAGAGGCTTTCCTTATAATATATTCACGCAACTTAACCTATCTAAGGTTAAATACTTGCTCAAGGACTTCCAACAAGTAATGAAAAATGACTCTGTGCAAACATACAAGGGTTACCATGAGATCAAAGATCAACAGTAGTTTCAAAAAAACATGCACAAAGGTCCATAGATTGAAGAAATGACCTACTTCCAGGTGAAAAGCTGGCTGAGTCACGCAAGGATGCCCTAAAGGTCATATGTAGGCAGATCTCTATCTCAGATGAAAGACCTTGCTAGAGAAATGTAGTAGAATATGTTGGCTAGTGCCTTGAAGCCACAGATCACTAGACCTCATTCAGCATCATCATTATCCACATATCATCAAGCTCCACCTAAGCTTCATCCCATAAAGGAACCCAAATAGTTTATGCCTCATAGGCTATGACCTAAAGGTAATAAGGTGAGGGCAATGATAAATAAGAAAACTAATTTTGTGAAACTGTATGATAGGATAACACTAACAATATCAATTGATGAAAGGTAGATAGTAGCTTGGAAATATGATGCGATATAGGATGCATTGCTGATAAGGAGAGTATCTGGCCTTATCCAGTACTTATCATACATATCTAAACTAGGAAAATTGAACTATGAAGATAAGTTGGACTTGATGCAATTAAGAATGGTTAATCACACCAACTATATCAGAGGAGCTAATTTTATCATATCATGAGATCTTACATGAGCATACAATAGCATGAGTAAGATAGAATGAAGACAAAGAGACTAAAACTTCACTTGGCCAAGTTAAGAAGAGAACAACAATTAGCAAGAAAATAAAAAAGCAAAGTGAAGAAACAACAACTCAACTTGATAGTGAAATTTTGGAAATAGTTGAATACCTAATGAGGTCATCTTATTTGAAGTTGATAATGAAAAAGATTGATGGTAACCAATACAACCACCCAATCATAAGGTGGTACTATGATAAAACCCATTTTGTAGTGGTATTGGAGAGGAAACTTGAAGGTAAAGAAGCAGCTGACATCAGACTTTTTGATCCTATAGAGATAAAGCTGCTACATCCCTCTTATGTTTCAATTTTTAAGAATAAGTCATTTCCTGCTATTGAAGATGTATTATGCAATGGTGATTGTTGTTATATTATTCATATACTAAGAATACTAGGCATAGTGTATGTGAATGCTGCTCTAAAGCAAAGACTAGGGACAGACCATCAAACATTGACACACATAGAATAAATTACAGACCTAAAGATTGTAGAGTACAACAACCTTGATGTCTTATGGGTGATCATGTTGTAATCACCTTGGTTAGCAACATTGATTACCAAAGAATAGATCAATCAAATTTGGAATAGATGGTACACCTCTCTATCCAATGCAAGTATGATGATCATAAAAGTGAAGTGGAATATTTTGCTGAACACATGGTCAACTTCCAGAATGCCATGAAGATCACTCTTCTGACTAACCAAGTCAAGTAAGCTGAAAAGGATCAGATCAAAGAGAAGGATTTTAAAGAGTCATTAGAGGCCATATCTAAAGTTCAAATGAGCGTAGATGAAGCTAGTCCATCTCATTCCTAAAGGTTTCTAACAATTTAGACAAGCAAAACAACAATCATACATACCTAACCACACAAACAATCAATATATAAATTCCTACTTAACTGGCATAACACTCAAATAAAAACATAAATCATTCATGTATATCATGCGGATTATCACACATAACAACAATCATGCAAGTAACAAGTCATACAAGCAAATATATATGAATTAGAACATACAAGGTAATCTAAATACACATGTGTAATCAGATAAACAGTTAATCATACAAACACACAATCATTCAATCTTGCAATCAAACATCATAAGTAATCATACAGCCATGAAATCATTCAATCATGTAATTAAACATCACAAGTTAACCATACAACCATGCAATCATTCAAATCAAACATAAAGAAACACATTTTTACCAACAAACAAAACAATAACAAGAAAAATTAAAGGATGGCAACATAATCCTTAGGGGGAGTATTTTTGGAATCAAAAAGGTCATTAAATGATTATGCTAGCCATAAGCAAACATAATTTTTCTAACATTCAAACAAACATTGACTAAAAGTTAACATATTTAACATTTATATCAAAACCTAATTCAATTTAATTTTTTTCAGGTTTGTAGATAAAAAGGTATCATTGCCAGGTATCCACAACAGATGAAGACCTGCCAATAACGGATGAACAAGAAGATTCAATGGAGGAAGAACAAAGTCTATGTGTCCATAGCGGATAAAATTCACAAACAATGTATGATCAAGTCCATAGTTGATGAACAGTTTATGGATGTTCATCAATAGTATATGAACACTTTACAGTGGACAAGAACAAAGCAAACACCAAGTTTTCACAGTGGAGAACATCCAAGACACAACAAATAAGTAGTATAACCTCCACACTAGACAACTTATCATCCATAACAGATAGCTTATCATCCATAACAGACGACTTATAGACTTAGGATTATATGTAATTTGTTTTTACATAAGGGTATTTTTGTAATTGTATATAGATCTTTGTATAGGTATAAATAGTTCCATACCCTAATCATTGTAAGCATTAAAACAATCAATACAAAAAAGCAGTTATTATTATCATTCAAGCATTGAAACACACACATACAATCATACACACACACATAGATATCATATCATTAATTATGGGTTTATGCACTATGATTAATAAGTATTGAATATATAACAAACTATTGTTATATTTAGAGATATAAAAATGATCCTTGGAGGAATTAATTGAATTTCATCTTGTTCAATGTTCAAAACCCAAATTCCATCATATATGAAGGATGTAGCAGTTTAATCTTAATGGGATCAACAATCCTTATGTCTTCAACTTCTTTTCTTTCATGCTTTCTTTCCAAGACCACTTTAAAATGATTTTCATTGTAGTACTAATTATTATTAGGTGGTTATATTGATTGCCTTCTATCTTGTTCATGATTAGCTTTAGATCAGTTAGCCTCAAAAGAAATCCAACTCTATTTAGCAATTCAGTATCTAGTCTCTCATCTCTGCCTTCATTTTGAATCAGCTGTTTGCTTGCTTCTTTATGCTCTCTTATGATCCTTTATACATGATGCTTTATTAATTTTATGATGTGGTCTATTTATTTATAATCTAAGTATGTGAAAGAACTACTCCCCTTAAATTGTTTAAGTGGTTAACCATTCTCAATTGCATCAAATCAAGTTTGTCTTCATATGATAGGAAGCTCAATTATGATATAAATGATAAGTATTGGACAAGTCCAAATACTCTCTTTATTAGTACATCATCCCACACTTCATCATACTTCGATGCCATAATCTTCCTTTCATTTGCTAATGTAGTAAAAGTGATTATGCAAACTTGAAAAAGTTGGTATTTCATTTATCATCTCTTTTTCTTCATTTCCCTCCAGCTAGAGTCTATTGGGCATAAACTGTCTTGGTTCCTTAATAGGATGTATCTGGTGTTGCTTGGTGATAAGTGATAGTTCAGAGGTATGGTGTGATTTGATGATTTGAGGTTTAAGTGCATTTGTTTGCATATTCTAGTACACAACCCTTGCTAATCTTTCATCTGGGCTAGTGTTTTTCCAGCATATGATCTATAAGGGATCCTTTTATGACACAACCAACTTTTCACTTGTGCATAGGTCATTTTGTCAATTTATTGATCTTTTGTAAGATGTTTCTAAAATTCTTGTTGATCATTGATTTCCTTGTATCTTTTATAAGTTTTCTTTGGTTCATTCTTCAACACCTCTTGAAATTCTTTGAGAAGATCTTTAACTTCAGTCATGTTCAAGTGGATGAATGAATCATAAAGAAATCCTCTTTTTGTTAGCTCAATGGCTATCATTGTTTTAGGATAATCAGGCAACACACTTTGAATATCCTCTATTTCTTCATTAGAGTAAGAGATAATGATTGGTTCTTGTGTTTGCTCATAATGAGTTTGATCTATCTCTCTTTCTTAAAGATCTACAAACTTAGAATTTTTTTTTGTACTCATCATCATCACTTGGTTCACCCTTCACCTTAAGCCTTTCCATAGGAGGTGATTTAGCCTCATCCTATTTAATCACTCTTTCTTTGCCTTTGGCTGATTCTACAAGATATCTCCTCTTTCTTTTCCTTTCATGTGTTTTGATGCTTGGGTCTGAAGATAATGGTTCTTGTTATGTTGTTTGTTCAGCTTGAGATTTAAATGATTCAACAAATCTTCTTATGAGTTCTTTTTGTTATATTGCTAGAGAATCTCTAGCAATAATCTATTTTTCATTGCTGTTGATGATATTTTGAGTAGAAATGTTGCCTCAAGATTTGTGATTAATGTATGCTCTCAAATGGGTTCACATCACTAAATAAGTGATCCATTGTGTATCTTACTTTAGGGATAATGATTGAATGTTTTGTTTTTTGTGCATGAGAGCTTGTTTCAACTTGTTTTGTTTGAAGAGGTTAACAAGTTTGTCATGTGCTCACATCTTTTAGTTCATCTCCATGACCCTCAGATTGGTCATCATTTTCTTCAGCCAATCCCAATATTCAACAACATCTAATTCTCCATTTAGCATCTTTATCTGTTTTGCTTTTTCATTAATGATTCTTTTCAAGGCAACAATTTCATCATCCTTAGCTTCTGTTTAATTTGTCAAGTAAGCTACATCATATTTTGTAAAGTTTACTTCTTTAGATTTAGCTTTCACTTCATTTCTTGTTTTATCAAGCTATTGTTTAAGGAATTGAACAATCACCTATTGAGCTTTCTAATCAGCCTCAAGCTTTTATATCTCTTCATCTTTAGATGTAAGATTTTCATTGAGTCTTTCTGCTCTTTGGTTTGAGTTTTTATTAACTTGTTGTATTTGGTGAATAAAAATACTTTTGAGTATTCAATCTTATCTACATTTGGTTTATCTTCTGATTGACTTGCTTAGATTGACTAAGTGGCTAATCTTGCCTAGATTACTATTCTGTTTGATGTCTTGATGATGTACCAACTTCTTCTTGTTGTTAAGCTGATAAAAAACAAGGCAAGACTAGTTGTCCAAGGGTACACATATAAAGAAGAAATTGACTACACAAATGTTCTGGCTCCTGTAGCAAGACTTGAAGCTGTTAGAATATTCCTAGCTTTTGCTACATCTAAGGATTTCAAGGTCTACCAGCTTGATGTGAAGTGTGCTTTTCTATACAGAGTTATTGATGAAGAGGTGTATGTCAAACAACCACCGGGCTTTGCAGATCCAGATCATCCTGATTATGTTTGCAAGATTAATAAAGCTCTTTATGGGCTACACAAAGTTCCAAGGAAGTGGTATGAGACTTTATCTCAGTATCTCTGCGAACATGGATATGTAAGGGGTACTATAGATGGAACTCTCTTCATCAAAGGAACAATGAATGACTTAATGCTAGTTCAAGTATATGTAGATGACATTATCTTTGGGTCAACCAATTTAAAGGTCTACAAAGACTTTGAGAAGTTGATAAATAATAGATTTGAAAAAAGTGCAATGGGAGAACTCAATTTCTTTCTAGGAATTCAAGTGAAACATATTGACACTAACATTATTATAAGTCAATGAAAATATGTACAAGTCATAATTACAAGATTCAACATGGCTGATTGTAAGATTGCAAAGACACCCATAGCTAGAAACCATTCCATGGACTAGACATTGGGCAAGATATCAAGCAAACCCCAAAATTTCACACCTAGTCACTATCAAGAGGACTCTAAGATACTTTAAAGATGCTATTATATTAGGCCTTTGGTATCCAAAGAATTCCAACTTCAACTTATATACTTATACATATAGTGACTATGGTAGCTGTAATATGACTTCAAAGTCCACATCTGGGGGATGTCAATTCCTTGGCGAAAGGTTTCTCTCATGGCAATACAAGAAACAATCTTGTGTGTCTGCATCAACTGTTGAAGCTAAATACATTGTTGTTGCTAGCTACTTTGCTCAAGTGCTTTGGATTCAGAATCAGATACTAGACTGTGGATTCAACTTTAAGAGACTCCCATCTACATAGACAATAATAGTGCTATGTTTTTTATGGAGAATCCTGTGCAGCACTCAAGGACAAAACACATCAACATTAGGTATTATTTATTTAGAGATAACTTTGAAAAGGGATGAATGAAATTGGTCAAAGTTACCCAAATGAACAATATGTAGATCTATTTACCAAAGCTTTTGATGAACATAGAATTGAATATCTTATATAAGCTATTGGGAAGATTAAATTTGAGTAGATTTTTTTAATCTTAATTCATATTATTTCTAAAACTTTTGTGTCCTAAGTTGTCTATATCATCATTTTCATAAGCCCTCATTTACTTTGGAAGAAAATCTTTTAAAATTTTTATCTCTTAGATTATTCAAAATTATGGTCATTTTCTTTCGGGAGTTACTTCTTAACCTTCGGAAGAAAATTATGTCATCCCAAACAAATAACTACTTTTTTCAATTTACCTTTTGAAGAAATCTTTCAAATATCTACAGCATAAATGAATATAAGTACTTATATGTTTTTAATGAACAATTTTCTTCCAAAAGCAATTAAGTCCCGGATGTTTTTATTTATCTTAGAATAAAAATCTATAAGTAGAAATATCTTCCGAAGTAAAATTCTATATAACCTTTGAAATTTCTTCCGAAGTCATTTTAGCTTCGGAAGTTTTTTATCAAAACGTCCGGAGACAAAATACGTTTGTAATATTTTCGAATTCCAAGAAAACTAACTTTTTAGGCACTTTTTAATAGGTGGGGCCAACATCTGGATTTCGAAGTTTATCCTTTTTCATAAACTCTTTCTCAAATTAAATTCAAATAAATATACTCAATGGTTCCCCCCTCTTTCACTCTCCTCTTCATCTGCAAATTCTCTTTAACCTAAAATTCACCAAAACCGCCTTTGTTCTTATTGCCCTTCACCTTTAAGATTTCTCAAATGGCCAACCTCAACGTAGAAACAACCCTGATTTCTCTATGCAGCTCCACAGGCAGCACAATCAGGTTGTTCTATTGGACTCTAAGAAATATTCTAGTTTCTCAGAGGTCTGTCATTTTCTTGCTCTATCTGACTACTTCAGCTCCCTTACCATTGATCCTCCTCTCTATGTGGATCATCAGTTAGAATTGTAGAAGACCTATCAAAGGTTATTATAGAAGGGGAGAAGGCACTGTCTACCATAGTGCATGGGAGGACAATCTTCATCACTCCAGCCATCATCAACACACACATTCAACTAGATGATGTAGAAGGTGAATTGTCCTTTTCCAAAGAAGTTGTAAATCATTCTTTTTGGAGCAGATGGGTTATGAAGGAGATTTCTCAGTAAAGACCTTCAGGAAAAGGAAGGTTTTATCCTAGTGGAAGTACCTGTTCCATGTTCTTATCCAACAAGCATGGTGGATGGGACCAAATTCTTAAAGATCTCTCCTTCATACTTTAATGAATGGTCTTGGGGGTCAAATTCAGGTATTCACAATTTGTCTACACCAAATTACTTGCTAATTTAGACTCCTTAGAGTATTATATCTTCCGTAGATATCTTCAACACATTTTTAACTATGAACTAGGCTCACAATTGAGGGGAACATGTAATATTCTTAAATGAGACTGATGAAGTGTAGCGTCTTTAAGACAACAAAGAAGCCAACTGATGGCTTCTCTGGGGAAGAAACAACCCTTGACCCAAAATATTAGAGCTAATTGCTCAAGGTGACAACCTAGCAGCACAAGCTAGTGTTAAACCCACACCTTCTACTTCTCAACCACCAATTCAGAAACAAATACTCCTCACCTTCCAGAGAAAATCCAAACAAACCCCTACACAAGCTATTAAGCTTGTGCATGCTCCCATATCATCACCCATATAGGAGGAAGTGGACAATGAATGTCCAACTTCTCCTGAGGAGCAAACCACTCCCATCATACAAAGAATCAATGCTGAGGTTCCTCATGCATAGCCTGATGAGCTTATTACCCAAATAGCCTTAAGCCTTCACTTAAGACTCAATACTTTAGTGGACAACCTTCAGGAGACTGTTACCATACCTAGCCTCTTGATCTCAATCAACCAATCCCCATCGTAGAATTCCATGATGATTAAGACATGTGATTTACTGAGTACCATAAGTGTCTCTACTCTTCTTTTACTAAAAGAGAGATGAGTACTTCTGCCTCTCCTTTGTTTAGCCCACATCCTTTACTTGTCACTGAGGTAAATCTCCATGAACCTATTAAGGAGGTTGATACGGAAGAGGCTCTAACCTTTGAAAGTTATTACATCATTAAGACCTCAACCATGGCAAGTCAGACCATTCACATTTCACCTGAAGTTGTTAGGGAGCAGGGGGAATCTAGCAGTGAAAACACTACGCTGGTGGTGAGAGAAAGGACTTTGGTCCAATTTTCTCATTCCCCCATGATTCTTCTGATAAAGATAATAGGAAGATGACACTAGAGGTGTTGGAACTATCAAAAATATGCTGCTATTTAGTCTCTAAGGTTAGTAACTTGGAATCTTAGGTGACCACCTTAAAAAAAGTTAATCATCAGCAGCATGATATTTCTTATGTCAAGGACAAACTAGTTGGGACACCCTTAAAGAGAGCTCATCTAGGAACATAATAACTTATGGATGTAATAGACCTAACTCCTAGCTCACCTATGCATGTGGGTGATGCTACCAAAAAGGGGGAGAAAGTCTTAACAATCATAGAACCTAGGAGTTCTTCACAAAGGATGGATATTAAGGAGTCACCATCATAACTTACACATGTCCATACTCAACAACCTCCTCAAGTTCAGATTGATATGGACTCACTCATTCAGAGTTTATTTGAGTAGTGGATTCTATGGGCAAAGTCTCAGCAATCACAGAACCTGGGAGTTCTTCATAGAGTATGGACATTGAAGACTCACCATCCTCACTTGCAGTTTTCCATACTTAGCAACCTCCTCAACCTACTCAAGACTGGATTGTTGAGGTGTTCAAATCAAAGAGACAAATGCGAGCATGTAATGTCATTGGTCAACTGCATGTTGAGGAGGACCCTAAGATTAGCTTCGAAGAGGAAACCTTGACCGAAGGCCCAATGATATACCCTATGAGCACTGTCACAGAATCAACATCTTCAGCATCCTATTCCCTTAGTGAAACTTCTATTGGTGAAAGTGTATCATAACCTCTTACTGGCCAGAGTTTGACTACTAGTTCAGATAATGAAGGCCAAAGCTCTCTCCATCCTGAGTCATAAAGGCCTATGGGTGACAATGGAAAACGGATAATGACTCCTGAGGAGATTGAGGAGGAGGATAAAGAAAGAGAGAGAGAGGAAGAGGAAGCTAAGAGGAGAAAATTTTGGTGGGTCCTTATGATTTATGGAAGCTGCTATTAAGGCTAATCACAGACCAAACACTCAAAATGATGAGTTTAGACTAGCAAGATACACTACATAGGGACCAGGAACTATGATATTGACGAGATCATCTCTCTTTCCTTAGAAGATTTAAATGGACTGGCAGACGCAAAGTTGTCTAGGGAGAGGAAGAAGGCAAAGGATGTAAACTTGATCCTCAAGACCAAGGAATAAAGAAGGCAAAAAAGGTTGTACAAACATGTTCCTACCCTCTGCCTAGTTCAAGAAAGTAATGAAGAAGAGGCTGTGGCAACTAAACAACCTCAAGTTGATAAGGAGGCTGACGGAAAAAAAATGATCAACTACCTTAGTGCCATAGTTCTCTATTAGGTAGTTGTACTTCTTCCCTTGGCATATGGGTATATCGAGTTTAAATACCTCAAGCAGCTTGAGTTATAAGTCCTTAAAGAACATAAGGCTGCTAAGAGGAAGATGAGGGAAGAAGCAAGAAAGTTAAGGGCCATCATCCAAAATATTCAAAATAAATCTGCTGACAGGCAAAGAATGATGAGCTTCTCGAAGCTATATGGATTCTCCAGAAGGAGACTTGGTCCAATGTCTCAATCCACCATGGATGAGCACATTAGAGTGATCAAGTAGATGTTATAGAGAGGAGAGCTTGTTGACTTACACTCCCCACCAAGTCAAGCTCCTCCGAAAGTAGAGGTTAAAGTTGAACAATTTAAGAAAACACAACCTGAACCTCCTGCTAAACCTCAGCAAGCTTCATCTTCTGATCCACAACATGTTTCAACTCCCTCACCTTTTGAACTTGTGATGGAGGAGGACCCACTGAGAAGGACAAAACAAAACAACTTGGTACTAAAGGCCAGTCCACTCAGTTGAAGGGGAAGAAAAGGATGGTCACCAAGTCTGTATCAAAGAAAAAAATCAAAGGCATCCACTTCTAGACTCTGGATGAGTTTGAGCATCATGAGGATGTGCAAGAAGTGACCGCTCAACCCATTCCAACTCAATTAAAGCCTCTTACATCAGGAAGACCCATCTTGTCTTGGACCTTTGCCACTAATCTAGACGGATGGTATGTCACAAGGGATCAGGGTGGTCAAGATGTTTACTTCTGGAAAGACAAGCTTAACTTACCTTAGAATGATCTCTTCAACATGAGAAGGTATTCTGAGAATTTGAGTGATCTTGACCAACGGATGAAGAAAGGAATAGTCATAATCATGATGAGGACTATCAATATTTGAAGACACTTCTTTGTTTTGGTAGCATCAGCCTACGGGGAGTTTGTAAGGCTTATTGAAAGGCTCATGCACTCAAAAAAGACTAAGTATTTCTAGGATGCATGCATATAGTGCAAAGTAGAAGTTGGTTTGGAAGTTTTACACCCAGCATCAAAAATACTGTAAGTGTAAAATCTTTCGAAGCCAAGACCGATATCTTCTGAAGCCAAAAAATTAAGTCTTCCAAAACATCAAAGACAAAGTCTTCTGAAGCAACTAAAGAGAAGACAGATTTCTTCTGAAGACTTTGAAGGACATGCCTTCTCTGATGTACTTTTCATAAAGCTGACCTAATTTTCACTGTAACCCTAAGGACTCATCAACTTATACAAGTTGGTGAATGGTCCATGATTTTTGTAACTGTACATTGAGGTCTTGAGTCTATAACTTTCTACTTTATGTACTTTTAACTTTTTTGTAATATATTAGGATGCGAGCTATGGCATGTCATAATCACTAGTCAAAAGGCAGATCCACCTTCTAACTCTACATTGATTTTGTTGTCTAGATCAAATGTATCCAGCAAGCCTTCTAAGTATGGCCGTATATAGGATGTAGTATAAAGTGTCTTAAGTCCTGGTAACATATTTCTTATGCCTTGTATAAGTTGAAATTGAACTTGAGAAACAATATACTACACTCTTGAAAACCAAACAACTTTGTTGTTCTTAAGTTTCTTTCTCTTGTTTACATGTCTTCATTGTATCATAACCAAAGTGCCGGTTCCCTATTTGATATGTTAAGTGTTGTAATCACTTTCCTCATTGTGAAACTAATTGTATTGACCATCCCTTCAATGGTCGTGCACCAACATCCGGGTTAATGGTCTTGTGGATGATGTTCCTTTTGAGGTGTTGATTCGATCAAGTGGAGCTGTTACAATTACGCTTTATGGATTTTTTGTTCTCCATGGGGGATCTGCTATCAATGGAACATCTATATTTGTGGGTAGAACCATTAGATATTCAATAACTTCTTTTGTACCTGAAACATCAAAATAAGATGTGTGAAATGATTTTGTTAATGAATCTGCATCAAACAACCAGTTTGATCTAATGACTTTCTTAGTGAAAAAATATTCATTAAAAATAATATTTGTTGTTTCTTCTATTATGTTAAGTCTTACGTTATATACTCTATAAGATTTTGAGCATCTAGAGAATCTAACAAGAACCCATCGTCTTCTTTGGGAGCAAACTTTGATAGATGTTCCCTAGTGTTTAAATTAGACACAAAACAACCAAAAACCTTAAGAAATCTTGTAAATGGTTTTCTTTTAAACATAAGTTTGTAAGGTGTTTAAGTATGTCCTTTAATGATTAATGTTCTGTTTTGAATGTAGCAAGCTATATTGATTACTTCTACTCAAAAGGATACATGTAATAAAGAGGCTACTAGCATAGATCTTGTAGCTTCTACTAATGTTTTATTGTTCCTTTCAGCAACTCCATCTGCTGAGTAGTTCTTACAACGCTGAATTGCTGACCTCTTCTATTGGGGTTCAAAAATGTAATAAACCGAAGCTTACTAAATGATAATCGTAACCGACTGAAGATCTCATTGTACAAGTACAAAGACCGAATTGATTATCAGATAAAATAAATACAAGACAAAGTCAACATCAAGACAACAAGAAAAGTCAAAATTAGGTCATGATGTAATATTAGTATAAATAGACACACTAGTGCATTTTTGCAAGTGTGGCTTTTGTGTGTGTGTTTCTAATGGTGTAAATCACCACCCAAGGAGAAATCTTCTCCTTTAGGTGGGTTTGATTTTGTCAGCCATCTATGATTCTCATTGTAACTTGTTTATCAACATCAATGAAATCATAACATTATTATTATTCATCTCTTTGTTCTTTGATTCACACATGTCCACCCATCTTAATTTTGATTTTTTCAACTGAATGAGGTGAATTCTAAGATCAAAGCTCAATGAATCTAAAACATTGATTTAGCAAAATGATGTCAGAGTTGTTGGTTGCTGGATTTATCTAGTTCTCAGATCTGATTTCATCTTTAATGATGTCAAGAACAATGAAGAAAAGAAGAAAAGTGAAGAACAAAGTCCTTGTTAATCAAACACCTATATGATCATACCTAAAATCAGAAGAAAAACGAACAAATCTTTTCAACTATGGTATGATTTGAAGAATCGTGAACATGTTCATGATTATTCCTTCAAAATTTAGTGCAATTGGCCAACATTATCATCAAAAAGAAGAAAACCCATCTGTTCATCTCAAATCAAGAAGAAAAATCACCAGATTTGTTCTAATGTGGTCTGATTGAAGAAATATAATCATTCCCTAGATTATTCCTTCAAAATTCAATGCAATTGAACAAGATTATCATTAAAAACAAAGAAAAGATGAAGAAGTGGAGGCTACTGCTGATTTCTTGACCTGCACTGCATTGTGAAATCGAATTTTGTTAAAGTCTGAAAACAAATGCGGATGAAGAAAACAAATACAGATGAAGCTTGATCAAATGCGGATGTGTTATACACAAATGCGGATGTGTTATCACAAATGTGGATGAGTTATACACAAATGTGGATGTGTTATCACAAATGTGGATGTGTTATACACAAATGCGGATGATTTGTCAACAAATGCAGATGCGTTGTAACAAAATGCAGTTGACTTGTAAACAAATGCGGGTACTTAAGCACAAATGTGGATGCATTAAAATCAAATATGGATGCCTTGCAAACAATTGCGGATGCTTTTCAAACAAATGCGGATGAGTTAGCAAAGAAATGCGATGTGTTGCAAGAAATGCTTATGAACAATTGATGAACTTGACTTAAAAAAAGAGTATAGAAATCAACTTTGGTCACTTATTCATAGATTCATCCAGGGACTTGTACAACTGTTAGATGCCCTTTCTGAAGTACTTGGGCTCACATTCATTGATGATGTTTTGCACCTGTGTCTGACTACTCAGTGGACAGTTAGACAGACTTTAATCAAATGGGAATACTCATTATCTGAAGAATGTCATCTATCTAGTTATTTTAAAAGAGTGGAAGTGTGTTCAACAATGATTCATGTTCCTGATGCAGTTTATTAAAGTTCAAAGCCTCATCATGAGCCTAATACGTTCTAATCCTTAAGTTGTGATATGAGCTGTAATCCAAGAGTAATACAACCCAAATCTAATACCAAGAAGTATTCTCAAGAGATTCTAACCTTTGTTAGAAATATATTAAGAGAAGCTTTATCTAAGGGGGAGAACAATAGTGAATTATGTTAGAACATCAGTCACTCAAAAAGACATGTGACAGAGAAGATCTAAAAGTTAAAGGTTTGGAAAGCATCAGTTTAGAAGGAGTATTGTTGGGGTTCAACAATGTAATAAACTAAAGCTTACCAAATGATAATCATAGCCGACTAAAGATCTCATTGTACAAGTTTAGAGACCAAATTGATTATCAGATAAAATAAATACAAGACAAAGTAAACATCAAGACAACAAGAAAAGTCAAAATTAGGTCATGATGTAATATTAGTATAAATAAACTCACTAGTGCTTTTTGAAAGTATGGCTTTTGTGCGTGTGTTTCTCATGGTGTAAATCACCACCCAAGGAGAAATCCAATCCTTTGGGTGGGTTTGATTTCATCAACCATCTAAGATTCTCATTGTAACTTGTTTAACAACATCAATGAAATCATAACATTATTATTATCCATCCCTTTGTTCTTTGATTCACACACATCCACCCATCTTAATTTTGTTTTTTAGATTTACATGAGATGAATCCTAAGATCTAAGCTCAATGAATCTGCAATATTGATTTAGCATATTCCTTTTTATGAACATCAAGTAAATATAATTTCAATCTTAAATTAAGGTCCATTATCACTTCTCAATATTTTTACTTTAAGATCAAGTTGATTTCCATCTTAATTTATAAGAATTTGATGATTTATAGTGTTTCTAACTTGCGTAGTAGAAAGAATACCCATGTAAATCTTGAGTAGTCATCTACTGTCACTAGACGATATTGCTAAGAATGGTGCAACCAAATGAAACACTTAGAACATTTTTGGTACAACTGAGAAAGAGCTTCCGAAGGCAAAAGCTTAGCTTCCGAAGGCAAAAGCTCAGCTTCCAAAGGTCAAGGCTGAAAGAGCCTTTGAGGAGGAACTCCAAATCCGAAGACAAAGTTTTCCTTCTTCTGAAGTTCAACATTTAGAAGATTCCATGACAATGACTTCCGAAGTGTAAAGTCTTGAAGATCACCATAAGCCTCGAAAGAAGTAGACTCTTCCAAAGTATAAGTGGCTTCAGAAGAACATGTTCTTCCGATGCTAATTAACCTTTGGAAGAACCTACTATAAAACAGTGGACATAAGTATGGTCCTTTTGACAAACCACTACAACCTTTGATATATTGCATTGTGGTTTCCCACGCTTATGTAGTTGACCATATTTTATTCCACTGTTCATTTGTTATCATTTATCACGTGACCACTTTAGTTGGTGACAAAAGTTAAGTCAGAGACATGTCATGAGTACAAAATCTTAGATAATATTTCATCTTAGATACCTTACTTCTAGCAATGTAGTATTTGTTTAGTCATAAGTTTACAACTGCTATCAGTGTATAACTCGCTATAGATAGTAGTATATATAGTTTCATTGTAACTCATTAGTATGCTTGAAAGATTCTTGTAAAACTTCAAGTTGAGAAATAATATCATCTTTTGTTTGCTTACTTAGTATATTATTATCAACTCTTAAGGGATTCTGCATCATCAAATCAAGTATGACTTAGTGAGTTTGACAGATAAAATTTATGGTGAGTGACAAAACTCAATCATTCAATTGGTATCAGAGCATTTTAGGCTCTTGATTATGAAATCTTACCATCAGAATCAACCTTTTTATTCACTCATACACTCACCTCACTCAAAATGGCCCTAAACCAAAAATCATCTAAAGGTGAAATAGGAACGATGTCTAAAGCACCCATCATAACCCTTGAGAACTTCAGATCTTGGAGCAGACACATTGAAGGCTTCATTAGGTATTAAGATAGCATGATGTCGAAGTCTATAACCAATGGCCCTTAAAAGCCAAGGGTCGCAACACAACTACAAATGGTTTTATGATAGAGAAGGTTGTTGAAGACTATCTTGAAAAGACCAAAAGTGGCTAGAGATCGATTGGAAATCAATGACTATTCTTATTACTGCCATACCCAACTCCATCATGGTATAATTCAAACATTACCAGTCAGCCAAAGAACTCTTCGATGCCTTTTCTCAGATGTACGCTAGCTCAAATGACTCCAAAAAAGATTCCCTGAAACAATAATATGAAATTTCACTTACATTATTGGAGAGGCCCTCAGCCAACAATACTTTAGGTACATGGATCTTATTTCATCACTTTTGTGTGTGGGAGTGACTCTTGAGATGAGAGATCTCACAAGAAAGTTCATGACTACACTTCAAATAAGTGGACTTTCTACTGTGTCTCTATCTAGAGGATAGAGAACTTAAACTCCCTCACTATGACTGAACTATATGGAATTCTTGATGGATACCGTGTAGAGATGGAAAACAAAAGAGGCCACCAGGTGAGCAGACCCTCAAGCCTTCCTGTTAGTAATGCTCTAATGGTTGCTGAAGGCTTAAGACCGTCCAACTCAGCAGTACTTGACTTGTAACATCTCGTATTTTCCGGTTATTAAAAGTTAATTTTGTCATTGTTGTTAGTCTTGAAATTCATGGGTTATTTATGCATTTTTTTAGTTGTCATTAAATTTTAATATATGAAAGTTAATAAATAAAATATTAATCAAACAATAATAATAATTATGAGAACGATAATAATAATAATAATAATATTATTATTAATAAATAATAATAATAATAATAATAATAATAATAATAGTAGTAATAGTAACAATAATAATACTAATAATAAAATTGATAATAACAATATTATTAATAATCATGAGAATTTTATCAATTAAAACTTAAAATAACTAAGCTATGGGGGCTAAATTTTATTTTAAAACTTTAAATGCAAGTTTTAAGCATAACATAGTAAGAATCAAAAATATAGGGATCATTTGTGTAACTATTGGAAATTAACTCCAACTCTTTTTTTTTCCCGATTCTCCGGCCATTTGCTAGTGTAACCTCCGGCGGCTCCGGCGAGCCTTTGAACATCAAAATCATTCGACTCGTAACCCAAAACCGATCTGAATCGTTTCACATACGTGTTTCGAACTTGAATGTATCTAATAATTGAGGGTACATGTCGGTTACCACCCTATTCAAAAGCATAACCGAAGCTCGATAAGATCCAAAACCGTTTGAGCATTAAACGCCAATAATAACTCAATTAACTCAACCTAATCTTTCATCTATCTATTCCTAAACTTGTAATCAACATAATTTTACCTCAAACACACACAAACGTTGCATTCGATCCTCACCTCTGCCGCGACCTGTAACTTGTTCGAAGACCGTATCCTGAGCTCTTTTAACTTCAATTGAGAGAGGGCTTTCGTCCATTAAGTTCTTACGAAGCTTCCGTGCAACAAATTCATCTATCTATCACTATTTGAGCATCAATTCATCGTTGAGTTCCCCTTCAATTCGAACCTATTCGGGTAAGTTAAATACATGGATATGCTCGATTAAGCATGGATAACAAAAGCCCTATGGTTAATTTGGTTATTAATATCGATTTAATGTTCAATTTTGGCTCACACCGATCTAGGGTTCTCAAGGTTTGGGGGGTTTTGTTTGAGTTTGTATTTAAGATTTAAAATGCGGTATCTATCGCGGCTGTAACCTTGGTTCACTGGTTCCATGTTCACTTTCCCACTTAGAGGTCACGGGTTCGAACCCGGTGACCTCCAACATTTTTTAGAGTGTTTTGCAATATCTAAGAAATATATAAAAAATTCTAAAAATTATTAAAAAATCATTTATAAACTTCATGTATTTTTAAACCATTTAAATATTTTCTGCAATTTGTGTATAAAAATATCCTTATATTTTATTTGAAATTCTAAAATTAATGTTATAGTTAGTATATATTTAGAATTTAATAACTAGTTTATACAAATTATTATTTCAACCATTGTTTGTTTAGGTTATCGATTAAATCGTTTCCATTTTATTTGGTTACAAAACCTTAATCAAAACTTATGAATAATACAAAATTTTTATAAATGTTATACTTACTTCATATATTACACAAAATGTAAATAATCATTTCTATGAAAATATAATTAGTTTTCGTTTGATAAATAAAACCCCGAACATCAAATTGAACCCTAGCCCATAATAATTCGTTGCACTCAATATTAAACTTTAACCTTGTGAATACATATGTATTTAGGTGCCTTGTGACGTTTCATCTTGGAACAACGTTTACTATTAATCTTATCAATCTTCATTCTTATACTTATTTCTTCATGTGAGTTTCCTTGCCCTTTTTTATATATTTTTGACACTATCTTGGGCTGAAACATGATACTTATTCAACATACACTTGTAAACGTTTAAACTTGTAAAGCACTTGCAATTCATTTTTATATTTTGTCATGGTTATTTGTGTGTTGTAAGTGTTATATAAGATACATATTTTGTTTGCAATCATTAACTATTGCTAGCGTGGCAACGTCTCAGATCTTTGGGCCTGACAAGCCTATTTGGTGCTAAAGCAGGTGTATTACCGGCTCTTGATGACGTATGCTTGTTCATCATGGGAACCAAATACACTTAGTCAATCTTATATACTTGTAATCAAATCGAGGTTTGGTTGTAATGATATGTGTTCTATAAGCTTGCTAACTCATAACCTATGACATGAATTGCTACTTGTAACCTTGTTATTATTATGTATGAAAACCTTGGAAACTCACCAACTATTATAGTCGACCTTTATTTTTATCAGGTAACCCCCAAGTTTAAAGTGGTCTTTTGAAGCTTGCATTAAAACTAGGACGTGGACCTAGTTAAATAAATAAAATGTTATGTTATGTTATGTTTTGATTTTTATTTGAACTTATTTCATGTTTGAGACTTATGTTTGTATTTCCTTTTGAGACTTATGTTTGTATTTCCTTTTGAAACTTATAATATTAACATTCACATTTAAATATAGTGTTATGTGGTTGTGAACAATCTTAACCCTCACATCTCGACATTTCCGCCGTCAAGGTTGGGGTGTGACAGGTTGGGATTTAGGTTATTAGAAATGGTGACCTAGACTATAGCTTATGCATGAACCTCATAGAATAATATTTATATTCTTAGAATTATATATATTGTTTGCATGCTACATAATGCTATGCCATACTTATGTGCAACTTGATGCCTTAGCATAGGTTTGCCTTGTAATTGTTTAAACTTTGTTATATGTCTCCCTAAACTTAACTTTGACTTTTTGACTCTCCCCTACAAATGAAACTTATTAATCTTATTCTCGTCAACACGTGGATACTTATGCTTATGCTTGTAATTTGGATCTTTAGACTTTATGTCTAATCTATATAAATCTCATCAAGGTTTTGATTTCATGAACCTAAGAAATTTGTGTTACACATTGACACCTATATTCTGGATTTCCTGGCAAAAGGCCCTCGGGCTAAGGCAAGCATATCGCATAAATCCTACGGGACTAGTTATGCTTACCTGGGGATTTCTAGCATGAGTGATAAACTATGGTCAACATACACAAATTTCTATGGAAAATGGGTCAACTTACCTTGACGTGTCAATGTTTCCAAATAGTAATGCGTTACCAAATGGAACCATTCCATATGCCTTACAACTTTTGACTTATCCTCGTTTAAATTATAATCTTTGTTATTCTCTTTCTCGTGTCTAACTCATTTTCAATATTCCAGCATGTCTCATCATCATGGAAAGTATGGAAGTTCAGATCGTAAGCTAGCCGCCATGATTGCCCGACAAATGGCTGCTGTCATCCCGACCATGGTTGCTGAAATCAATAGCACCTTAATGACCAACTCTAGCAAAAACAGTCATGGGGAGAATAGTGCTAACCAAGGGCGCAACAACCAACCTTGCACTTTCAAGCACTTCAGCTCTTGTAAACCCACTAGTTTTAGTGGCAAGGAAGGATCCACTGGTCTTCTTGGGTGGTTCGAGAGCATGGAGAACACTTTTGTCAATTGTGAGTGTCCCGAGGCACTCAAAGTTCGTTATGCCACTAGCATGATCCAACAAAGGGCTCTCACCTGGTGGAATAGCGAGAAGAGAAATCGTGGGCCCGATGCTATTCTGGCACTTACTTGGGAAGAGTTCAAGAACATCGCCATCGTGAAGTTTCGCCCGAGAAGCGAACTGCAAAAGTTGGAGGAGGAATTCTGGAATTTGAAGCAAAACGATGGTGATCATTTGGCCTACTCAACTAGGCATCATGAGTTGAGTATATTGCTACCTCACATGGTCGATACTGTCCCCCGCAACATTGAGAAGTTCATTAAGGGTGTACCACCCGAAATTCAAGATGCTGTGGTGGGTAGCCAACCCACAACTTTGGAAGAAGCCATTACTATCACCGCTCAACTAACTGAGAACCATATACGAGCGGGCACCATGTCTGTGAAGGGTGCAAAGAAGGTGGAAAAGACGGCTACCGAGGCCGTTAAGGAGTCCAAAGCTGAACCTTCTAACAACAAGAAGAAGAAGAAGCGCAAGTTCACCCCGGCACACAACTATGCCGTGGCTGCACCCAAACAACCCCAAAGACAACTTGTACCCGTGGCTACATCTGTGGCACAAGTGCTTGGGGCTAGGGATTATGCTGGTCCTCAGCCTATGTGCAACATGTATAGGTATCATCATCTGGGGAATCAACCATGCCGTATCTGCACCTTATGCGGTAAATATGGTCATTTGGTGGCGACTTGCCACCGTGCACCTAACAATGCCGCCATGGTTACAAACCGTGTTTGCTACAACTGTGGGGAACCTGTTCATTTTCGCCCACAATGCCCTCGTGTTGTGGGTAATGTTCCACAAGCCTGAGGACATGCTTTCAACATCAACGCAAATCAAGCACAAGCAAACAACGATGTGGTGAATGGTATGTTAACTTACCTTTGACTTGTGTGACCTAATTCTTTTCATGCGTAAACTGAATCGTTAAATACCTTTAAAATTTAACAGGTATGTTCCTTATTAATAAAACTTATGCCTATGTCATATTTGATTCTGGAGCCGATAGAAGTTTTGTTTCGTTAGAGTTTGAACCCATACTTGCTAAGTCACATACGAAACTAGAAAGGCCTCTTACCGTTGAAGTTGCCGATGGTGAACCGATCACCGTTGACGTCATTATTCATGATTGTATCTTAAGTCTTGACATGCATGATTTCCTTATCGATCTTATCCCCATGAAACATGGAAGCTTCGATGTCATCATTGGTATGGATTGGTTAGCCAAACAACATGAGTGCATCTGTATACCATTACCTTCTGGTGATACCTTGGAGGTGTTCGGTGAAAAATCTTCCAAAGGACTTAAAATTATGTCTTGCACTCAAGCCCGAAAATGCTTAAGTAAGAAGTATATGGTTTTCTTGGCTTACATGGTCAACACGAAATTCAAAGGGAAAGAACTTAAGGATGTCCCTATCGTACGAGACTTTCCTGAAGTATTTCCCGATGACCTTAGTGGTTTACCTCCCGTGCATAAAGTGGAGTTTAAAATTGACTTGATACTGGGAACAAACCCCGTGGCTAAGTCACCATATCGACTTGCACCATCTGAAATGCAAGAACTCTCTAGTCAACTTCAAGAGCTATCCAAGAAAGGCTTCATCCGTCCTAGTTCTTCGCCATGGGGTGCACCTGTTCTTTTCGTGAAGAAGAAAGATGGATCGTTTCGTATGTGCATCGATTATCGAGAGCTTAACAAGCTTACCATCAAGAATCATTATCCTCTTCCTCGCATCGATGACCTATTTGATCAACTTCAAGGAGCAGCTATATTCTCAAAGACTGATCTACGTTCTGGATATCATCAACTACGACTTCATGATGATGACATCCCAAAGACCGTGTTCTGTACCCGTTATGGGCACTATGAGTTTATGGTGATGCCTTTTGGTTTAACCAATGCTCCTGCTGTCTTCATGGATCTCATGAACTAGGTATGCAAGCCTTATTTAGACAAGTTTGTGATTGTTTTCATTGATGACATACTTATCTACTCTAAATCCAACACCGATCATGAATTGCATTTAAGATTGGTTCTTGAGTTGTTGAAGAAAGAGCAATTGTACGCGAAGTTCTCGAAGTGTGACTTCTGGCTTGAGGAAGTTCAATTTCTAGGACACGTGGTGAATAGCCAAGGAATTCACGTTGATCCCGCAAAGGTGGAAGCTGTGAAGAATTGGTGTGTTCCTACTACTGCTACCGAAGTTCGTTCTTTTCTTGGTCTTGCTGGTTACTATCGGCGATTCATTGCCAACTTTTCAAGAATTGCGAAACCACTCACTTCTTTGACACAAAAGAATAAACCGTTCGAGTAGGGTTCCGAGCAAAAAGAAGCTTTTGAAGCGTTAAAGCATAAGTTGTGCAATGCTCCTATCTTGACCCTACCCAATGGAAATGACGACTTCACCGTGTATTGTGATGCATCTAAACAAGGCCTTGGTTGTGTTATTATGCAACGAGGGAAGGTCATAGCTTATGCATCAAGACAATTGAAGGTTCACGAGGTGAATTACACAACACACGATCTCGAGCTTGGTGTTGTTGTCTTTGCTTTGAAGATTTGGAGACACTACTTGTATGGTATGCAATGTATAATCTACACCGATCACAAAAGCCTTCAACACGTTTTCAATCAAAAAGATCTCAATATGAGACAACATCGTTGGGTGGAGTTGATTAGTGATTATGAGTGTGACATTCGTTACCATCCTGGTAAAGCAAATGTTGTAACTAATGCACTAAGCCGAAACATTCACAACATGACGATCTTATTCCAAGAAATTCGTGATCGACGTCAATGGTTTGACACTTTGGGTGAGTTCGATACTAAGATCCGACTAGATGTCAATGAGACTACCGTACTGCTACAAAACTTGAGAATAGATAGTGACATCGAGTCTAGTATCTTGGAGGCTCAACAAGTGGTGCAACAAGAAGGAAGAATGAAGGATGAACTGGAGCCTAGTCTTTTAACCCGATTGGAAACGAAACCAATGGGTTTATGTACTTTGCAAATCGAATTTGGATTCCAAATCGTGATAATCTTCGTACCTTTATCATGAACGAAGCTCATCAAACTCGTTATTCTATTCATCATGGCTCCGATAAAAAATGTACATAGACTTGCGCGGTCAATATTGGTGGCCAGGAATGAAGAAAGATATAGCGACTTATGTAGCTAAGTGCCTCGCGTATATGAAGGTTAAAGCCAAACATCAACGTCCAAGTGGATTACTTGAGCAACCCGAGATCCCAATGTGGAAGTGGGAACACATATCCATGGACTTCATAACTAAGCTACCCCGAACCTCCAGAGGACATGATAGCATATGGGTGATCGTTGACCGATTAACCAAATGGGCACATTTTATACCTATATGTGACACTTACAAGACATCAAGGTTAGCTCGTATATATGTTGATGAGATTGTAAGTCGTCATGGGGTACCTCTGCACATCATATCCGAGCGAGATGCTCGTTTCACTTCACACTTTTGGTCGTCTATGAAAGAACTTTTGGGTACTCAATTGGACCTAAGCACGGCTTACCATCGTCAAACTGATGGTCAAACCGAGCGAACGATCCAAACCTTGGAGGATTTGCTACGCCTGTGTGTTCTTGACTTTTGTGGAGATTGGGATACGCATCTACCGCTCGTGGAATTTTCGTATAACAATAGTTATCACTCGAGTATCAAGATGGCACCGTTTGAAGCACTTATGTGGTCGTAAATGTCGTTCACCGATCTGTTGGACCGACATTGGTGAAAACTTCATCACTGGTCCTGAACTTATACAAGAGACGACCGATAAAGTTTCCATTATCCGCAAGAACCTTGAGGTGGCGAGAAGTCGTCAAAAGAGTTATGCTGACAAGCGACGTAAGCCATTGGAATTCCATGTTGGGGAGATGGTTCTTCTAAAGGCTCACCGTGGAAAGGTGTTGTTCGCTTTGGAAAGAAGGGCAAATTGGCTCCAAGATTTGTAGGACCTTTCAAAATCCTAAAAAGGATTGGGAAAGTGGCTTATAAACTGTTAAGTGCTCTAAAAAGATTAACATGTTGTCTTTATTTGTCTTTTGATATTTTGTAATAGTATAGGGACTATTTCTGTAATTTGTTAGTTCCTTTACTTTTGTTTTGAGTATAAATAGCTTAGATTTGCAGGTATGTAGTAACGAATACACAAGATATTCAAATCTGCTTTCATACTTGTAATTGTCTTAGCTTGATATTAATGAAAACTTGAATTTTATTGATATCTTGTTTTGATTTGATTACTTTGTGTGAATTTCATTGAATTGTGTTTACAAATCATCACAGATTTATTCATTTGATCCTATCAAATGGTATCAGAGCTGTTGGTAAGCTGTTAGTGATTGATTTTCGTTCTAAGTTCATCGAACTTGAAAAACTAAAAAATCTCACTGAATCTGTGATTGAGATACAATTCAATTGAAAATTTGTGAATTTCAGTTGTGTTTCATCATCAGAAACATGATTTGAATCACAATTAACAGATCAATTCATCAAATTCAAGTAAACTGTTGAATTTGTTGTTCGAAAATAGCTTGAAGTTTCGAACTAAAATTTCAAAAATTGATTGATTTGTTGTTGAAATTGAAGAAATTGATATTAAGAAGAATGCTTATCAGCATAAAACTCATCTAGTTGAAAAGTTTCAATCGAATTCATCAACATTTGAAGAATTCAGAAGATTTGAGTTTGTTACATTCATTTGAAGATGATGAATGTGTCGCATGAGCTGAGATTTACTGAATGTCTAAGTGTTAGACGCATTAACACTGTGTAGACGTTTTAGTCAGTCGTTTGAGTACTGTTGAAGAGAATCCCAGATGTATCATCTGTGTTAAGTTGATAATTGTTAGACGCTTGACAACTGTTTAGGCGTTTGACAACTATTCAGACGCTTAACTGTGTAGGCGTTTGACAACTGTTTAGGCGCTTGAAACCTTCCAGACGCATTAATACTTGGACATTTTGAAATTTTTTTCTAAGGCATTCCCTTAGACGTTTCTCAACATAGACACATCAACTGTTTAGACGTTTGAATGATATTAAAGCCTATTCATTGATGTGTAAAGGACTACCTTTCGAAGTTCTTACAAGGCTAGATGCATATCAAACTAGATATACACTATATAAAGCATTGAAGATCATTTGTGAAGGAGGTAAAGAGATTCAAAATTTAAAGAAACAAAAGCTGAAAAGACAATTAGAATTATTTCAACATTTGTCTGGAGAGACAATAAATCAAATGATGAACAGATTTGTTCAACTCATAACTGAGATGTCAATAGCTGGTATCAAACCTGATATTGAAGATTTAAATCTCAGACTACTCAATGCTTTACCATCATCATGGAAACAAACTGTAACTCTACTAAAGAATACTGAGAAGTTTCCAATGGATCTAGATCTTCTTATTGCAAAAATAGAATTAGTGGAGATTGATGAAAGCTCAATGAACAATGATAGAGCAGCATCAATGTCTCAATATCAATTTGTTGCTTCTCCTGCAACCAGCATAGAAAATGCATTTATGGCAAAGAGGGAGAAAAGTCCTGAAGAAGAAGGAGATCTGTTTGTAGGAGCAAGATTTTTTACTGACTCATTATTTACCAGTGCACTTGCATATAGAACTCAATCTCATTCTCAATCTCCTCTTAAAACACAGTCACAATCATCAAATATTCAGACAGAGACTTCTTCATCATCTAACTCTGCTAAATCTAGCAAAGTTAAAGATGTGATTAACATCCTATTAGAGGATGAAGAGTCCAAAGCTGCATTTACTGCTTTTATGGCCAGCTTTCAAGCATATCAAGGTAGCCATTTAACTTAACTAGATTTTGTTTTACAGGATTTATTTGAGATGGAAACTGAAGATGTTGAAGAGATGGACATTAACTGGCAGATGGTGATGATTGCCTACAAGAATCAAAAACATTCTTATGTCAACAAGAAATACAAGCCTAGTGCAAACAAGACTGTTGGATTTGACAAGTCAAAATCCAGATGTTTCAACTGCAATAGTTATGGACACTTCTCAAGAGAATGTAAAGCTCCAAGGAATAATGGAGGAAGTGCTAATTCAAGCTCAAATAATCAAAGGTTTCAACAAGCTCAGAAGACTTTTCAAAAGCCATATCAAAGTCTTCCCATACGAGAGCTTAAAGATGAAACCAAACCATCTAATGAAACAAAGAAAGCACTAGTAATCAACATAAAAGATGGATATGATTGGAGTGCTTATGCAGATCAATTTACAAATGAATTAACATCAAGTTTATCTCTTATTTCAGAAACTCAAGAGGAAGATTGGTCAGAAAACAATGACCCAAACGGGGAAAGTGATGAAGAGGAAGATAACTATGATTGGAGTGACAAGTCTGATGCTAAAGAGGATACAGAGGAAGTAGCTCTAATGGTTCAGTCTGATCAACCAAAGGTTAAATCTTCTACATCATCATCTAAAACCGCAGTTCCAAAATTTCCTGAAATACCATCAGAAGTAAGAGAAAAGCTTTGCACCAAATCATGTTTTGAACATGTTGAACACTACAGAAACCATTCATTGAAAATCTGTGAAAAGCTAAAACAAGAGGAATCTATGCATAACCAAGTTAAATCTGATCATAAAACTGCAGATCAAAAGATTATCTCTCTTCAAAATTCATGGAACAAAACAATCAAAGATTTAGAAATTGTTACAAAACAACTAGAAGAGATGACCAAGAATCTTGAACAAGAGAAAATAGCACATGCTGCTACTCAAGTTGATCTAGCAAAGTTAAGAGTTCAAAAATGATAGTAGAAAAACTAATCAGTGAAAGGAAAGATAAACAAAAAGCAGGATTAAGTTTCATTCATGAACCTATGCCTGAATCTATCACAAACACACTACCAGAGAATTTCAATACTCATGATTATTCACCAGAAAACAAAGCAAAGCTTAAAGCCTTTCAGATCAAAACCAAGAATGCAGAAGAGGAAAAAGAAAATGTTCAAGTGTTTGTTGAAAAAGATCAAGAAAAAATCAAAAAGGACATCCAATCAAGATAAAATCATATGAACCAAACAACCAAAACAACCAAAACAACCAAAACAAAATATCTCTTCTGATCAAATTCATAATGTAATAAGAAGAAGTCAGAGTTCAAAACAAGGATAAACAACAGATAGGAACATCAGAAGATTCAAACACCATCAATATGAAACAATTTCAATCAAAAAAGGAATCTCTTCTGATGATGTTCAATCTGAAAATAAACCAAGCTCTTTTAAATCAAAGAATCAAAGAAGAAGAAAGAATTTGTAAAAGTAACATCTGAACAAAACAAAAGTTCAAAAAAATTGATTAAAGCAACAAATCAAACATCAAAACTAAATCCAATTAAATTTGTGTCAGCAGGTATGTTAAATATGAATTCTCTTTCAAATAATAAATCAAATGTTATGAACAAATCAAACTCAGATCTGAAATCTAGTTCAGATTCAAAGACTTCTGCTGTAGCAAAAAGATTTGTTTCTAATACATTGAAGAAGGAAATTCATGTTAAACAAATGAACAATAATCTGACACAAAATCAAACTGTGAAAAATGAAAGACAATAGTTTAACTATATGACACCAAAATCAAACATTATGTCATTGTCAAAAGTTAACAAAAAGTTGTTTTTAACACCACAAAAGTACTGTGAAATTTGTGATATGAAAAATCACAATACTGTTGAGTGCTACTTTAACAAGTACTGTCACATATGTGACATGAGAAATCATTCGATGGCAGATTGTTATTATAACAAATATTGTACTTATTGTGATGAAAAAACTCACAACACTGCAGATTGTTAGTTTAGAAATAGATCTCTCAATAGAAACTTTGCAAAATCAAACATGAGCAAAGGATTTGCTAATCCACAGTATTTGAGAGATCAAACTAATGCATTTCAAAGAGACATTAATCAACCTAATGTAGGTTTGTGATTTTTTCCTAAGAACAATTACATGAGCTCAAAACACAACATGCAAGAACACTTTATACCAAGATCTGTAAGGATGACTAATAAAAATGTTAGACATCAATACATTTCAAAAGATGATCAATCAAATGGTATAAATGTTCACAAAAATAAATCAAACAATTTTCAGAATAAAATTTGAAAATTCATAAAAAATAAACCTGATTTGAATAATCTTCATTATAAACAATTTACAATTGTTGACAAATTTGGAAAGCCAAGACCATTTCGGCTTGGGTAGATATTTTAACTTAACTTTCTTGTAGTGCAGGTACGCCCAAAAAGACCAATCAATACATGGTATGTGGATAGTGGGTGTAGTCGGCACATGACAGACAATACTGCCTTGTTACAAGATTTTAAGTCAAAAGATGAAACTCACGTACGTCTCCTTTGGTGGTGATGCTGGAGGAAAAATAACTGGAGAAGGAACAATATCCAATGGGATAATAAGCTTTGATAAAGTCAACTTTTGTTCACAGTTGAACTTTAATCTTTTAAGCGTATCTCAAATTTGTGACAAATCTTATTCTGTTCTGTTTGATAGTTCATTCTGTTATGTTTTGAAGCCAGGTTTCAAGATAAGTAAAGATTGGGTTATTGTTACAACTGAGAGAGACAGAGATGTGTACAAATTGGATATGTCTCAAGTTGATCCTTCAACTGAAAAAACATGCCTAATTGCAAAGGCATCAAATGATGAAAGCCAGCTTTGTCATAGACGTCTCAGTCATTCAAATTTCAAGAATATGAACAAGCTTGTAGCAGGAAATCATGTCATTGGACTTCCATCCAAGAAGTTTGCAACTAATGATCACTGCTCAGCATGTTTGAAGGGAAAGCAATACAGAGCGTCTTATAAGTCCAAGCCTATAAACTCAACATCCAAACCTCTTCAGATGTTACATATGGACCTTTTTGGACCAACAAATGTCAAGAGTATTGGACGAAAATCATATTGTTTAGTTATCATTGATGACTTTACAAGATTTTCATGGGTTTTCTTTCTATATGCCAAATCTGAAACAGCTAAATTATTAAAAGAATTTATCATTAAAGTTGAAAATCAATTAGACAACAAAGTGAAAATAATAAGAAGTGATAATGGAACAGAATTCAAAAATGCTAACATTGAAATGTTTTGTGCACAGAAAGGGATAGCTCATCAGTTCAGTGCTCCCAGAACTCCTCAACAAAGTGGAGTTGCTGGAAGGAAGAATAGAACACTGATTGAAGCTGCTCGTTCTATGTTAGCTGATGCAAAAATTCCTATCACTTTTTGGGATGAAGCAATATCAACTGCGTGTTTTGTTCAGAATCGAATCTTAATTGTAAAAGATAAACTGAAAACTCCATATGAGTTAATGTTTGGCAGAAAATCGAACATAAACTTTTTAATATCATTTGGTTGTCCTGTTATGATTCTTAATTCAAGTGATCAATTAGGAAAATTTGATGCAAAATCTGATAATGGATTTTTCGTTGGATATTCATCAGTTTCAAAAGCCTATCGAGTCTACAACTCTAGGACAAATGTAATCATTGAAACATTCAACCTTAAATTTATGGAAAATTCTTTTCCATCAGTTTCAAATGGTCCTGCATTGTTATTTGATCTAGATTCATTATCAAAATCTTTTCAATCTAATTTGTTTGATCAATCAAATTGTTTTAATTCTACAGATAAGAACTCAAGAGGAGATCTTGGATCTTTCAGTGAAGATTCAGATTCTGATGACCCAGATGATTCAAGCTCAGACTACCCATTTTTATCATTTGTTAAGGATTTAACAATACAAAATCATGATAATACAGTTTTAGATCATTCGAGTCAATTAATCAGGAAGAATCACAAAATATTTCTAATGATGGTAATGAGTGTGTGATACCTGAGTCTGGAACATCATCCATTTCAGGTGATGTAGTTGATACAGCTAACTTTGATTACTTTGTCAACTCACCTACTCAAGTTCCAAACTTCAATCCACATTCTTTTACGTTAATACATGAGTTGTCCAACTTGAATCAAACAAATTTGGCTGTTAATGTTCAATGTGATGAGATCACTACATCTCGTATTCACAAGAATCATCCAATTTCTCAGATTATATTGAATGAGAGAACAACAAGGAGTAAAATAGAACAAGAAAACGTATGCTTATACTCTTGTTTTCTTTCTCAAATTGTTCCTAAAAATGCTACCGAAGCATTAAAGGATAATGGTTGGATAGAAGCCATGCAAGAAGAATTACTTTAATTCCGCAAACAAGAAGTGTGGAATTTGGTGGATCTACCTGAAGGAGAAAATGTAATTGGCACGAAATGGTTATTTAGAAATAAGACTGATGATCATGTTGTTGTAATAAGGAACAAAGCAAGACTTGTTGCACAAGGATTCACACAAGAAGAAGGTATAGATTATGATGAAGTGTTTGCACTAGTTGCAAGACTTGAATCTATTCGAGTTTTTCTGGCTTATGCTTCATTCATGAAATTTAAGGTGTATCAAATGGATGTAAAGGGTGTATTTTTATATGGTCCAATTACTGATGATGTTTTTATGAAGCAACCTCCAGGCTTTGAGGATGCACAATTTCCACATCGAGTATATAAACTGAGTAAAGCTTTATATGGACTTCATCAAGCCCCTAGAATTTGGTATGAGACGTTATCACAACACTTAATCCAACATAGATACACACGAGGGAAAATTGATCCTATTTTATTCATAAAGAAGGACAATAATGATCTTTTATGTGTACAAGTGTATGTTGATGATATCATATTTGGTTCTACATGTCCAAAATTGTGCAATGAATTTGAAAATATAATGAAATCTCGATTTCAAATGAGTTCTATGGGAGAGATTAACTTCTTTCTTGGACTTCAAGTCAAGCAAACTGCATATGGAATTTTCATCAATCAAAAAAAGTTTGTTGACAAGCTCTTAAAGAAATTTAAGTTGCAAGACTGTCACTCCATACGAACTCTAGCAGATGTTAACACCAAGATTGAACTTGATCCAAAAGGAAAATCTATTGACCAAACGTTATACAGATCAATGATTGGTTCTTTAATGTATCTTAATGCATCTAGACCAGACATTATGTATGCTGTTTGTGTATGTGCCAGGTATCAATCAGACCCGAAAGAATCTCACTTAATTGCTGTCAAAAGAATATTCAGGTATCTCAAAGGTAAACCAGCCTTAGGGCTTTGGTATCCTTACGAGGGTAACTTTGAACTATATGAATATACTGATAGTGATTATGGTGGATGTTGTCAAGATAGAAAATCTACTTTGGGTGGGTGTCAATTTCTTGGTCCCAGATTAGTCTCATGGCAATGCAAGAAACAAACAAATATCTCTGTTTCAACTGCAGAAGCTGAGTACATTGCTGCATTAGCAGGATGTTCTCAAATTCTTTGGTTGCAAAATCAATTACTAGATTATGGATTCAACTTTCTTAAAACACCAATTTACATTGATAACACAACTGCTATGTTCATAACAGCTAATCCTGTTCAACATTCAAAAACAAAACATATCGAAATTGATATCATTTTCTTAGAGATAACTCTGAAAAAGGATTAATCATATTGATTCAAATTGCAACAGAAAAACAATTGGCGGATCTATTTACTAAAGCCTTCCTACCAGGATGGTTTGAGTATTTAGTAGAATCAATTGGTCTTATAAATCATATGTAATCTCCCTAAATCAAAAGATCATAATAAGTGATACTCTCATTGTTAATTGCCAGTTTATATTTTGTGTGTGTGTGAATTTATGTTTTACATAGAAAAATCAAATACAAAAATATATATATATATATAAAAATACAAAAATAGAGTTTTTCTTTTGAAAGGATTATGTTTTGCAACATGTGAGAAATGATAGTACATTAGTGAGATCAGATGCATACTTCACTCATTAATAAAGTCTAGACATGATCAGATGTGATGTGTAGACGATATTCGACTATTATGCTGAAAAAGTAAATTCTTGTGATCAAACTAAACATACATGCTTGTGTGTATTCATCTGAGTACTTTTGAGTTGCTTTAGCTTATCAGAATGAATGTTTGTTAAGATATATCTCTCACACATGTGGAAACTATGTGAAATCATGAGATCAGTTACAAAGCATCATTTCACTTCTCTGTTATGAGTCATCATAGACCTGAAGTACTGAGATATCCTCTGTTGTAAGTCATTACAGACCTGGATTCTCTTTTTGATGTAAAAAGATGTTAGGATCTCCGCATCTAGTTTGATCAATTAGATTGGATTTGCAGCGGAATGAGCTCACGAATTAACAAATTTAAACAAGAACACACGAAATTTATCAATGAAACAGTGTTTGTTATAGAGAGAGAATTTCTGCCAAAAGGAATATATTCATTCAATACATGCTTCGGCCGGCTTCACGCACACTGTTACAATTAGGTCATCTTTCCTTTTATAAGGGAAGCTGACGTCAGCTGATGTCACTTGACAGTGACATCTAACTGTTATTTAACTACTGAAAATTAACACAACTACTGAAGATGTCAAACAACTGACATCTTCTTACAAAAATACCAAGTGTTAACAACGACTGAAGAACATACTCTTCAGTCGTTTTACAAGTACTGAAACAGAAAATAAAACTACTGAAAGGAAACCATCACAACAACTGAAGAATGCTTCTTCAGCTGTTGTGACAAACTCTGAAGGCTTCAGTACTTGGACTTCATGAACTTCAGTTGTTGTCATCAGCTAATGTCTTCAGCTGATGTCTTCAGTCTTTGTACTTCAGCTATTGATCTTCAGTACTTTAGTCTTCAGCTGTTGATCTTCAGACTTTGGTCTTCAGCTGTTGAAGTCTTCTGTACTTTAGTCTTCAGCTGTTGATCTTCAGACTTTGGTCTTCAGCAGTTGAAGTCTTCAGTACTTTAGTCTTTAGCTGTTGATCTTCAGACTTTGGTCTTCAGCTGTTGAAGTCTTTAGTACTTTAGTCTTCAGCTGTTGATCTTCAGACTTTGTCAAACAGCTGATCAAGTCTTCAGCAGTTGTTGTGATGTCTTGTGGGACTTAATGGTTTTTCTGATCTGGCTCATTGGTTCTTTTGGTCCAACAAACTCCCCCTAAACCAATGCAACCAAAACCTTTAAGCTTATTGAAGATGTCCCACTTATTATGGTAGAAAGATTGGTCTTTTTGTCTTCTAGATCAGCTTAGAAGTGACCCTTGTAAGCACAGGCCTGGGAAGAAGTCTTAGTGATCTGTTTGACAAAGGATGGATGGGAACTCTGTCTTGGGGAACTGGACATAGAGCTGTTACCCCATCCATGAGATCTACTTCCCAAATATGAGTCTGTAAGACTCCCTTGTATAGGCCTCATGGATGGGAACTTGTTCCCCCATGGTAAGCTCTTCTGCTTCTCCTTCAAAGAGTGACTCGGGCCCATAATACTCAGAGAGGTATTTGACCTGCTTCCCATTTTTTAGTTCCACAGTTGTTATGACTCTATATGCGAATTCATCTGGGTGAATACCCTCTAAGAACAACTGGAGCTCATTCTTTCTAACTTCCTCAAGCCTCCTATACACTAACCCCTTTTTTACAACTTTATTCTCCAGCATCTTTTGTGGGGTCAGTTTAGCTTTATAGGCTTTCTTGAAGTCATCTAGGATCTCCCAAGGTGATACTACAAAGGCCAATGAGATCACTTCATCTACAATCTTCTTTACTTGGCCAATGTATCTCTGTGGAATATTTTTCTTTTGAATCCTATGAGACACCCTGGGATCAGGCCAAATCCTCACTCTCTCTTTTTGATGTTGAAAGGTATGTCTGAGAGTGTATAATCTCTGAGCATGTTTCTTCATATTGATGATTGAAGATGTGGCGGCATATGCTTTGTCGACTCTTCTCAACAATTCCTCATCATGTTGTTTGTGAAGCTCTTCTTCTTCTAACTTCACTTTCACAATTTGCCTTTGAGATTGAGGAGTAATTGTTGAAGGGTGACTTATGGCCTTAGGCAACTGTATAACAGCTGAGATTGGTAGCCTGTCTTCATCTTCATCATTATCTTCTTCTTCCTCTTCTAGCCTCAGTACCCTTCTCTTCCTCTTCTGGGGTACATCATCGGCTATTGGTTTTGTGGGTAAGGGAATTGGTTTAGCGGGTTGTGGTTGTGGTGGTTTTGGTGTGGAAATTTTGATAGGCTGTTCTGGCATTTTGGATGTAAGTGAGGCTTTGGATTGTTTGACCAGTTCAGTCTTGCTCCTAGCACCAACTTCATTCAAGGCTTCAATGACCAGCCCTTTGGTATATATTTAAGAGGAACATATCTTGGTGGTTATTGCCAAGATGCTATCCCTGGACCATGACTTGATTTCAATCAATGATCTTCCAAGATACTTAGCTATGAACCTAATCATGATTTCCAGCCTTTCCCTTTCCAACACACTGTAACTTGCCCATCTTGCTTGGATTTCTTCAATCTCCAATCTTCTAATTTCCGAGTCAAGTTTTTCAGTGTCATGACCTTGCCTAAACAGCTGATCGATGATGTTATCCATTGATCAGCTGTGTTGGGCATCAACCTCCTTCCCCATTTCCTCCGACTCCTTCTCCTTCTTTCCACTCTTCCTTTTCTTGTATGTGACATGAAAGTCTTTAGTACTTTCAGTCACTTTCTCCATTTCAGCTTTCTTCTCCTTCTCCTTCTCAGTCTCTACACCCAACTCCTTCTCATTTTCCACCTCAATCTTTTTTCCTTTCTCTTTCCTATCTTCAATCCTCTTTTGTTTTGCTTTCACTGACTGAATCTCCCCCTTTTTGGTTGCATTGGTTGCAAGGGTTTGATTGTCAGAAAGCCTTTTGCTCATAACTTCCTCCAGCAAGGTTGGATAACCGATGGAAGCCTCTCATCAAGGGTTTTAATCACTATATCAGTGATAATTGGTGTGATGAGAGGTAAGGAATTTTGAATGATAGCAGCTATTTGGTTAGGGGGTTCTGTCCTTAACAGATAGTGCCAGAAGTAGAGGCAGGTGGCTGAGTGTTTGGGAGTGGCTCTGTGTATAAGAGACCTTCAGAGGAAGGTGCCATCTGTTGGTGGATTGGGGCAGATGGACTTAGATCCTGAGACATTTTGGCAATCAGCTCGTTGAGTCTCCTTACCTCATTCTCTAGGATGGTATTTTGGGCTAAAACATCATAGAAGAAGCCCAGGTCATCATCAGTGTTTGCTGAATCACCTGACCTCCTCATAGAATTAGGATGTACATGCTCTGAGTGTAGATCAGTAGCAACATGTGCCCCTTGTTCTTGGTACTGGGGACTTCCTGCCTCAGGACTATGTCCTTCATTGGTAGTTTCCTCTGGTGAGGTCTTATGGATGGTACCAACTGCATCCTGATCATATGCTAAAGCAGGAGAAGTGGCAGCCTCACCAGATGTTCGAATCTCTGTTTCTACACTTGGAGATGGAACAGTGTAACCCCTGTGTTGTGGGTTATCAGAAGCATTTGGATCCTCCCCCTCAATTGTTGAGGCTATCCCAGTTTTGATTGGTATCTGGGGGGGGGGTGAGGAATGCAACTGAGTTAGCACTTTTGCAACTATTATGGTAGGACTTTGGGGGGCGGTTGCAGTGGGAGATGGTGTAGAAGCAGTATGCACCCGGGAGAGTGGTGCGTTTCAATGGAAAACTCCTCAAATGAGGAAGGTTCCAGATGTATAGGTGCCCCGAATGTGGTTGTTGCAGGCTCCTGTTGAAAGGAAGCCTAAGCGGTTGAGGTTGGGTGAGTCATGGACATAACTGGGGGTTATAACCAGTATGTATTTCCTGTGTTTCTGGTACAGGGGCATCCTCAGGGGACTCATCTCCCTGAGCAACCTTTTTGGTTTCTTGTGTTTGGGTTTGGTGGGGACTTTGGATTTGGAGGTGGTGGCTGTGGGTTCCAGCTGGGTGGGTTTTCGTAGCTTGGCAGCCTGTTTGAGTGACTGGTCTGAGTTGTGCCTGGAGTATACCTCAGGCAATACAGCCATGGCAGGGACTCCAAGGCCAACAAGTCCCTCAACTTTCAGCTGGTTCTCTATAATGGCCATTATGAATCGAGGATATAATATCCATCGGTTAGCAATAGGTTTTGAGGCCATATCCTTAAGTTCAAGAAATATTATTTCAGAAAAATTTAAGTTTTGTTGCTCAAGGATAGAGAAGAATACCTGCTGCCACCTGGTTGACATTTGATCCAAGAAGAAGTCTTAGGGGCTAGGCAGACATTCACCATGTGAAAAATAAGGCGTTTAGCGTCATGGAAATGCTTCTTTAGGATAATAGAAGCGCTGAGGTTACCCTGGTATCCATGTTGGGCAAAGGATAGATCAATGGTGCCCTTTGAATATCCAGCGGGGAAGGTGGCATTATCCGGTTGTAGGGTTTGGCGAAGGATTCCCGGAGTGATGACCACCTTACAGGAGTTGACAAACGACTAGAGAGACTCGGTGTCATTCTCCCCAGTGGTAAGGGTGACGTTCATCCAGAACTGATTTAGGGATTCGGCATGAATGGTAGGATTGATAAGGAAGGCCGTTTTGTATGGAGAATGGACCATTAGATCAATGGCTGTATCAAACTTCGTCCAGAAAGGTGATTTGGTAAGGTAGGCAACACAGTTGTGTCTTGGTTTAAGCTGCATGGTCGCCATTAATGTGAGAGAAGGTTCAGAGTTTTTGAATGTTAGTTTGAGATAATGAAGCTCTATAGGATTAGGTATTTATAAGGCATGGGTTATAAAACAACTGAAGGGTTTGGTGTTAATCATCAGTAGTTTTAAACGACTGATGACATGGTATTAACCTTCAGAGGTTGAAACAACTGAAGTCTTGGTTTTAGGCATCAATAGTTATAAAACTACTGAAAACTATGGTTTTGACTTCAGATGTTGGAAACAACTGAGGACATGGTGTTAGTCATCAGTAGTTGTGAAACTACTGAGACATGGTTTTGTCATCAGTTGTTGTAACGACTGAAGACTTGGTGTTAGTCATCAGTAGTTGTGAAACTACTGAAGACATGGTTTTGTCATCAGTGGTTGTAAACGACTAAAGACTTGGTGTTAGTCATCAGTAGTTGTGAAACTACTAAAGACATGGTTTTGCTTCAGTTGTTTAAGATGAAATAGCAGTTGTAAAACGACTGGAGAGAAAATTCCCATCAGTAGGTTTCGTCAATTCTTAGCTTTTAAGCTGTTTCATACTGTCCTCAACACTTACTCATTAGTCTTTTTGGCTGTTTTCAGTTGTTTTATAGGACATCAGTACTTATCTGTTTTTACTAACATCAGTAATTATAACTACATCAATAATTTGTAACAGAATCAGTACTTATTTGTGACATGTTTACTAATGATCATCAGTACTTGTTTACTGAGATCATCAGTAGTTGTCACTTATTTTAGCTGCAGCATACCAAGCCTTAACACTAGGTTTTCGAAAATTGAACTACCAAAGGCTTACAGTGTCTGCAAGCTCATCAGCACTAGGCACAAACTTTGGATAAATCAGACCTTTTTCAAAACAGTCCCTAATAAAATGATGTCTCATCTCTATATGTTTGGTCCTAGATTGCTGGACAGGATTCTTGACAATGCAAAGAGCTGAAGCACTGTCCATTAATAATGGAGTCTTAGTCTTTGTAATGCCATAATCCAAAAGTTGGTTCTAAAGCCAGAGTACCTAAGATGTACAACTTGCAGCAGCAATGTACTCTGCTTCAGCAGTGGATGTAGCAACAGATGTTTGTTTCTTACTCTGCCAAGAAATCAAACAGTTGCCTAGAACTGACATCCACCAGAAGTTGACTTTCTGGTTAACTTACACCCTGCATAGTCACTATTAGAAAAAGCAACTAATTTGCAAGAGTGTCCAGTAGAATACCATAAACCTAGAAATTGTGTACCTTGCAAATATCTAAAGATCCTCTTGACTGAATCAAATGAGACTCTTTAGGAGCAGCCTGAAATCTAGCACAAACACAAGTTGCAAACATGATATCTGGTCTAGAAGCTGTTAAGTACATCAAGGACCCAATCATACATTTGTAAAGTGTTTCATCAATAGCTTTACCTTTCTGATCTGCATCCAGTTGAGTGGTGTGGCATATGGAAGTAGAACAGGGCTTACAGTTTTGTAAATCAAACTTATTCAAAAGATCTTTTGTATATTTAGACTGATGAATGAAAGTCCCATCAGCTTTTTGTTTGATTTGCAATCCTAGAAGAACTATAATTCTCCCATTGCACTCATTTCAAACTTCTTTTGCATTAAATTAGTAAAATCCTCACACCATTGGGGTTCAGAGGATGCAAAAATAATATCATCAACATAAATTTGAACAAGTAGCTTATGCCGATCCACCTTCTTAATGAACAAAGTTTTATCTATGGAGCCTCTAGTGAAATTATTTTGAAGAAGAAAATTTGATAATGTCTCATACCAGGCTCTAGGAGCTTGTTTCAACCCATAAAGAGCCTTATCAAGCTTGTATACCCAATCTGGATGTTTATTATCCTCAAAACCTGGTGGTTGACACACATAAACCTCTTCTTTTATTTTACCATATAAAAATGCACTTTTAACATCCATTTGAAAAACTTTAAGATTGTGGAATACAGCATAGGCTAAGAACAATCTAATTGCCTCAATCTGGCTACAGGAGCAAAGGTTTCATCATAATCAATACCTTCTTCCTGTGCAAACCCCTTAACAACCAGTCTGGCCTTGTTCTTAACAATAAGCCCATTTTCATCTGTTTTATTCCTAAACACCCATTTAGTGCTTATTGCACACTTACCTGGGGGTAGAGGAACCAATTCCCACACTTGCTGCTTGTTGAACTGAAGTAGCTCAAGCTGCATGGCTTCAACCCATCCATTGTCCCTTAAAGCAATGTGATGTTCTTTGGCTCTTGCTGACTAATGAAGAGAGCATAGAAGCAGAAATTGGACAATTGACTTCTTGTTGAAACTCCAGCATTGATATCACCAATGATTTGAGACATTGGGTGATTCTTCAGCTCTTGATAAACAATGAGATCTGTGCAAGTGTTTGTAGGACCTTCAGCAGCAGCAGATGGTGATGCAGACTCTTGAAACCAAGAATGAGATGACAAATCAAAAGATGTAGAGGAATCAGAGATCTCATCAGCATTTGTTGTGGATGGAACTGCTAAAGCTACCGGAACATCAAGTTTAGTGGACTCAGGCAGTTGATCACTAAACTTGAATAGGTGAGTATTGATATTATCATCATCATCAATACCACCAGGTGGAGAACTATTGACAGGAGCAACAGCTGAAGCCTGATAAGGAACATATTGCAGTATGTCCAAATCAAATAACTCCACAGGGTTTTGTGGAATCTTGTCCTTTGGAGGTTCATTAAACTTCACATGCAGAGTCTCTTCAACTATCTTTGTTCTGCAGTTGAAGACTTTGTATGCCTTGCAAGTAGATGAATAACCAACAAAATACCCTGCACCCACCTTAGGATCAAATTTATGGAGATGATCCTTTGTGTTGAGAATGAAACAAGGACACCCAAAGGCTCTGAAAAATGAAATGAGAGGAACCAAATGATGTAGAACTTCATATGGAGTCTTCATCAACCTTGATTTACTAAGGCTCTATTCTGCACATAGCAAGCTATGTTAACAGCTTCAGCCCAAAAGGTCAGTGGCAAACCAGAGTCAGCCAACATGGACCTTGCAGCTTCAATTAGGGTCCTGTTCTTTCTCTCTACTACTCCATGTTGTTCTGGAGTCCTTGGAATGCTAAACTGCCTCTTGATTCCCTTTGAGAGATAAAAATCATCAACTATATGGTTTCTGAATTCTGTTCCATTATCACTTCTGATACACTTGACATATAGGGAATACTGCTTCTCAACATACAACACAAAGTTTATAATCATCTGAGTAGCCTCATCCTTTGAATGCAAGAAGAAAGTCCATACAAATCTGGAGTAATCATCCACAATTACCAGACAGTATTTCTTCTTTGTCATACTCATTACTCTCACAGGACCAAAGATATCCATGTGTAGTAATTGCAAGCAGGCAATGGACTTAGGTTCTTCATAGGAGGGAATGAGACTTTGTGTTGTTTTCCTTTCAAACAAGCAGTGTAGTTGTCTTCACATCTGAACTCCTTCATAGGCAATCCCCTTACTAAACCATGATGTATCAGCTGATTCAAGTTTTTAAGATTCACATGAACCAGCCTTCTATGCCATAGAATAGATTCTTGAGGAGAAGCCTTGGAAAATAGGCAAGTATGGCCTTTGAGATCTATTTTCTTGGAAAGATCTAGGGCATACACTCTTCCTGTCCTGTTGGCCCTCAAGAGAGTGTGATCATCCAACACCTTATCAATCAAACTCAGAACTTTGGATGACAGAATCCTGCAGTTCTGACTGGTGAAAAGAGCAATATGGCCTTTATCACACATTTGACTGACACTCAAGTGATTGTATTTGAGATTCTCCACATGGTTAACATCATCAAACCTTATTTCCCCATTGGAGACAAAGCCTTTGCCAATGACGTAACCCTTAGCATCATTGCCAAAAGAAACAAACCCCTTCTTTCCTTGAGAGTAATCATGAAGAAGAGAGCTGTTCCTGTCATATGCATAGATCCTCCACTGTCTACGTACCAGATGCTACTGTGGCATGCTGAAGAACCCTGCAATCATAATAAATTAGTTAGTTTTTGAGACCCAAACCTTTTTGGTTTTGGGTCTGTTCACATCAGTAGATGGTAAACTAACAGATTTGCTATGAAGAACAGCCTGAGGGGATGGAGATGGTGAAGAAGAAGAATCCTTTGGCATGGATTTTCTTCTCTGTGGTTTCAGCACAGGAGCATCTAATTGGTTGACTCTCCCCAATAGATGTTGAACAATCATAACAAGTTGTGTCTGATTCTGTGATAAAGTCTTCAGCTCATCAGACACATTAGTGCGTGAGATTGATGGATTCCTGTGTTGTACCATCTCCTTTTGAGCAACCTCAGCTGTTGCCTGATTAACCCCTTCCTTTTTGGATTTCTTTTTGGATTTTGGGATTACAGGTTTTGATGTTGCTGGTAGAAACTTGGTTTCGAACTCAGTTTTCATTTTATCCATTTTCTTTTTAATGTTCTCATTGTGTTTGAGTTTGGAGCCTTTTTTATACCAGCAATCATCAGTAAGATGATTGAATAAGCCACATATTTCACATGGCTTTTTCTTCATCTTACTGCTGAAGAAGATGAAACTACTGAAGACTTATTCTTCAGCAGTTTGCGACCAGTACTAGCAGTTTTCTTCCTTGCAGTACATGCTTTCTTGATATCTTCTTTAGTAGTTTTCCCACCCTTTCTACTAGCAGTTTTCTTCCCTTTAGTACATACAGTAGTTTGGGTTGTTCTCCAGGTGTGATGACTTACTCTTTAGTACTTTCAGTACTCTGTGACATACCACCTGGAGTGATCAACCTTTTGATCATGTGAGTTTCAGTATTTGAACCATTAACATCAGCTGATAGGTTTTGTGAGGAATTAATGCTGACTCCAACCTCTGAAGGTGCTATATCAGATAGTAGATCACATGATGAAAAGGATTGGTTATTGCTTTCTCCATCAGATTCTACCTCTGCTCTGGGAGTAAAATCTGTAGGAGGAGCAGTGTGATTATAACCAATGCCAAACTTCACATTGGAAGCAGACTGCTTACTGAGAAGCATTTCAAAACCCTTGCAGGAGTGTACCCATCGATCACACTCTACCTGGGTAGCCGCAAGTGTTTCTTTGAGGTCTCTGTACTTCTCTAGAAGTACCTCTTCCCTAGCCTTATCATTAGTGATTTGGCATTTAAGTTTGTAAATCTCATCATTCTTATCATTAAGCACAGACTCAAATTCAGCTTTTCTTTTGGATACTATTTGTTCTAGCTCAATGTTCTTGTTAATTAATGCTACATTTGCTTCTCTACTAGATGCAAATGCGGCTATGCATGTTTCAGAACATAGCTTGGCTTTGGCCTCAGAGGATACCAGTGATACCTGTGGTGTGGAGGCATTAGAGGATGAGGTATCAGTAGACTCCAGGGCCATAAGAGCAAGGTTTCCAAAAGGATTGTCACCACCATGTTGACCAGCACCAGAAAATAGTTGTTCATGACCATACATATCATCTGGTAAACTGCTCTAGTCAACAACTCCTGGGGTGAAAAAGCTGTGTTGTTGAGCTTGAGATTGTTGATGAGATTGGGAAGGTTGAGGCTCAGGAAGAGCAGGTGGTTGTTGAGCAATGGGTACTTGAACTTGACTGGTTTGTGGCATGTAATAGCAGGGATATGGATATGGCATTGGACCCTGAGGGACAAAATATGCAGGAGATAGAGGTTGTGATTGATGACCAGAACTAGCAGGATGTTGCCCTCTGTTTTGTTGAATATTACTTGGAAAAGTCAAAAAGGGTGCAGAGGAGTTAGATCCAGATGATCTACACTCTCTTGCAAAGTGCCCAAGCCTGTGGCATTTGTGACACCTCAACTTACCCTTGTCAAAACCAACTTTGGTTTTGCTGGAGAGTCCAGGGAATTTCCTTCCAGTTCTTTTGTAGAACTTCTGAGATCTGATATTAATCAAGGCCATTTGGCTCAGAATATCCATATCTTCTAAATCATCATCAGCTATGCCTTTCAAATCATCCATAATGAAGCACAAATTGTCGCTATTACAGCCAAACTGACTATCAACACTCACAAATGCATGATCAGAACTGTTTGAAGAGAAATCTATACGCACATCATAATTACTTTCTGATGCAGCATATTCTGACTCATGACCGACCAAGGCAGTGTTCCCTGGTACAAAGTCTTCAGTGAGCTTTCTTGATGATGCCAGTTTCCTTTTCTACTCTATCTCTCTTTCAAATGTAAGCAGTTTCCCATGAAGTTGGGTGAGAGATAGGCTATCCAGATTTGCATTAGAGCATAGGACAATTGTATATGTGTCCCATCTCTCAGGTAGTGATCTGAGGAATCTGTGGTTCATCTGGCTATTAGTGTATTCATGTTTGACAATTTTCCGCTCAGAGATCAAACATGAAAAACGCTCAAACTGTTGAGTCAGAGTCTCACCCTTCCTATGAGCAAATGTCTCATATTGTTGGGCAAGTATTTCCCTATTATTTGCTAAGAGCTTATCAGTACCACCAAATTGTTCTTTCAGTGCCTTCCAGAGGTCATGAGCAGTTTCATGATGCATAAGCCCAGAATAGATTTCATTAGGCAGTGCCATGGCCAGAATTCCATGAGCTTTAGCATCAATCTCAAACAGTTTTCGATCCTCATCAGAGTATTGTTCCTTCTTCTTCGGAACCATTTGGTTGGTTTCCAGATTGTTCACCATAGGCTTATGTGGACCATGTACCACAGATGTCCAACAACCTGAACGGTTAACAGACAGGTGATGGAGCATTCTTCGTTACCATATGTTATACTCAGTCCTAACCAGCATCGGAGGCTTGGTTGAGGAACCAGTATTGTGAGGGTCATTAGAAGGAGTAGTCATTTTCAGAATTTAGACAAATTCAAGATAAACAAAGTAAATCTAGCTCAAAACCACTTAGAACCTCAACAAAAAGGGCCAGAAGCAACAGAAACTCAATCTCTATAACTGTTCTTGCAAATTTGCTAATTCGATCAAACATTGATAGCAAAAGAACAGTTTCAATGATCAATTTTTAAATCAATCAATGATTAACCTGCTCTGATACCATTTGTTAGGATCTCAGCATCTAGTTTGATCAAATAGATTGGATTTGCAGCGGAATGAGCTCACGAATTAACAATTTAAACAAGAACACACGAAATTTATCAATGAAACAGTGTTTGTTATAGAGAGAGAATTTCTGCCAAAAGGAATATATTCATTCAATACACGCTTCGGCCGGCTTCACGCACACCATTACAATTAGGTCATCTTTCCTTTTATAAGGGAAGCTGACGTCAGCTGATGTCACTTGACAATGACATCTAACAGTTATTTAACTACTGAAAGTTAACACAACTACTGAAGATGTCAAACAGCTCACATCGTCTTACAAAAATACCAAGTGTTAACTATCACTACAACTACTGAAAAGAAACTACTAAAATAACAACGACTGAAGAACATACTCTTCAGTCGTTTTACAAGTACTGAAATAGAAAATAAAACTACTGAAAGGAAACCATCACAACAATTGAAGAATGCTTCTTCAGCTGTTGTGACAAACTCTGAAGGCTTCAGTACTTGGACTTCTTGAACTTCAGTTGTTGTCATCAGCTGATGTCTTCAGTCTTTGTACTTCAGCTGTTGATCTTCACTACTTTAGTCTTCAGCTGTTGATCTTTAGACTTTGGTCTTCAGCTGTTGAAGTCTTCAGTACTTTAGTCTTAAGCTGTTGATCTTCAGACTTTGGTCTTCAGCTGTTGAAGTCTTAGTACTTTAGTCTTCAGCTGTTGATCTTCAGACTTTGGTCTTCAGCTGTTGAAGTCTTCAGTACTTTAGTCTTCAGCTGTTGATCTTCAGACTTTGTCAAACAGCTGATCAAGTTTTCAGTAGTTTTTGTGATGTCTTGTGGGACTTAAAGGTTTTTCTGATGTGGCTCATTGGTTCTTTTGGTCCAACAAAAGATGCCAATGTGCACAACCTATTCAAAAGAATAATCAGAGCTGATCAAATGGTTATCCATGATCATCCTCTATTAACTAAGTAACATGAACTCTGGTGATATCTATGTTTCAGGTAATAAGTTAAGCATGTGTTCTTTCGTACATTTCATGATGATAGTTGAATTCTCTTAGTCTCTGTATGCTTTACATCATGTCATATCTAAATCAACACTAATCAATCCAAGAATTGAAAAGTAAGTGAGTTGATAGTTGTGTAAAAAACACTCATTGTTTGTCCTTAGATCTTGTATCTCCTTTGCTGTGATATCACTGACCTGGAACATACTTGATCATGATTTACTCATTGTCTATGACTATCCACATTCATTTTATTTTAATATGCTCATCTTCATTAATATGATCTCTCTGCAGACATTTATTCTTTGTTTAATATTAAATTTTAATTCTATTTTCAATTTTTATGCATGTCTTTGTGTGTGAAGGCAATGTCTCAATGTGATGTGTGATCTTATTCTCTTTCATAAGAAACTTATAAGTTTTTCAAACTTAAAAGTTTAGGGGGAGTAATAAATGAAAGAGTTGTTCTCAGAAAATATTCAATAATCATAATCAAAATTTGAAATTTTGAATTGAAAGGATGATGCTTTGTGTTCAAAGTATTTGTGTAAACTGAAAATAGAATGTGTTTGACAATTACAATATGAATATACTTAATCTTTGCAAATAAATGATTTTTAAGTTGAAAATTATATGATATTTGATGCTATGATGAGACTAAAATGAAGGGACAAAAAAATTTAAAAAGAAATTAAAAAGAAATACAAAAAAAAATAAAAATAAAAATTTTATAAATTGAAAGTGCAAAATGCAAAAAGTTCAAAATTTGGGGATTTAAATGGTAAAAAAATATGAAAGTGAAGAAATTGGAAATCACAAGTGTTTGAAACTCAACTCATGCACCTAAACAGTGCACCTGCGCCTCAATAGGAGCATGATGAAATTTTTAGGATTATACAAGTGTTGGATGTTTCCCATGCGTCTAAACAGTTGTAATACATCTGAAAATTACAAGGGTTGGGCGTCTGTGATAATCCCATGCGTCTAAATAGTGTGTTAGACGTATGTCATGTCTCATGCGTTTGCATAGTTTCAAAACTTCGTGTTAGACGTTTTACAAAGTCCATGCGACTGAACAGTGCTTATGCGTCTGAACAGTTCTCATGCGTCTGACTTAAAAGGCACAACAGTGCTCATGTGTCTAACAAAATAAGTGAATTTTAGGTTTTCATACGCCCAAACAGGGACCATACGTCCAAACAGGGCTCATACGCCTAAAATTTCACTTATATATATTGAACACTTATGCGTATTTCTCATTCACTCTTCAAAATTCTCAGAACCAAAACCCTTGAACCACGTCTGTCGAGCATAAACACAACCTTATTTCATCTGAAATCAATCAAATTCTTTGAGTATACATTGCATTTGGATATATAAACGTAAGTTCGTGATTCAAATACATAAATTTTGGATTAAATCAGTGATTTGTAATAGAAAGTTGAATGCTATTTGGGTGTTCGAACATATATAATCCTAGTTTAATCTGATAAAATGAGAATCATATCAAAAAATTGATAATGGATTACTGATAATAATACATTTGCGAGTCTGTTGATGTATTGTTTTGATGTTAAAGTGAATTTTTTTTAAGAAATCAGTCGACTTTGCATAGTCGAAGAAGAAGAAGATGAACAGACAATCAACTTTTGAACAAAATAAATAAAAATGTTGATACATGTGTGTCCCTAGATCATGATATGAATGTAATAGATCTTGTTTGGCTGATTCTGAGGTAATGCTTGGAATGATTAATGAAATGATATTACTTGTTTGATATTTATAATGTTTAATATTTCATTAATGAGTCGACATTGATTTTGTTAATTAGATTTGTGGTTGTTTGAAGTGTTACACATAATGTTATATTAATTAATTAATACATTCAAACTTAACAGAATGAAGTTCTCATGCGAGTGGCCCATGCGAATGGACCATACGCATGAATAACTTCATACGAATGACTCAGTCGCACGACTGAACCAGGAGACTGGATCAGTTGTATGATTATAACATGAGATTGACTCATTCGCACGACTGAATACTCAATCGTGCGAATGAATCAACCGCATGGTTCAATCGCACGACTGAACCATACTTATGGTTCAGTCGCACGAATGAATAATACTAACCTATAAATACAACCCAATTCATGAAAATAAGGGCTTTTGATTAATTACGATTCCAGACGTACCCTAGCCGTCTAGAAGCCTCACAATTCGTTCTCCAAGTTCATAGAACACATTAGATCGATTCCCAATCGATTTCTAACGTTAGTTTCAATTCTTGATTGATTCTTCGTGTGTTCTCACTGATTGGATCGCCAATCAAATAGGATTCCGCACTATTTGATCTAGTTTACACGCTAATCACTATGTATTTCGTTCAAATACCAGGTCCTAACAAGTGGTATCAGAGCTTTGGCTCTTGATTACGTGTGATTTAATCAAGATTGATAAAAAGTTTGTGTTTTTGCACTAAAAACGCAACCTTTTGCGTCAAAAGTGATCTTGGACGTTCCCTGCTCATCAAAGTTTGGTTCTACGGACTTAGGCGATTAGACCTTGCGAAATTTCAAATTTTTACGGCTAAAACACGTTAACCTAGAAACTTTCGCAAAACAGCATCCTCAGTCGCACGAGTGTCCCATTCGTACGAATGGACTTCATTTGCATAGTCCAAACGCATGATTGGACCTAGTCGTATCTCCTTTCGTACGACCGAACCGTTCGTTCGCATTGCTCATACGCATCAGATTCAGTCGCACGATTGAGCTAATCGCTTAGTTCAGCCGCACGATTGAACCAGACGCAGAGTTCATACGCATGACCAGACCATTCGCATCCTTTAGTCGCACCAGTGACAGTTTGGTTTATTAGACATAAAGTTATTCGCCATGGAAGATCAAATGTTAGCCTTTACTGTTGGAAAGGACTCTAGGATACAGAACCTGCTGTTGCTTGAGAGTGAAGTGGGTAATCATAATAAACCACCAAAGCTCTTGACGTTAGATGAGTTTCCCCACTGGAAACAACGTTTTGAGATCTACCTCAATGGAGTGGATCCGAATCTGTGGGAAGCCATAGAGATTGGATATAGTACACCGGTTGGAGCTGATGGAGTTAAGCTAACGTTAGGAGGGATGACAGATGTGCAGAAAGTTGAATACAACTCAGAGAAAAGAGTTTATGCATTGATTACACAGTCTATTCCTAAAGACATATTCAACCAGTACTCAGAGAATAAGCAGTCCAAGAAACTTTGGGATGAGCTAGAAAAGAGGTATGACGGGAATGCTTCATTGAAAGCAATCAAAGCTAAGGATTTAAGGAAGGAATTCGATAAATTCACATCGATGGGAAACGAGAGTTTAGACGACGTTATAGATAGATTTTACCATCTGATGAGTGAACTGCATACACATGGGGTGGCAACTACCATGGAAGAGAAAGTTACTAACTTTGCAGATGGACTGCCTGAAAAGTAGACCTCATTCGTGTCTAACCTTAGACAGAATGGAATGCTGGCAAAATTGGATATTAATGACTTCATTCTTAAGTTGCGAGAAGAGTCACTTAGGATGAAGTACAAAGAATCAAAATCCAGCTTTGTACAACGCCACGCCTCAAGCCAAGACATCTGGAGCACCTCTCCAGACTGCATTTGTGTCTAGCTCATCGGGTCCTTCACATGCGTCTCCTTCAGGATCAGACACGTCAGGACTCTCTTGCACCCACTATATTGGATCCGAAACAAGTGCTACTAACTGAAGACCGAGAACCTCGGAATTGTGACTGCGGAAGTAGCTCGAGAATACATGGATCTTTTGGCTGCAATGGTCCATTCTTATGATGAATTTGTTGCTGGGAAGATTGGAAACTGCCATCTGGCAGACGAGGACTACGAGCAGGTGGACGAAATGGAGCTTGAGGGGATGGACATAATGTGGGCCTTAGCAAGTGCTGTCCGGAGGGCAAAGAAGTTTGTAAAACAAACCGGACAGAACTTGGTAGCTACTAAGGATACCACATTTGGCTTTGACAAGAGCAAAGTGACTTGCTTCAACTGTGGAGAGAAGGGGCAATTCAAAAGAGAATGTGTCAAGCCTAAGAAGACGGGTAACGGGAATCCGTTCTTGTCCTTCACTCGTCAAGACAAGCAAGCTACCAGTTCTACTTCATCAAGCAAGGATCCAAAAGCCTTGACTGCTCATGATGATGAAGGACAGGATTGGAGCTTTAGGTTTGTCTCACCAGGGGAATCAAACATTGCAAGTGTAGAAGATATTGACAATGATTCCGCTAGTGAAGGAGATCTAGCAGTTGAGATAGCGATGTCACATAGTGAAGAAGCAACTGCAACCGAGGTCAGGTACAAGCCTAAAGAGGAGACTACCACGTCAGAGACAGAAAAGACAGAATCACCAGAACTAGAGACATCTGTTGCTGTGTTGATGGCTAACTCTTCTGAATCAACTCAGGTAAGTACTACTGACCAAATGTTGATAATCATGCTTGTTCTGATTGTGATATTTTAGGAATAGCATAGATGAAAATTTGCTAGGTTTTTAGATCATAATGATAACTTAGTCAAAGATTTTCACCTGAGGCTAATAGAGTATTAAAACAAAATGAGCATAGTTATAAAGAAAAGATAGACCTTTTGACTAAACAGCTTAGGGAAACCGAAGTAGTTGCCTTTAACCAAGCTAATGACATTAGGTATTATCTAAACTCCTTAGAAGATACTAAGAAGCAAAAGGCATTTCTAGAAGTAGAAGTAAATTCATTAAAACAGAAACTGCACAGTTGGACTAGTTCTTCACACATAGTCCAACACTTAGTGAGAGAAAGGAACAACGGGGAGGGATTGGGTTATAAAGTGGTTCCACCACCACCTGAGACTTTGATGAACACTAAGACTAGACCAATAAATAGTAATCCTATCAAGGATCATGTGGTGTCTACTCCTCTTATTAGTGATCCAGATTCCTTATGTTCATCTATGGACTCTGGAAACAAACAAAAGGAGGCCACTTCAAACGCAAAGGATAAATTGTCTAGTCCTAATCTGGAAAAGGAATTTGAAAAGGTTAACTTAAAGTCAGGATCAAACAGAGTCAAATCAGAAAGTTAAGTTTGATAAGGTGAACTACGTTCAACAACTATAAAATAACTTACTTTTTGTCTCCCAAATATGTGATAAGGGATTTAAAGTCATCTTCGACAACAAGAAGTGTTACGTACTAAAGAAAGACTACGTGATCCCATAGGACCAAGTTTTGATGACTGCTTCAAGATATAAAGATCTTTATGTCTTGGATCTGTCAACAGCTTCTACAATGGATAATGAGGTTTAGTGTTTTCTATCTAAAGCTACTGAAAAGGATTCCATCTCCTGGCATAGGAGAATGGGACACATTAGTCAAAGGAAGATGAATCACTTGATTCAGAAGGATCTGGTGAGAGGAGTTAATGTCAAGAACTTCCAGCTTCCTGACTTTTGTGTAGCTTGCAAGAAAGGCAAACAGACAAAGAAGTCTCATTCGGAAAAGAAAGTTCATTCAATAGAATTTCCTCTTGAGCTTCTTCACATGGATCTGTTTGGTCCAGTTAGTACAAAGAGCATTGTAGGCGACTTGTACGGATTTGTGGTCACTGATGACTACTTAAGGTTCACTTGGGTAATGTTTCTGAAATCCAAATCAGAAACTGTTGGACCAAAAGAACCAATGAGCCTGATCAGAAAAACCTTTAAGTCCCACAGACGTCACAACAACTGCTGAAGTCCACAACAGCTGAAGACAACAACTGATTACAAAGTCTGAAGACACAAGTGCTGAAGACAAAGTCTGAAGACACAAGTGCTGAAGACAGTCTGAACACAAGTGCTGAAGACAAAGTCTGAAAACACAAGTGCTGAAGACAAAGTCTGAAGACACAAGTGCTGAAGACAAAGTCTGAAGACACAAGTGCTGAAGACAAAGTCTGAAGACACAAGTGTGAAGACAAAGTCTGAAGACACAAGTGCTGAAGACAAAGTCTGAAGACACAAGTGCTGAAGACAAGTCTGAAGACACAAGTGCTGAAGACAAAGTCTGAATACACAAGTGCTGAAGACAAAGTCTGAAGACACAAGTGCTGAAGACAAAGTTTGAAGACACAAGTTCTGAAGACAAAGTCTGAAGACACAAGTGCTGAAGACAAAGTCTGAAGACACAAGTGCTGAAGACAGTCTGAAGACAAGTGCTGAAGACAAGTACTGAAGACCAAGTATCAGACGTTGTCACAACAGCTGAGAGGTCTTCTTCAGTAGTTGTGACAGTTTTCTTTCAGTAGTTTTTATTTTTCCTTTTTAGTAGTTTGTCACAACAGCTGAAGAGTAATTCTTCAGTACTTGTGTTTATCAGTAGTTTTTTGTTTTTATTTTCAGTATTTTTGTAAAACGACTGAAGAGCTTGTTCTTCAGTCGTTGTAGTTTCAGTAGTTTAGCATCAGTAGTTTTATTTTGTGCTTAGCACTCTGATATGTTCTCAGTAGTTGTGAACATTTCAGTAGTTTGTTAAGTGTTAGTTATTTTTGTAATAAATTTGCCAGATGTCACTATCCCGTGATTTCAGCAGTGATTGCACTCTATATAAGGAATGTCAACCTAATTGTAATCGGTGAATGATCGAGCAGAAAAATTTCATATAATTGAAACATTCCTTTTCACAGAAATATATTCTCTCGTTATAACCGTATTTGTTCTTAATGCATACGAATATCATATTCTTGCTATAATTTGTCTAATTCTTGATCTTATTCCGCTGCGTTACACTCTAATCCATCAAACTTGAGATCACTGATCCTGTCAAATGGTATCAGAGCAGGTTAATCATTGATCGATCTAACAATTGATCATTAAAACTGCTATCCAAGATTCAAGTTTGATTGAATTAGCATTTTTGCAAGAAACGGTTATAGAGATTGAATTTTCTGTGTTTCTGGCCATTCATCCTGAGATTTATTCTTGGTTGTCATTGAGTCTGGTGTGGTCTGTGTAAAATCTCTTAAAAGCTTGAATTAAATTGTATTTGGACCTAAAATGACTACTCCTTCCAATGATCCTCACAATACTGGTTCCTCAACCAAGCCTCCAATGCTGGTTAGGAGTGAGTATAACATATGGCAACGACAAATGCTCCATCACCTGTCTGTTAACAGTTCAAGTTGTTGGACATCAGTGGTACATGGTCCACAAAGCCTATGGTGAATAACCCGGAAACCAATCAAATGGTTCCGAAGAGGAGGGAGCAATACTCAGATGAGGATAAGAAATTGTTTGAGATTGATGCTAAAGCCCATGGAATTCTGGCCATGGCACTGCCCAATGAAATCTATTCTGGGCTAATGCATTATGAAACTGCCCATGACCTCTGGAATGCCTTGAAAGAACAATTTGGAGGAACAGATGAGGTCTTGGCAAATAATAGAGAAATCCTTGCCCAACAATATGAGACATTCTCTCATAGGAAGGGTGAGACACTACTCAACAGTTTGAGCAGTTCTCTTGTTTGATCTCTGAATTAAAAATGGTCAAACATTAGTACACCAATAGCCAGATGAATAACAAATTTCTCAGATCACTGCCTGAGAGATAGGACACATATACTATTGTCCTACGCTCCAGTGCAAATTTGGACAAACTATCTCTCACTCAACTCCATGGGAAATTGCTCACATTTGAGAGAGAGATAGAACAGAAACAAAAACTGTCTTCATCTGGTAAGCTCACTAAAAACTTTGTACCAGGCAACACTGCCTTGGTGGGTCATGAGTCAGAATATGCTTCATCTGAATGCCAGTATGATGAGCATATTGATTTCTCTTCAAACACTTTGATTCTGCATTTGTGAGTGTTGATAGTCAGTTTACTGGGTGTAATAATGACAATCTATGCTTCATCATGGATGATCTCAAGGGGATTGCTGATGATGACTTAGAAGAGATGGATATTTTGAGCCAAATGGCCTTGATAAATATCAGATCTCAGAAGTTCTACAAAAGAACTAGAAGAAAGTTCCCAGGACTCTCTGGCAAACCAAAGTTGGTTTTGACAAGAGTAAGTTAAGGTATCACAAATGCCACAGGCTTGGACACTTTGCTAGAGAATGTAGATCATCTGGATCTAATTCCTTGCACCTTTTTGACTTTCCCTGGCAATAGTCAACAACACAGAGGGCAACATCCTGTCAATTCTAGTCATCATTCTCAACCACAATCTCCTGCATATTTTGTTTCTCAGGGTCAAATGCCATATCCTTACCCTTGTTATTACATGCCACAGTCAAATCAAGTTCAAGCTCCTATGGTACCACAACCTCATTTACTACCAGAATCTCAACCATCTTAATCTCATCAACCTCCTCAACCTCAACAACACAGCTTCTTCACCCTGGAGTTGTTGACTGGAGCAGTTTACCAGATGACATGTCTGGTCATGAACAACTGTTCACTGTGCTGGTCAACATGGTGGTGATAGTCCTTTTGGGAGTCTGGCACTTATGGCTCTGGAGTCTGCAGATGGATCATCCTCAATGCCTCTTCATCACAGGTATCCTCTGAGGCTAAGGCCAAATTATGTTCTGAAACATGCATAGCAGCATTTGCCTCTATTAGAGAAGCAAATGTAGCTTTAATTAATAAGAACATAGAGCTAGAAAAGATCATTTCCAAAAGAAAAGCTGAGTTTGAGTCTATGCTTAAAGAGAAAAATGATGAGATTTATAAACTTAATGCCAAATCAGTGATGATAAGGCTAGGGAAGAGGTACTTTTAGAAAAGTACAAAGACCTCAAAGAAACCCTTGCAGTCACCCAGGTAGAGTGTGATCGATGGGTACAATCATGCAAAGGTTTTGAAATGCTTCTTAGTAAGCAATCTGCTTCCAATGTGAAGTTTGGCATTAGATATAATCACACTACTCCTCAGATTTTGCTTCAAGAGCATAAGTGAAATCTGATGGAGAAAGCAATAACCAATCCACCTCATCATGTGATTCACTTTATGATAGAGCACCATCAGAAGTTGAAGTTAGTATTATTCCCTCGTTGAACCTATCAGCTGATCTTGATGGTTCAAATACTGACAATCACATGATTAAAGAGTTGATCAACTCAGGAGTTATTTCTGGAAGTCCTGAAGGACTGGAGAGCAAGATTTAACACCTGAAGTTCAAACTCCAACTAGTGTCAGCACTGAAGAGAAAAAACTGTCAGTAGAAAGGTTTTGAAGACTACTAAAGAGGAAGTTAAGAAAGCAAATAGTGCTTCCAAAGTGCTGAAGAACAAGTCTTCAGTAGTTTCATTCTCTTTAGTTGATGATCAACATAAGATGAAGAAGAAACCATGTGAAATATGTGGTTTGTTCAATCATCTTACATATTATTGTTGGTACAAAAGAGGATCCAAACTCAACATAAAGAGGAAATTAAAGAGAAAATGGTTAAAATGAAAACTGAGTTTGAAGCCACATTTGTACCAGCAACATCAAATCCTGTAACCTTAAGTCCAAAAAGAAATCCAAAAAGGAAGGGGTTAAACAGGTAACATCTGAGATTGCTCAAAAGAAGAAGGTGCAACATAGGAACTTATCAAACTCCAATGCCAATGTGTCTGGAGAGCTGAAAGCTTTATCACAAAATCAAACACAGCTGGTTATGATGGTTCAACCATCTATTGGGAAGAGTTACCCAATTAGATGTTCCTATGTTGAAACCACAGAAAAGGAGGTCCAAGCCAAAGGATTCCTCTTCTTCACCATCTTCTTCCGCTCAGGCTGTTGTTTCCAACAAACCTGTTAGTTTACCATCTGTTGATGAGAACAGGCCCAAAACCAAAAAGTTTAGGTCTCAAAATCTAACTAATTTGTTGTGTTTTGCAGGGTTCTTCAACATGCCACAGAGGCATCTGGTATGTAGACAGTGGAGGATCCATGCATATGACAGGAAACAGATCACTTCTTAATGACTACTCTCAAGGAAGGAAGGGGTTTGTGTCATTTGGCAATGATGCAAAGGGTTACATCATCGGCAAAGGCTTTGTTTCCAATGGGGAAATAAAGTTTGATGATGTTAACCATGTGGAAAATCTCAAGTACAACCTCTTGAGTGTCAGTCAAATGTGTGACAAAGGCCATGTTGCTCTTTTCACCAGTCAAAACTGTCAGATTCTGTCATCCAAAGTTCTAAGTTTGATTGATAAGGTGTTGGATGAATACACTCTCCTAAAGGCCAACAGGACAGGAAGAGTGTATGCCTTAGATCTTTCCAAGAAAATAGATCTCAAAGGCCATCCTTGCCTATTTTCCAAGGCTTCCCCTCAAGAATCTACTCTATGGCATAGAAGGCTGGGTCATGTTAATCTCAAAAACATGAATCAACTGATAAACCATGGTTTAGTAAGGGGACTGCCTATGAAGGAGTTCAAATGTGAAGATAACTGCACTGCTTGTTTAAAAGGAAAAATCACAAAGCTTCATTTCCCTCAATAGAAGAACCTAAGTCCACTGCCTGCTTACAGCTTCTTCACATGGATCTCTTTGGTCCTGTGAGAGTGATGAGTATGGCTAAGAAGAAATACTGTCTGGTAATTGTGGATGATTACTCCAGATTTGTATGGACTTTCTTCTTGCATTCAAAGGATGAGGCAGCTCAGAAGATTATCAACTTTGTGTTGTATGTTGAGAAGCAGTATTCCCTCTCAGTCAAGTGTATTAGAAGTGATAATGGAACAGAATTCATAAACAATACACTTGAAGAGTTCTACCTCTCAAAGGGAATCAAGAGGCAGTTTAGCATTCCAAGAACTCCTGAACAAAATAGAGTAGTGGAGAGAAAGAACATGACCCTTATTGAAGCTACAAGGTCCATGTTGGCTGATTCTGGACTGCCAATGACTTTTTGGGCTGAAGCTGTCAATACAGCTTTCTATGTACAGAATAGAGTTCTAGTAAATCAGAGGTTGATGAAGACTCCATATGAAGTTCTTCATCATTTGGCCCCTCTAATTTCATTCTTCAGAGCTTTTGGGTGTCCTTGTTTCATTCTCAACACACGGGATCAACTCCAAAAATTTGATCCTAAGGTGGATGTAGGGTACTTTGTTGGTTATTCATCAACTTGCAAAGCATACAGAGTCTTCAACTGTAGAACAAAGATGGTTGAAGAGACTCTACATGTTAAGTTTAATGAATCTCCAAAGGACAAGATTCCACAAAGCCCTGTGGAGCTATTTGATTTGGACATACTGCAATTTGTTCCTTATCAAACTCCTACTGTTGCTCCTGTCAACAGTTCACCACCTGGTGGTACTGCTGGTGCTGATGATGATGATGATAGCAGTACTCACCTCTTCAGGTTTAGTGACCTACTACATGTGTCCTCTAAGCTGATGCTCCTGTAGCTTCAGTAGCTTCATCCACAACAAATGCTAATGAGATTTCTGCATCTTCAACTTCATTTGAGTTGCCACCATCTACATGGTTTCAAGAGTCTACATCAACATCTGTTGCTGCTAAAGGTTCTACAAACACTTGCACTGATCTCATTGTTTATCAAGAGCTGAAGAATCACCCAATGTCTCAAATGCTGGAGTCTCAACTAGAAGTCAATTGTCCAATTTCTGCTTCTATGCTCTCTTCATCAGTCAGCTAGAGCCAAAGAATTATCATGTTGCACTTAGAGACAATGGCTGGGTTGAAGCAATGCAGCTTGAGCTTCTTCAGTTCAAAAAGCAGCAAGTGTGGGAGCTTGTTCCTCTTCCTCCAGGTAAGTGTGCAATAGGCACTAAATGGGTGTTTAGGAATAAAATAGATGAAAATGGGCTTATTGTTAAGAAAAGGCCAGACTGGTTGTTCAGGGGTTTGCACAAGAAGAAGGTATTGATTATGATGAAATCTTTGCCCCTGTAGTCAGACTGGAGGCAATTAGATTGTTCTTAGCCTATGCTGCACTCCACAATCTTAAAGCTTTTCAAATGGATGTTAAAAGTGCATTTTTATATGGTAAAATAAAAGAAGAAGTTTATGTGTGTCAACCACCAGGTTTTGAGGATAATAAACACCCAGAATGGGTATACAAGCTTGATAAGGCTCTTTATGGGTTGAAACAAGCTCCTAGAGCCTGGTATGAGACATTATCTAACTTTCTTCTGCAAAATAATTTCACTAGAGGCTCCATAGATAAAACTTTATTTATTAAGAGGTGGATCAACATAAGCTACTTATTCAAATTTATGTTGATGATATTATATTTGCATCCTCTGATCCCCAGTTGTGTGATGATTTTACAAAATTAATGCAAAGGAAGTTTGAAATGAGTGCAATGGGAGAATTACAGTTCTTTCTAGGCTTGCAAATCAAACAAAAAGCTGATGGAATTTTCATTCATCAGTCTAAATATATAAAAGATCTTTTAAATAAGTTTGATTTACAAAACTATAAGCCCTGTTCTACTCCCATGTGCAACACCACATAATTGGATGTTGATCAGAAAGGTAAAGCTGTTGCTGAAACGCTTTACAGATATATGATTGGGCCCCTGATGTATTTAACAGCTTCTAGACCATATATTATGTTTGCTACATGTGTTTGTAATAGATTTCAGGCTGCACCTAAAGAGTCTCATCTGATTGCAGTCAAGAGGATCTTTAGATATTTGCAAGGTACACAATCTCTAGGTTTATGGTATTCCACTGGGCACTCTTGCAAATTAGTTGCTTTCTCTGATAGTGACTATGCAGCGTGTAAGTTGACCAGGAAATCAACTTCTGGTGGATGTCAATTCCTAGGCAACTGTTTGATTTCTTGGCAGAGTAAGAAACAAACATCTGTTGCTACATCAACTGCTGAAGCCGAGTACATAGCTGCTGCAAGTTGTACATCCCAAGTACTCTGGCTTCAGAATCAACTTTTGGATTATGGCATTACAGAGACTAAGACTCCGTTATTAATGGATAGTGCTTCAGCTCTTTGCATTGTCAAAAATCCAGTCCAGCACTCTAGGACCAAACATATAGAAATTAGACATCATTTTATAAGAGATTGTTTTGAAAAGGGTCTAATTAATCCTATGTTTGTGCCTAGTGCTGATGAGCTTGCAGACATTTTTACTATGCCTTTGGATAGTTCAACTTTCCACAACCTGGTGTTAAGGCTTGGTATGCTGCAGCTAGAATAAGTGACAACTACTGATGATCTCAGTAATAAGTATTGATGATCATTGGTAACCATGTCACATATAAGTACTGATGAGCTCTTTTACCCTCAGTAGTTTTTATAACTACTGAAGGCTAAATGCCTCACAAGTATTGAAGTACTTTATCTGTTCTAAACTACTGATGTAGTTACAACTACTGATGTAGTTACAACTATTGGTGTAGTTACAACTACTGAAATCAGTAAAAACAGATAAGTACTGACGTCCTATGAAACACCTGAAAAGCAGATGAAAAGTCTGATGAGTAAGTGTTGAGGACAGTATGAAACAGCTAAAAAGCTAAGAATTGACGAAAACAGCTGATGAGTAATCTCTTCAGTTGTTTCTACACTGCTGTTTCTAAACAACTGAAGCAAGACCACAGTCTTCAGTAGTTTCACAACTACTGATAACTAATACCAAGTCTTCAGTTGTTTACAACAACTGATGGCAAAACCACTGTCTTCAGTAGTTGTGAACTACTGATGACAAACACCAAGTCCTCAGTTGTTTACATCATATGAAGTCAAAACCACGACCTTCAGTAGTTTCATAACTACTGATGGTTAACACCAAGACTTCAGCTGTTTCAACGTCTGATGGTCAAAACCAAGTCTTCAGTGTTTTTTATAACACCTGATGACAACACCACCACTGTCAGTCGTTTTAAACCTCTGAAGGTTAATACCACGTCATCAGTAGTTTCAAACAGGTGATGACCACACCAAAACCTTCAGTAGTTTTCTTTCAGCCTTTTCCTATCCCCACCCTATAAATACCTGTCTTCTCAAACATTCCATTAGCCGTTCTTCTGACCTTCATACTTTCAAAAATGGCAACCATGAGTCTAAAACCCCAACATAACTGCGTCGCCTACCTCACGAAATCGGCCTTCTGGACAAAGTTTGATCACGCCATAGACCTAATGGCTGATTCTCAATATAATACAGGTCTGCTCTTAAACCCGACCATCTACCCAGAGTCACTCAGTCAGTTTTGGTCCAATGCCTACGTTCACACTGATGTGCCTACCGGCCAAATCTCTGTTAGGTCATTGGTTAACCACAAACAAGTAGAGGTTACACCTGAAAGCATTCGTAGAGTGCTAAATTTACAAGATGTTGCTTGTGTGACTGAGTACCCGAAGGGCACAACTGATATGTCCTTCATCAACAATGGGTACGACGGAAATCTTAGAGTTGCTACCATACTGAAGAAGAACTTCCCTGATGCTGAACGATTAATATTTCATATGGTGAATGTGTTTGCTTAGCCTCGAAGACATCCTCATGGGATCAAATGTCTTCCCGGTGGCAACAGGTATTATATTCAATTCTAGAACACCAACCTTTAAATTTTTCACAAATTGTGTTTCTAGAAATCAAAGATCTGGCACAGAAACCTGTGGGAAACAAATGGCTATTATATCCTAGGTTCTGATGGCCAAATTTTAAATGAATTACACACTGATGGCCTTGTTGGCCTTGGAGTCCCTGCATCAGCTGTTCTAGCTGAGCTATACTCCAGGCATAACTCCGACCAATCTCTCAAAGAAGCTGCCCGTTTGCTCAAACCCAAGCAAAGGGAACCCACAACTTCAACTGCCAGATCCAAAGTCCCCACCAAGCCAAAATCCAAACCCAAACAAGCTAATCAGGGAGATGAGTCCCCTGATGATGCTCCTGTACCACCCAAACAGGATAAAACTACTGGTTAAAACCCTCCAGTAGTGTTAAAGACTCAACCAGCAATAGCCGCACAGGTATCCTCTCAAAAGGATCCTGTTGCAACCACTTCAGGGGAAACCACATTACTGAGACCTCTCTCACTTGAGGAGGTTATCATTGAAGAGCATCCCTCTCCCCGGATGCAATCAGCTTCTATCCCCTCTCCCCATGCAAATGCCCCTCAAAGCCCAACCATTATAATTGCCAATGTGCTGACTCAGCTGCATGCCTCTCCTCCTCCCCTACAACCACCAACAAAGGGAGAACAACAGCAATTGAGGAAGAGGATACACATGCTTCTGAAACCATGACACCGGGGTTTAAATGTTCTATCTCCTGGTGTGGATATGGAGATAAGAACATCTGGTGAGGCTGCCACCTCTTCTGAATCAGCATATGATCAGACTGAGGTTGGTAACATAACTAAGACCTCACCAGAGGCAACAGCTGATGAAGGACAATGTCCTGAGGCTGGAAGTCCCCAGTTCCAAGACAAAGGGGCACATGCTACATCTGGTCTACACCCAGTGCATGTACGTCTTGCTACAAGCAGGAGGTCAGGTGATTCAGCATCTGCTGATGATGACCTGGGCTTCTTTTATGATGTTCTTGCCCAGAACACAATCCTAGAGGAGGAAGTCAGTAGGCTGCAAAAACTACTTGACCAACTCTCTCAGGAGAAAGACCATCTGCCACCACATCAACCCAACAGATGGCACCTTCCTCTGAAGGTCCCTTAAACACACAGCCACTACAAAATTCTCAGCCACCTGCCTCTGTTTCTGGCACCATTTCTCAGGACCAAAACCCCCCTGAGCTAATGGATGCTATCCCTCAAAATCCCCTATCTCTCATCACACTGCAGCTAACTGAATTTGTTATTAAGACTGTTGATGAGAGACTTTCTTCTGTCTTACAACCCCTGGTGGAGGATGTACTGAGCCAACAACTTTCTGCTACTCAATCCCTTGCAACCAATGCACCCAAAAAGGGGAGAGTTCAGCAGTGAAAGCTAAAAGAAAGAGGATGGAGAAGGAGAGAGAGAAAGAGAAGGATAAAGAGGTGGAAAAAGAGAAGATTGTGTGTATGAGGCCGAAAAAGAGAAGGAGTATGTGATTGAGAAGGGAGCTGAAATTGAAAAAGTACATAAAAGTCAAAAAGATTTTCATATCACATACAAGAAAAATAAGAGTGCTGAGAAAGAGAAGAACTTGAACGAAATGGTTAAAGAGGCTGATGCTGAACACAGCAGATCAATGGACAATATCATTGATCAGCTATTTAGGAAAGTTTCGACACTAAAAAGCTGGATTCTGAAATAAGAAGATTTGTTGGACCAAAAGAACCAATGAGCCAAGATCAGAAAACCTCTAAGTCCCACATGGTATCATAACAACTGCTGAAAGCTTCATCAGCAGTTTGACAAGTGCTGAAGACTTCAACAGCTGAAGATCAAGTGCTGAAGACTTCACACAGCTGAAGAACTAAAGTGCTGAAGTACAACAGCTGAAGAACACAAGTACTGAAGCTGAACAGCTGAAGAACCACAAGTACTAAAGATGAACAGCTGAAGAACAAAAGTGCTAAAGCTGAAAGACCAAAGTACTGAAGTACAACAGCTGAAGAGTTTACAAGTGCTGAAGATCAACAACTGATGTACAAAGTCTGAAGACAAAGACTGAAGACATCAGCTGATGATATCTACTGAAGTCATCAGCTGATGAAACATCTGAAGGTCAAAGTCTGAAGACCAAGTACTGAAGCACCAGTAATTTGTCACAACTGCTGAAGTACTTCTTCAGTAGTTGTGATATCAGTAGTTTTATATTTTAAGTTTCAATAGTTTTGTAAAACGACTGAAGAGCTTGTTCTTCAGTCGTTGTAGTTTCAGTAGTTTTATATTTTTCAGTAGTTATAACAACTGATAACACTTAGCATTTTTTTGTAAAGAGATGTCAGCTGTTTTGACATCTTCAGTAGTTGTGTTTCAGTTATAATAAATCTGTTAGATGTCACTATCAAGTGACATCAGCAGACGTCACATCTCTTATATAAGAGGTGTCGACCTAATCATAATCGTGACATTCTGTTACCACGAAAGCGAATATTGAATGAAATATATTTGCTGATATTCTCTCTCTATACCGTCTTTGTTCTTCATTGAATATCGTTTGTTCTTGTAAATCGACTAATTCATTGTTTGAATTCCGCTGCAATACTCATCAATCAATCAAACATAGATCACTGATCCTAACAAGTGGTATCAGAGCATGGTTAATCATTGATCGATCTAACAATTGATCATTGAAACTGCTAAGTGATATCTGTGTTTGATTGAATTAGCGTATTTGCAAGAACTGGTTATAGATATTGAATTTCTGCCGCTTTCGTTCATTTATTTTGAGATCTTCTGGTTCAATTGGTTGTTGCGTTTTTGTTCTAAATCTGTTTTAGCTTAACTGAATTTGATTGAATCTGAGATGACGACTCCTTCTAATGATCCTCACAATACCGGTTCCTCAACCAAGCCTCCGATGCTGGTTAGGACCGAGTTAACATATGGCAACGAAAAATGCTTCATCACCTGTCTGTTAACAGTCAGGTTGTTGGACATCTGTGGTACATGGACCACATAAGCCTATGGTGAACAATCCGGAAACCAATCAAATGTTCCGAAGAAGAAGGAACAATACTCTGATGAGGATCGGAAACTATTTGAGATTGATGCTAAAGCCCATGGAATTCTGGCCATGGCACTGCCTAATGAAATCTATTCAGGGCTTATGCATCATGAAACTGCTCATGATCCCTGGAATGCCCTGAAGGAACAATTCGGTGGCACAGATGAGGTCTTAGCAAACAATAGAGATATCCTTGCCCAACATATGAGACATTCTCTCATAGAAAGGGTGAGACACTGACTCAACAGTTTGAGCGCTTTTCCTGCTTGATATCTGAGCTGAAAATGGTGAAACAGGAATACACCAATAGCCAGATGAACAACAGATTCCTCAGATCACTGCTTGAGATGGGACACATACACTATTGTCCTACGCTCCAGTGCAAATCTAGAAGGCCTATCTCTCACCCAACTTCATGGGAAACTGCTTACATTTGAAAGAGAGATAGAGCAGAAGAGGAAACTGTCCTCATTAGGAAAGCTCACTGATGACTTCGTACCAGGCAACATTGCCTTGATTGGTCATGAGTCAGAATATGCTGCATCTGAAAGCAATTATGATGAGCATATTGATTTCTCTTCAAATAGTTCTGATCATGTATTTGTTGGTATTGAGAGTCATTCTGGCAGTAATAGTGACAATTTATGCTTCATCATGGATGATCTGAAAGGAATAGCTGATGATGATCTAGAAGAGATGGATATTCTTAGCCAAATGGCACTGATTAATATCAGATCTCAGAAGTTCTATAAGAGAACTGGCAGGAAATTTCCTGGACTCTCTTGCAAAACCAAATTTGGTTTTGACAAGAGTAAGTTGAAGGTGTCACAAATGCCAAAGGCTAGGACACTTTGCAAGAGAGTGTAGATCAACTGGATCTAACTCTTCTGCACCCTTTGTGACTTTTCCTAGTACTAGTCCACAAACAAAGGCAACATCCTGCTGGTTCTGGTCATTATTCACATCCTAGATCTCCTGCATACTTTGTTCCCCAGGGTCAAATGTCATATCCTTATCCCTGCTATTATGTGCCTCAACCAAATTCTGTTCAAGCTCCAATTGCACAACAACCACAAGCATTGCCTGAACCACAGCCTTCCCAATCTCATCAAAAACTCAACCTCAACAACACAGCTTCTTCACCCCAGGAGTTGTTGACTGGAGCAGTTTACCATATGACATGTCTGGTCATGAACAACTGTTCTCAGGTGCTGGTCAACATGGTGGTGAAAGTCCATTTGGAAATCTAGCTCTTATGGCTTTGGATTCTGCTGATACTTCATCCTCTAATGCCTCTACACCAAAGGTATCATAGGTATCCTCTGAGGTAAAAGCCAAATTGTTCAGAAACATGCATAGCAGCATTTGCATCTATTAGAGAAGCAAATGTAGCTTTAATCAATAAGAACATTGAGCTAGAACAAATAATTTCCAAAAACAAAGCTGAATTTGAGTCTATGCTTAATGATAAAAATGATGAGATTTACAAACTGAAATGCCAAATAACTGATGATAAGGCTAGGGAAGAGACTTCTAGAGAAGTATAAAGATCTCAAAGAAACCCTTGCAGTTACCCAGGTAGAGTGTGATAGATGGGTACAATCATGCAAAGGTTTTGAAATGCTTCTTCGTAAGCAATCTGCTTCCAATGTGAAGTTTGGCATTGGTTAAAATCACACTGCTCCACCTATAGATTTTACTCCAAGAGCAGAGGTAGAATCTGATGGTGAGAGTGATAACCAATCCATCTCATCATGTGATCTACTTTCTGATACAACACACTCAGAAGTAGAAGTCAGCATCAAGCCCTCTCTGAACCTATCAGCTGATGTTGATGGTTCAAATGCTGACACTCACATGATCAATGAGTTGATCAACTCAGGAGTTAATTCTGAAAGTCCTGAAAGGACTAGAGAGCAGGATTTAACACCTGAAGTTCAAACTCCAACTGCTGTCAGTACTGAAGAGAAGAAAACTGTCAGTAGAAAGAGTTTGAAGACTACTAAAGAGGCAGTCAAGAAAGCAAACAATGCTTCCAAAGCATCGAAGAGCAAGTCTTCAGTTGCTTCACCCTCTTTAGTTGATCAACCTAAGATGAAGAAGAAACCATGTGAAGTATGTGGTTTGTTCAATCATCTTACAGATGATTGCTGGTACAAAAGAGGTTCCAAACTCAAACAAAAAGAAGAAATTAAAGAGAAAATGGTAAAAATGAAAACTGAGTTTGAGACCACATTTGTATCAGCAACATCAAATCCTGTAACCCTTAAGTCCTCAAAGAAATCCAAAAAGGAAGGGGTTAAACAGGTGACAGCTGAGAGTGCTCAGAAGAAGAAGGTGCAACATAGGAACTTATCAAACTCCACCGGCAATGTGTCTGATGAGCTGAAAGCTTTATCACAAAATCAGACACAGCTGGTTATGATGGTTCAACATCTGTTGGGTAGAGTTAACCAACTAGATGCTCCTATGTTGAAACCACAGAAAAGGAGATCCAAGCCAAAGATTCCTCTTCTTCACCATCTTCTTCCTCTCAGGCTGTTGTTTCAAATAAACCTGTTAGTTTACCATCTCTTGATGAGACCAGGCCCAAAACCAAAAAGGTTTGGGTCTCCAAAACTAACTGATTGTTTATTTTTGCAGGGTTCTCCAACATGCCAAAGTAGCATCTGGTATGTAGACAGTGGGGGATCTATGCACATGACTGGGAACAGCTCTCTTCTTCATGACTATTCTCAGGAAAGAAGGGATTTGTTTCTTTTGGCAATGATGCTAGGGGTTACATCATTGGTAATGGCTTTGTCTCCAATGGAGAAATCAAATTTGATGATGTTAATCATGTGAAAATCTCAAGTACAATCTCTTGAGTGTCAGTCAATGTGTGATAAAGGCCATGTTGCTCTTTTCACCAGTCAGAACTGTAGGATTCTGTCATCCAAAGTTTTGCATTTGATTGACAAGGTGTTGGATGATCACACTCTCCTGAGAGCCAACAGGACAGGAAGAGTGTATGCCTTAGATCTTTCCAAGAAAATAGATCTCAAAGGCAATCCTTGCCTATTTTCCAAAGCCTCTTCTCAATAATCTAAACTGTGGCACAGAAGGCTGGGTCATGTTAATTTCAAAAACATGAATCAGCTTATCCACAATAGTTTAGTCAGAGGCTTACCAATAAAGGAGTTCCACTGTGATGAAACCTGCACTGCTTGTTTAAAAGGAAAACAACACAGAGTCTCATTCCCTCCTATTGAAGAGCCTAAGTCCACTGCCTGCTTGCAATTACTGCATATGGATCTATTTGGTCCTGTGAGAGTGATGAGCATGGCAAAGAAGAAATACTGTCTGGTAATTATGGATGATTACTCCAGATTTGTATGGACTTTCTTTCTACATTCAAAGGATGAGGTTGGTCAGAAGGTTCTTAACTTTGTGTTGTATATTGAGAAGCAGTATTCCCTTCCAGTCAAGTGTATCAGGAGTGATAATGGAACTGAATTCGAATCATACACTTGATGACTTCTATCTCTCAAAGGGAATCAAAAGGCAGTTTAGCATCCCAAGGACTACAGAAAAAATGGAGTAGTGGAGAGAAAGAACAGGACCTCATTGAAGCTGCAAGGTCCATGCTGGCTGACTCTGGTTTGCCACTGACCTTTTGGGATGAAGCTGTCAACACGGCTTGCTATGTGCAGAATAGAGTTCTAGTAAATCAAAGGTTGATGAAGACTCCATATGAAGTTCTCCATCATTTGGCTCATCTAATTTCATTTTTCAAAGCATTTGGGTGTCCCTGTTTTATTCTCAACACAAAGGATCAACTCCAAAAATTTGATCCTAAGGTGGATGCTGGGTATTTTGTTGGTTATTCATCTACTTGCAAGGCATACAGAGTCTTCAACTGCAGAACAAAGATAGTTGAAGAGACTCTGCATGTGAAGTTTAATGAATCTCCTTTGGACAAGATTCCACAAAACCCTGTGGAGTTGTTTGATTTGAACATACTGCAATATGCTCCTTATCAACCTCCAGCTGTTGCAGATCCTGTGGCTCAATCATCTTCTGCAGCATGTCTTCCACCTGGTGGTATTGATGATGATGATGATAATATCAATACTCACCTATTCAAGTTTAGTGACCAACTGCCTTGTCTGCTAAACTTGATGTTCCTGTAGCTTCAGCAGTTCCATCCACAACAAATGCTGATGAGATCTCTGTTTCCTCTACATCTTTTGAGTTACCATCAAATTCTTGGTTTCAAGAGTCTACATCAACATCTGCTACTGCTGAAGGTTCTACAAACACTTGCACAGATCTCATTGTTTATCAAGAACTGAAGAATCACCCCATGACTCAGATTATTGGTGATATCAATGCTGGTGTTTCAACCAGAAGTCAATTGTCTAACTTCTGCTTCTATGCTCTCTTCATCAGTCAGCTAGAGCCAAAGAACTATCATGTTGCTTTGAGAGACAATGGATGGTTTGAAGCTATGCAACTTGAGCTACTTCAGTTCAAGAAAAGCAAGTGTGGGAACTTGTTCCTCTTCCCCAGGTAAGTGTGCAATAGGCACTAAATGGGTGTTTAGGAATAAAACCGATGAAAATGGGCTTATTGTTAAGAACAAGGCTAGACTGGTTGTACAGGGGTTTTCACAAGAAGAAGGTATTGATTATGATGAAACCTTTTCCCCTGTAGCCAGACTAGAGGCAATCAGATTGTTCTTAGCCTATGCTGCATTCCACAATCTTAAAGTTTTTCAAATGGATGTTAAAAGTGCATTTTTATATGGTAAAATAAAAGAAGAAGTTTATGTGTGTCAACCACCAGGCTTTGAGGATAATAAACATCCTGAATGGGTGTACAAACTTGATAAGGCTCTTTATGGTTGAAACAAGCTCCTAGAGCCTGGTATGAGACACTCTCTACTTTTCTTCTTAAGAATAATTTCACTAGAGGCTCCATTGATAAAACTTTGTTTATTAAGAAGGTGGATCAGCATAAGCTACTTGTTCAGATTTATGTTGATGATATTATTTTTGCATCCTCTGATCCCAGTTGTGTGATGATTTTACAACATTAATGAGAAAGAGGTTTGAAATGAGTGCAATGGGAGAATTACAATTCTTTCTAGGCTTGCAAATCAAACAAAAGGCTGATGGAACTTTTATTCATCAGTCAAAATATACAAAAGATCTTTTGAATAAGTTTGATTTACAAAACTGTAAGCCCTTGTTCTACTCCCATGTGCAACACCACACAACTGGATGCTGATCAGAAAGGTAAAGTTGTTGATGAAACGCTTTACAGATGTATGATTGGGTCCTTGATGTATCTAACAGCTTCTAGACCAGATATTCTGTTTGCTACATGTGTTTGTGCTAGATTTCGGTTTCTCCTAAAGAGTCTCATTTGATTGCAGTCAAGAGAATCTTTAGATATTTGCAAGGTACACAATCTCTGGGTTTATGGTATTCCACTGACACTCTTGCAAATTAGTTGCTTTTTCAGATAGTGACTATGCAGGTGCAAGTTAACTAGAAAGTCAACTTCTGGTGGTTGTCAATTCCTAGGCAACTGTTTGATTTCTTGGCAGAGTAAGAAACAAACATTTGTTGCTACATCAACTGCTGAGGCCGAGTACATTGCTGCTGCAAGTTGCACCTCTCAGGTACTCTGGCTTCAGAACCAACTTCTGGATTATGGCATTACAGAGACTAAGACTCCCTTGTTAATGGATAGTGCTTCAGCTCTGTGTATTGTCAAAAATCCAGTCCAGCACTCTAGGACCAAACATATAGAGATCGAACATCATTTTATTCGGGATTGTTTTGAAAAAGGTCTGATTGATCCTAAGTTTGTGCCTAGTGCTGATGAGCTTGCAGATATTTTTACTAAGCCTTTGGATAGTTCTACTTTCCAAAACCTTGTGTTAAGGCTTGGTATGCTGCAGCTAGAATAAGTGACAACTACTAATGATTTCAGTAGTAATTACTGGTGATCATTGGTACCCATGTCACATATAAGTACTGATGAGTCCTTTTCCCTTCAGTAGTTTCTATAACTATTGATAGCTAAATGCCTCACAAGTACTGAAGTACTTTATCTGTTCCAAACTACTGATGTAGTTAAAACTACTGATGTAGTTACAACTACTGAAATCAGTATAAACAGATAAGTACTGATGTCCTATGAAACACCTGAAAATCAGATGCAAAGTCTGATGAGTAGTGTTGAGGACAGCATGAAACAGCTGAAAGGCTATGAATTGACGACAACAACTGAAGAGAAGTTTTCAACAACTGCTGTTTCATTCTAAACAACTGAAGCAAAACCATGTCTTTAGTAGTTTTATAACTACTGATGACTAATACCAAGTCTTCAGTTGTTTACAACACCTGATGACAAAACCACTGTCTTCAGTAGTTTCACAACTACTGATGACAAACACCAAGTCCTCAGTTGTTTCAATCATCTGAAGTCAAAACCACGGTCTCAGTAGTTTTCTAACTTCTGATGCCTAACACCACGACTTCAGCTGTTTCAACGTCTGAAAGGATAATACCATGTCAACAGTCGTTTAAAACTACTGATGACTAACACCACATCCTTCAGTCGTTTTCTTACCCGTACCCTATAATATCCCTGACCTAATCCTTCAATGCTTCATCTTCTTCAAACCTAACGTTCTCTCCAAAACTTCTCTCTTCTCAATGGCGTCCATGCAAATTAAACCCGACACCACTGTGTTGCCTACCTTACTAAATCGCCTTTCAGGCTAAGTTCGATACTGCTATCGATCTTATGTTCAGTCCCAATACAAAACGACATTTTCTCTGAATCCCATACTACATGCCGAATCCCTCCAACAGTTTTGGATGAACGTCACCATTACCACTGGGGAACAACACACCATTTCTCCAGTCGGTCGTCAACAACAAAGAAGTGGTCATCACTCCTGCAATAATCCGCCAAATTCTCCATCTGGATGATGCCATTTCTCCTCCTGGATATCCGAAGGGCACTACAGATCTATCCTTTGCCCAACATGGATATCAGGGCAATCTAAGTGCCTTCACTATCATGAAGAAACACTTCCATGACGCCGAACGCCTAATTTTTCACATGGTGAATGTATGTTTGGCTCCTTAGACTTCGTCTTGGGATCAAATGTCGACAAAGTGGCAGCAGGTAATGTATTCTATTCTTGAGCAACACCTTTCAATTTTTCAGAATAATATTTTCGGAGCTCAAGGATATGGCTCAAAAACTAACTGCTAACCGTTGGATACTATATCCACGGTTCATAATGGCCATCATTACAAAACCAGCTTCATGCTGAGGGACTTGTTGGCCTGGGAGTCCCTGCTACGGCTGTTCTGCCGGAAGTATACTCCCGGCACAACTCTAACCAGACACTCAAATTGGCTGCCAAGCTGCGCAAACCCACGCAGCTGGAACCCACAGCCACCACCTCCAAATCAAAGTCCCCACCAAACCCCCCAAAAGAAACCCAAAACGGCTACTCAGGGAATTGAGTCCCCTGAGGATGCCCCTGCAACACAAACGCAGGAAATATCCACTGGTCCAAACCCCCTAGTGGATATAAGGACTCTTCCAGCCATAGCCGCTCAGGATTCCTCTCAACAGAGCCTGCAGCAACCACACAAGGGGTACCTACACATCTGGGATCTTCCTCACTTGAGGGGATTGCCATTGAAGAGCACCAACCTCCCTAGGTGCACACTGCTTCTATCCCTACACCCCATAGAACCGCCCCTCACAGCCCAACTTTAATAGTTGCATAAGTGCTGACTCAACTGCACTCCTCACCCCCTCCCCAGAAACCTCTTACTACTGGGAACACCTCTACCATTGAGGGGGAGGAACACAGTGCAATTGAGAACCCACAGCACAGGGATTTACCACTCTATCTCCTGGTGTAGATAAGGAGATTAGAAAATCTAGTGAGGCTGCCACCTCTTCTGAATCAGCACATGATCAGAATGAGGCTGGTAACATTGCTAAGACCTCACTAGAGGCAACAGCTGATGATGGACATAGTCCTGAGGCTGGAAGTCCCCAGTACCAAGAAAAAGGGGCACATGCAACAACTGGTCTACACCCAGTGCATGTAATCCTGCTCTAGCAGGAGGTCAGATGATTCAGCTTCGGCTGATGATGACCTGGGCTTTTTCTACGATGTTCTTGCCCAGAACACAATCCTTGAAGAGAAAGTCAGTAGGCTGCAAAACCTACTTGACCAACTCTCACAAGGAGAAAGACCATCTGCCTCCACCAACCCACAGATGGCACCTTCAGTTGAAGGTTCCCAAACACTGAGCCACTCCAAACTCAGCCACCTGCCTCTGCTTCAGGCACTTTCTCAGGAACAGAACCCTCGTGAGCAAATAGTTGCTGTACTTCAAAATTCCCTCCCTCTCATCACACCCATAATCACTGACATTGTGACTAAAGCCATTGATGAGAGGCTTTCCTCAACTTTACAACCCTTGATAGATGCTGCTGTGCAAAAGACACTTTCTGTGGTACAAACCCCTTCCACCAATGCATCCAAAAAGGGGGAGAGTACTGCAGTGAAAGAAAAGAAGAGGAAAAGAACAGAGGAAGAGAAGACTCAAAAGCAAGCCCAAGAGGAGGAGAAAGAAAAGCAACCACTGCTCACTTACAAATGAAAAAAAGTGCTGATGATCAACCTACTGCTGAAGACAAATCCTTGGAAGAGCTGGTAAAAGATGCTGATAATACACACAGCCGGTCCATGGATAAAATAATTGAACAACTCTTCAGGCAAGGGTTTGATACAGCCACATTGGATAGTGAGATCAGAAGGTTGGAAGTGCAAGAGATTCAAACCCGATGGGCTGGGTATGATGCACTGGAAAAAGGGAGATTGGAGATCATGATCCGCTTCATTGCAAATTCTTAAGAAGATCTTTAATGGAGATTCGCGTGTGGACCAGAGACAGTATTCTGGCTATAGCCACCAGATTTGTCTGTCTGAGCAATTCCACAAGGGGATTATTGTCGAAGCCCTTGATGAGGCTGGGGCTGGTAAAAGGTTGGAAATGGCAAAACTTACAAAGGCTAAACTTACTACAAAATGCTAGATCAACCTTCCCTTCCACCCACTCAAACACAGCCTACCCCTCAAATCTCCAAACCAATCTCTAAGCCAAAATCCAAACATCCTCATTCTTCAAAACCAATTCCTTACCAACCCAACCATCATCCAGTGATGCACCTAGAAGGAGGAGAAGGGTGCTGAGGATAGAAGAAGAAGAGAGAAGAGGATGAAGATGATAGTCTGCCACTCTCTGCTGTTCTAAAGCTACCAAAACCCAGAAGTCAACCCATGATCACACCTGACTCTCAAAGGGAAATGGTTAGAGTCAAGATAAAAGATGAAGAACAGTAGAAACAGCACGATGAGCAACTATTGAAGATGGTTGACATGGAATTTCCTCAGTCATCATCTATACAAGCCATGAAAGGGCATGCTCAGAGGCTGTACACTCTCAGGCACACATTTCAGTATCAGAAGGAGAGAGTGAGAGTATGGCCAGACCCCAAGGTGAGTTCTAGAATCCATAAAAGAACTATTCCACACAGATACAATGGCCTGGTTAGAAAAACAATAGATTCTACCATCATGTTGGCCATTGTAGTCTCACCTTGGGAAATAATTTATGAATTCAAGAAAGCTCATCAAGCAAAGATGACCCCTCAAGCATTACTGGAAAACAAGATGATCAAAAAGGGGTTATTATATAAAAAGCTTGAAGACATCAAGAAGAATGAGCTCCAGTTACTCCTTGAAGGCACCCATCCTGATGAATTTGTCTATAGGGAGGTAACTACCGTGGAGCTGAAAAATGGCAGGACCATGAAGTACTTATCTGAGTACTATGGTCCAGAGTTCTTCTTCGAAGGAGGAGTAGAAGAACTCTCCAAGGAGGAACAAGTTGTTCTCCTTGAGGCCTATGTTCGAGAGTCATACAGACTCATTATGGGGAAGTAAATCTCATGAATGGGATAACAACTCTGTGTCCAGTTCCCCAAAACAGAGTTCCCATTCATATCTTGCCAAACAAATATCTGAGATTTCTTCCTAGGCCGGAGCTTACATGGGTCATCTTCTCTACTGATCAAGAAAGAAAAAGACCAATCTTTTGCCAACAATAAGTGGGATAATAAATAATTTAGAGGTTTTGGCTGCATTGGTTCAGGGGGAGTTTGTTGGACCAAAAGAACCAATGAGCCAAGATCAGAAAACCTCTAAGTCCGACATGGTATCACAACAACTGCTGAAAGCTTCATCAGCAGTTGACAAGTGCTGAAGACTTCAACAGCTGAAGATCAAGTGCTGAAGACTTCAACAACTGAAGAACTAAGTGCTGAAGTACAACAGCTGAAGAACACAAGTACTGAAGCTGAACAGCTGAAGAACACAAGTACTGAAGCTGAACAGCTGAAGAACACAAGTGCTGAAGCTGAAAGACCAAAGTACTGAAGTACAACAGCTGAAGAGTTTACAAGTGCTGAAGATCAACAACTGATGTACAAAGTCTCAAGACAAAGACTGAAGACATCAGCTGATGATATCTACTGAAGTCATCAGCTGATGAAACATCTGAAAGTCAAAGTCTGAAGATCAAGTACTGAAGCATCAATAGTTTGTCACAACTGCTGAAGAGTACTTCTTCAGTAGTTTGTCACAACTACTGAAGAGTACTTCTTCAGTAGTTTGTCACAACTGCTGAAGAGTACTTCTTCAGTAGTTGTGATATCAGTAGTTTTATTTTTAGTTTCAGTAGTTTTGTAAAACGACCGAAGAGCTTGTTCTTCAGTCGTTGTAGTTTCAGTAGTTTTATATTTTTCAGTAGTTATAACAACTGATAACACTTAGCATTTTTTGTAAGGAGATGTCAGCTGTTTTGACATCGTCAGTAGTTGTGTTTCAGTTGTAATAAATCTGTTAGATGTCACTATCAAGTGACATTAGTAGACGTCACATCTCTTATATAAGAGGTGTCGACCTAATCATAATCGTGACATTCTGTTACCACGAAAGCGAATATTAAATGAATATATTTGCAGATATTCTCTCTCTATAACCGTCTTTGTTCTTCATTGAATATCGTTTTGTTCTTGTAAATCGACTAATTCATTGTTTGAATTCCGCTGTAATACTCGTCAATCAATCAAACATAGATCACTGATCCTAACAAGATTAGAGATCGAAGAGATCCAACAAAGATGGGCTAGCTACAGCACTATGGATAGAGAGAGACTTGAGATCATGATCAGATTTATCAGCAATACCTTGGGAGATCATTGATCGAAGTAAAATCATGGACCAGGGACAGCATCTTGGCCATAACCTCCAAGATCTGTTCGTCTGAAGCATACACTAAGGGTTTAGTAGTCGAAGCTTTGAATGAAGCAGGAGCAGGGAGCAGGACTGAGCTAGCCAAACACTCAAAAGCCACACTCACCTCCAAAATGCTAACTCAGCCTGTGAACATTCCCTCTCCAAAACAACCACACCAACTCCCTTACCTCAAAACCAACAGCCGATGGTGCACCTAAGCAGAAGAAGAGAAGGGTGTTGAGGCTTGTGGAAGAAGAAGAAAATGATGATGAAGAAGATAGGCTGCCGATCTCAGCTGTTCTGCAGTTGCCTAAGGCCAAAGATCTCTCTCTTGCAATAACTCCTGAGCAACAAAGAGATGCAATCAAAGTGAAATTGGAAGAAGAAGAACAACACAGATTGCACGATGAAGAGTATTGAGGAGAGTAGATAAAGCATATGCAGCCACTTCCTCCATCATTAATATGAAAAAACAAGCTCAGAGGATTTATACTCTTAGACATACTTTTCAGTATGTGAAAGAAAGAGTAAGAATTTGGCCTGATCCTAGGGTGGCTCATCGAATACAAAAGAAAAATATCCTCAGAGATACAATGGGCAAGTGAAAAAGATTGTAGATGAAGTGATCTCCTTAGCCCTTGTAGTCTCACCCTGGGAAATCCTGGAATATTTCAAAAAGGCTTACACCTCAAACATGCCTCCCCAAAAGATGCTGGAGAACAGAATGATCAAAAAAGGGCTGGTGTACAAGAGGCTGAACGAGATCAGAAAGGATGAGTTACCACTGCTGCTAGATGGTAATCCTGATGAATTTGCTTACAGACAGATTACAACAGTGGTACTCAAAAATGGAAAACAGGTCAATTCCTATCTGAGTACTATGGGCCAGAAGGATTCTTTGATGGTGAGGCAGAGGAGCTCACCATGGAGGAACAAATTGTATTTTTGGAGGCCTACACCAGGGAATCCTATAGGCTCATAGTTGGGAAGTGAGTCTTATGGATGGGGGAACAACTCAGCGTCAAGTCCCCAATACAGAGTTCCCAGCCATACATTGTCAACCAAATCATCACAGACTCATTCCAGGCCAGTGCTTATATGGGTCATCTTCTCAACTGATCAAGAAGGAAAAAGACCAACCATTCTGCCAACAATAAGCGGGAAAATAAATCAATTAGAGGTTTTGGCTGCATTGGTTCAGGGGGAGTTTGTTGGACCAAAAGAACCAATGAGCCAAGATCAGAAAACCTCTAAGTCCCACATGATATCACAACAACTGCTGAAGGCTTCATCAGCAGTTCGACAAGTGCTGAAGACTTCAACAGCTGAAGACCAAAGTACTGAGGGTCAACAGCTGAAGAATACAAGTGCCGAAGCTAAAGACCAAAGTACCGAAGTCCAACAGCTGAAGAACACAGGTGCTGAAGTCTAACAGCTGAAGAACACAAGTGCTGAAGCTCAACATCTAAAGAACACAAGTGTTGAGGCTAAAGACTAAAGTGCTGAAGTCCAACAGCTGAAGAACACAAGTGCAGATGCTCAACAGCTGAAGAACACAAGTGCTGAAGCTGAAGACCAAAGTACTGAAGGTCAACAGCTGAAGAATACAAGTGCTGAAGCTGAAGACCAAAGTACTGAAGTTCAACAGCTGAAGAGTCCACAAGTACTGAAGATCAACAACTGATGTACAAAGTCTGAAGACAAAGACTGAAGACATCAGCTGATGACATCTACTGAAGTCATGAGCTGATGAAACGTCTGAAGTTCAAGTCTGAAGACCAAGTGCTGAAGTTTCAGTAGTTTGTCACAACAGCTGAAGAGTACTTCTTTAGTAGTTGTGTTTATCAGTAGTTTTATGTTTTTGCTTTCAGTAGTTTTGTAAAACGACTGAAGAGCTTGTTCTTCAGTCGTTGTAGTTTCAGTAGTTTCTTATCAGTAGTTTTGTAATAAGTAAACACTTAGCTTCTGTAAGAAGATGTCAGCTGCTTGACATCTTCAGTAGTTTTAGTGTTTTAGTAGTTTGTTAAATAACGGTTAGATGTCACTATCAAGTGACATCAGCCTACGTCATTTTTCCTTATATAGGAAGAATGACCTAAATTGTAATTTTGCGAAAGCCATGCCAAAGCGTGTGATTGAATGAAATATTCCTTTTGCAGAAACTTTCTCTCTCAATAACTAATTCCGTTCATTGCTATATCTTTGGTATTCTTGCTCGAATTGTGCTAGTTGGTACTCTATTCCGCTGCTGAAATCATTCGAATCGATCAAACTAGATGCTGAGATCCTATCACAAACAGCTGACATCTTCTTACAAAAATGCTAAGTGTTAACTATCACTACAACTACTGAAAAGAAAACTACTAAAGCTACAACGACTTAAGAACATGCTCTTCAGTCGTATTACAAATACTGAAACAAAAAGAAAACTACTAAAAGGAAACCATCACAACAACTGAAGAATGCTTCTTCAGCTGTGTAACAAACTCTGAAGGCTTCAGTACTTGTACTTGAACTTCAGCTGTTGTCATCAGCTGATGTCTTCAGTCTTTGTACTTCAGCTGTTGATCTTCAGTACTTTGTTCTTCAGCTGTTGATCTTCAGACTTTGGTCTTCAGCTATTGAAGTCTTTAGTACTTTAGTCTTCAGCTGTTGAAGTCTTCAGACTTTGTCAAACAGTTGATCAAGTCTTCAGCAGTTGTTGTGATGTCTGTGGGACTTAGAGGTTTTTCTGATCAGGCTCATTGGTTCTTTTGGTCCAACAATACACAAGATCTTAGGATAGACAATGAGTGTTTTTGACATAGTTATCAACTTACTAACTTTTCAATTCTTGGATTGATTAGTGTTAATTTAGATATGACATGATGTAAAGCATACAGAGACTAAGAGAGCTCAACTATCGTCATGAAATGTAAGAAAGAACACATGCTCAACTTATTACCCGAAACATAGATATCACCAGAGTTCATGTTCTTGAAGTTTGAATGACCGAGACATCTATGCCATTGCTGGCTTTCATCATTTGATGCTTTTGCAATTAGGCATGTTGTTTCAGTTGAAGGATCAACTTGAGACATATCCAATTTGTATACATCTCTGTCTCTCTCAGCTGTAACAATCACCCAATCTTTGCTTATCTTGAAACCTGGCTTCAAAACATAACAGAATGAATCATCAAACAGAACAGAATAAGATTTGTCACATATTTGAGATACGCTTAAAAGATTAGAGTTCAACTATGAACAAAAGTTGACTTTATCAAAGCTTATTATCCCATTGGATACTGTTCCTTCATCAGTTATTCTTCCTCCAGCATCACCACCAAAGGCGACGTGAGTTCCATCTTTTGACTTAAAGTCTTGTTACAAGGCAGTATTGCCTGTCATGTGCCGACTACACCCACTATCCACATACCATGTATTGATTGGTCTTTTGGGGCGTAGCTGCACTACGAGAAAGTTAAGTTGAAATATCTACCCAAGCCGAAATGGTCTTGGGCTTTCCAAATTTATCAACAATTGTAAATTGTTTATAATGGAGATTTTTCAAATCAGGTTTATTTTTGATGAATTTACCAATTTTATTCTGAAAATTATTTAATTTATTTTTGTGAACATTCATACCATTTGATTGATCATTTTTTGAAATGTATTGATGACTAACAATTTTATTATTCATCCTTACAGGTCTTCGTATGAAGTGTTCTTGCATGTTATGTTTTGAGCTCATATAATTGTTCTTAGGAAAAGATCTCAAACCTACATTAGGTTGATTAATGTCTCTTTGAAATCCATTAGTTTGATTTCTCAAATACTGTGGATTAGCATATCCTTTGCTCATGTTTGGTTTTACAAAGTTTCTAGTGGGAGATCTATTTCTAAAGTAACAATTTGCAGTGTTGTGAGTCTTTTCATCACAATAAGTACAATATTTGTTATAATAGCAATCTGCTGTTGAATGATTTCTCATGTCACATATGTGGCAGTACTTGTTGAAGTAGCACTCAGCAGTATTGTGATTTTTCATATCACAAATTTCACAGTACTTTTGTGGAGTTAAAAACAACTTTTTGTTAACTTTTGACAATGATATAATGTTTGATTTTGGTGTCATATAGTTAAACTGTTGTCTTTCATTTTTCACAGTTGATTTTGTGTCAGATTATTGTTCATTTATTTAACATAAACTTCCTTCTTGAATGTATTAGAAACAAACCTTTTTGTTACAGCGGAAGTCTTTGAATCTGAACTAGATTTCAGATCAGAGTTTGATTTGTTCATAACATTTGCTTTATTATTTGGAAGAGAATTCATATTTAACATACCTGCTGACACAAATTTAATTGGTTTTAGTTTTGATATTTGATTTGTTGATTTAATCAATTTTCTGAACTTTTGTTTTGTTCAGATATTGCTTTTGCCGATTTCTTTCTTCTTCTTTGATTCTTTGATTTAGAAGAACTTGGTTTATGTTCAGATTGAACATCATGAGAAGAAGATTCCTTTTCTGATTGTCATTGTTTCATATTGATGGTGTTTGAATTTTCTGATGTTCCTATCTGTTGTTTATCCTTGTTTTGAACTCTGACTTCTTCTATTACATTATGAATTTGATGAAAAGATATATTTTGTTTTGGTTGTTTTGGTTCTTTTGCATTCTTGTTTTTGAACTTGAAGACTTTAAGCTTTGCTTTATTTTCAGGTGAAAGATCATGAGTATTGAAGTTCTCTGGTAGTGTGTTGTGATAGATTCAGGCATAGGTTCATGAGTGAAACCTAATCCTGCCTTTTCTTTATCTTTTCTTTCACTGATTAGTTTTTCTACTATCATTTTTGAACTCTTTACTTTTGCCAGATCAACTTGAGTAGTAGCATGTGCTATTTTCTCTTATTCAAGATTCTTAATCATATCTTCTAATTGTTTTGTAACAATTTCTAAATCTTTGAGTGTTTTGTTCCATGAATTTTGAAGAGAGATAATCTTTTGATCTGCAATTTTATGCTCAGATTTAAGTTGGTTATGCATAGATTCCTCTTGTTTTAGCTTTTCACAGAATTTGAATGAATAGTTTCTGTAGTGTTCAACATGTTCAAAGCATGATTTGGTGCAAAGCTTTTCTCTTACTTCTTATGGTATTTCAGGAAATTTTGGAACTGTGGTTTCAGATGTTGAATTAGAAGAGTTCACCTTTGGTTGATCAGACTGAACCATTAGAGCTACTTCCTTTGTATCCTCCTTAGGATCAGACTTGTCACTCCAATCATAGTTATCTTCCTCTTCATCACTTTCCACTTTCAGGTCATTGTTTTCTGACCAATCTTCTTCTTGAATTTCTGCAATAAGAGATAAACTTGATGTTAATTCATTTGTAAATTGATCTGCATATGCACTCTAATCATATCCATCTTTATGTTGACTACTAATGCTTTCTTTGTTTCATCAGATGATTTGGTTTCATCTTTAAGTTCTGGCATACGAAGACTTTGATAAGGCTTTTGAAAAGTCTTCTGAGCTTGTTGAAACCTTTGATTATTTGAGCTTGTTTGAGCACTTACTCCATTATTCCTTGGAGCTTTACATTCTCTTGAGAAGTGTCCATAACTGTTGCAGTTGAAACATCTAGCTTTTGACTTGTCAAATCCAACAGTCTTGTTTGCACTAGGCTTGTATTTCTTGTTGACATAAGAATGTTTTTGAGTCTTGTAGGCAATCATCACCATCTTCTGAATAAGGTTCTGGAGAATATTTAGTGTACACAAATCCTCTGTCTGGTCCGTCAGTTGTTATAGGAATGTATGGTCCTTTTCTATAGATTTCCAGAGATCAGTGTCAATGGAATTAAAGTGATGTTTTAGTCTAAGAGACCAATTTTTAAAATCAGCTCTATTTTTAAGTTTTGGAACTCTGTTTTCAGAATCTTCTGATTTCACCATTTTTTATATTTTTGTTGTTTTCTTATATTTTGAAATTTTAAAAAAATTGAAAAAGTTTTCAAAGAATTTTCTTTTAAAAAAAATTCTAAGTATCAAGGTTAAAACTTCTGAACACTATTCAAATGCCTCAACAGTTGATGCGTCTAAGTTGAGAAATGTCTAAGGGAATGCCTTAGAAAATTTTTCAAAGCGCCTAAAATTGATACGTCTGAACAGTTGTAAAACGTCTGAACAGTTGTGATGCGTCTACACAGTGTTGATGCGTCTACACAGTTGTCAAACGTCTAAACAGTTCAAATACTTCTCAACAATGATATGTCTGGACTCTCGAACAGTGATCAAACGTCTGAACTGAAAATGTCTACATAGTGTTAGTGCAACTAAACAGTAGCGAAACGCCTAACACTAGGACAATTTTTCAGCAAACTTCAACCCTAATGCGTCACATTCATCATGTTCATATGAAAATAACAGACTCAAATCTTCTGAATTCTTCAAATGTTGATAAAATCAATTGAAACTTTTCAATTAAGCGAGTTTTATGTCGATAAACATTCTTCTTAATATCGATTTCTTCAATTTCAACACAAATTCCTCAATTTTGAGAATTTCAGTTTGAAATTTCAAACCGTTTTCGAACAACAAATTCAACAAATTGGCTTGAATTTGATGAATAGATCTGCTAATTGTGATTCAAATCATGTTTCTAATGATGAAACACAACTGAAATTCACAAATTTTCAATTGAATTGTATCTTAATCACAGATTCAGTGAGATTTTTAGGTTTTCAAGTTCGATGAACTTAAAAAGAAAATAAATCACTAACAGCTTACCAACAGCTTTGATACCATTTGATAGGATCAAATGAATAAATCTGTGATGATTTGTAACACAATTCAATGAAATTCACACAAAGTAATCAAATCAAAACAAGATCTCAATAAAATTCAAGTTTTCATTAATATCAAGCTAAGACAATTACAAGTATGAAAGCAGATTCGAATATCTTGTGTATTCGTTACTATCTACCTACAAATCTAAGCTATTTATACCGAAAACAAAAAGTAAAGGAACTAACAAATTATACAAATAGTCCCTATACTATTACAAACTATCAAAAGACAAATAAAGACAACATGTTAATCTTTCTTAGAGCACTTAACAAAGTTCGTACTCCATGTTCATAGAACGCTAGTAGATCGATTTCTAATCGATTCTTGACGTTAGATTCAATACATTATTGTGTCTATGTGCGTTCTCACTGATTGGATCACCAATCAAATAGGATTCCACACTATTTGGTTTGGCAAACACGTTAATTAGTTGGTGTTTGATCAGATACCAGATCCTAACACTTTCTTTGTCAAACAGTACCCAAAAACATCAAAGAGGCTCTTCAAGACAACAGTTGGATTAAAGTAATATAGGAAGAATTGCTGTAGTTCAAGAAGTACCAAATATGGCAACTGGTAGATCTTCCCGAAGGACAATATCCTATCAGTACAAGAAGGCTGTATAGAAACAAAACTGATGATAGAGGGACTATCATCAGAAATAAAGCGAGACTAGTGGCACATGGGTATACACAATAAGAAGGAATTGATTATGATGAAGTGTTGCATCTTTTTCCAGATTAGAAGCAATAAGAATCTTTCTTGCATATTCAGTATCCATGAATTTTACTGTTTATTATATGGATGTGAAGTGTTCTTTTTTGTATGAAAAGATTGCTGAAGAAGTCTATGTGAGTCAACCACCTGGTTTTGAAGATCTTGATTTCCCTCACAGGGTGTACAAGCTTGACAAAGCCTTGTATGGTCTTCATCAAGCTCCAAGAAAGTGGTATGAGACTCTTTCATCTTTCTTTCTTGAACATGAATATGAACGAGGAAAGATTGATCAGACTCTCTTTAGATAGAGAACAGGAAAAGACATTTTGCTGGTCTAGATCTAGGTTGATGATATCATTTTTGGCTCAACAAACAAGCAACGCTGTAAAGATTTTGAAGACCTTGTGCATTCAAAATTTAAAATGACGGCAACGGGGGAACTCACTTTCTTTTTAGGAGTGCAAGTTCAATAGACAGCAGATGGAATCTTTATCGATCAATCAAAATATGTAGAAACAATTTTGAAGAAATTTCACCTTGCTGACTCTCAGTCTATCAGAAGCACTGTTGATACTAACCTTGTAAGGCCCCGTTCCCTGGACGCTTACAGCTGGCCAATTGTCGCTCATAAAACACATAATTACATTAACTTGAAATAAATGTTGCAGCGGATACATTTTAAAACAACATTTTCATTACAAATGCTTTTGCAAAATAATACAACATTCGTTACACAATTTCATTTGTTTGTATTACAATGCAAAAACATCAACACAAAAATGCCATCCAAAATGCCAAGTAGTTGTCCCGCGCCATCCTCTGCATTGCTCACCCGCCAACTGGAAAATGCAGAAAAAGTCAGCATTGCTGAGTGAGTTCTAGTTTTACAATAAATCATACTTTATCTTTCGTTTAAAACCATTATTTACTTTTACATGTGATCACACATCATACGGACACATAGATAATATCATTTTTATCTTCATCATTCATTCATTAACTTTCATTCAAACGTTCATCATTAATTCTTTTCATTCCATCAAAAACCATGAACTTTACCCCATCGTTATGCGTGAAGCGGGTACTGGGCTGAGGTGTATCATAGACCCCTATACATTGCACCCAATGGCCTGACCACAGTACCAGGGTAAATTTAGGTGTACCATTGTCTTGTGCTATACCCCATCCGTCATGCATAAAGCGAGTACTGGGCCAGGTCTATCATAGATGCCCATACATTGCGCCTGGTGGCCTAACCACACTACCAAGAGGTAAGCGACAAACGTTCTATACAAATGTCGGTCATAAAGACAGACTCCAGTGCGCATCCTTCTGGGGTAGCTAGCCCGCACACCATTGAACTAACACCCTTCATTGGGCGTGTTTCCACATACAAGGCTTGCAAGGCTTACTTTACTTCCCTTTGTTCATTAATGCATGCATTCATTCATCATGTTCCTCTTTTCATTATCTTCCACTTTACGCTACATAATACTTTTATTTCATTCATTAACATTCAACGTAAAGGCATGGGAAAATAAACATACAATGTACGGAACATCAATATACACAGTCAACATCATTATACAGGGCATCATACATACATAACATATATCATACATACCATCATGCATAAGCATCAATCACACATCATAACATCATCATACAATGCCCAACACATCATCTATGACCTCAAAAGTCAGCTTACATGAACCCCCGGGAACCTCCCAAGTCAAAGCCTACATTTCACTTTTTCCCCAAAAAGTCAGAAAATATTCTAAGTGTTCATCCGTACTTCCCCTTTTGTTCATCCGCATTTCTTTTTGTTCATCCGCATTTCTTTTTACTCATCTGCATTTCTTTTGTTCATCCGCATTTCTTTTATTCATCTGCATTGACTTTACTCATCCGCATTTGTTCAGTCACATAAACTAACTCATCCGCATTTGTTCATCCGCATTTCCTCAGTCGCATGAACTTACTCATGCAGGAAAGACATTAGATGTTTAGGTTGCATCAGCCTCTTCACTAATCTCTACACCTATTATTATTATATTTGGTATAATTCATCGGTATGAACATCTTATATAGGTTTGAGGTTGTTGGACATAGTTCTAAGTCAATAATGATTGAGAAATGTGTTCAACTTAATCGGGTGGTTATTATGCTAATGGACTATACATAAGGACCATATGCATAAATAAATCATACTTATGGACTAGTCGCACGACTAAACTAGGAGAATAGATTAGTCGTATTACTGAGACATAAGGTTGATTCAGTCGCACGACGGAACCCCAGTAGTGCGTTTGAATCAACCGTATGAGTCTGTCGTACGACTGAACCATGATAATGATTCAGTTGTACGAATGAAACTAAAAACCTATAAATACAACATAATTCATGGAAAAACAGGAGACTTCGAATATTTACAAACCATAACCGTCCAGAGTGCCCTAAGCAGCCTATCAAACTTCATAGTTCGTTCCTGATCGATTTCTACTCAATTCTTAATGTTTGTTTTGTCGTTAGATCGATCAGGTTGTCGTTTTCATTGACTGGATCGCCAATCAAATAGGATATTGCACTATGTGATCTAGTCTCACGTAGAATCCGTTAGTACTCTGTACGAAAATGGTCCTAACAACTGGTATCAGAGCTTTGGCTCATGATTTTGTGTGGATTAAATTTGTTTTGGTGTTAAAACAAACGTTTTTGTAACACCCGATTACTTATAAAAGACAAAGAAAGAAGAATAAACTGTAGAAAAAGAAGGAAAAGATATTTTACTCAAGTTTAGGGGTAAAAAGTGTCCAAAAGGACAAAAAGTTTAAAGTTGGTGATAAAGGTGTTATGGCCACCCTTGAGCCTACACACACACTCAACATTCGGATGTTTTAAAGAGAGAAAGTGCAGAATTTGGATTTTGAAGAAGAACAATAGCAGAAGATTGAATTCAAGGTAAGAATTCATGTGTTTAAGATGTTCTTAACTGGTTTCATCCTTGGTTGTGTGCTTATGTATGTTGTGGGTGTTTGGTTATGTGTGTTTGGTGGATTTTAGGTGTTCGAGCTCAAGTTTCAAATGGGTTTGAAGTAGTCTTACGCAAAGAGATGCAAAGGTGAGGTCTGGAACCCCTGTTTTACATGGTTTAACTGATTTCGGGGCTGGAAATGCATGTATGAATATTTTTATAAAGTTGGGTTTTATACTTGTATCTATGTATATGTGTATGTTGCGGGTGGGGTTTGATTTTGGGCTATGTATGTGTGTGATGTTGTTATGGTTGTGTTTCGATGGATTAGAATGTAAGATTTAGGCTTAGAACATGATAGGTGATGTTTGGGGACTGAAATTTGATGTTTTGGTGTGAATGGGGCTACTCATGTAATTATGGATGAAGCTCACAAGACTTGGTATTCGCATTAACAAGTTTTAGAATAGTTGCTTAAGTATTTTTAATGCGGATGAACAACAAGTTACTGCGGATGAACAAAAAGTTAATGCAAATGAACAACATGTTAATGTGGATGAAAAACATGTTAATGCGGATGAACAACATGTTACTGCGGATAAACAACAAGTTAATATAGATGAACAACAAGTTAATACGGATGAAAAACATGTTAATGCGGATGAACAACATGTTAATGCGGATGAACAACATTTTAATGTGGGTGAACAACATTTTAATGCGGATGAACAACAAGTTAATGCGGATGAACAACATGTTAATGCAGATGAACAACATGTTAATGTGGATGAACAACATGTTAATGCTAATGAACAACATGTTAATGCGGATAAACAAGTTGATGCGGATAAACAACATGTTAATTTGGATGAACAACAGGTTAATGTGGATGAACAACATGTTAATGCAGATGAACAACATGTTAATGCGGATGAACAACATGTTACCGCGGATGAACAACAAGTTACCGCGGATGAACAACAAGTTAATGAGGACGAACAACAAGTTAATGCGGATGAACAACATACTAATGCGGATAAAGACAATTTATATTTTTCTGATTCAAGATAAATGGGTATACGTAGGCCTTGACTTGGGAGGTTCCCTGGGGCTATGTACATTGACTTTTGAGGCCATAGATGATGTGATGGACAACATACTAATGAATGATTATGTGTGATTGATGATGTTATGCTTATGTATGATATGATATGTTATGTTCCTTATTATGTATGATGATGTTAGTTTACGTGGTGTGATATGTTAATGAACGTAAAGTATTATCTTAACAAAGTGAAAGATTTAAGATAATTAAAGTGGAACATAATGAATGAAAAGCCTTGCAAGCATATGAAAGGAGGTTCACAACACAATGAGAGTTGTTACCTTATGTGTGTCTACATCGTGTGATTTTGGCTAACTCATAAGGGTCCATAAACACAGTAAGAGTTTAGTTTTGGTGACTGCTCCAATATGTGCGATTTCCTAATTACTATGTGTATATATATTTACATCGTGTAATTTAGGCTGACCCATGAGAGTTCACACACACAGTGGGGAGTCTGTCCTAGTGACCACTCCATACGTGCGATATGTGTGATATGTGCGAATGTGTGAAATGTACTAAACGAATGATGATGAAGATAATAATTATTACCTTGATGTATGTACGATGTGTGATCACATGCAATAGTAATGAAAATGTTTTACCGAATGAAAGGTAATGCAATCTCTTTATAAAACTAGAACTCACTCAGCAACACTGAATTTTTATGCATTTTCCAGTTGGTAGGTGAGCTTTGCTGAGGATGGCACGGGTAGCTACTTGGCATTTTTCGATGGCATCCATTTGATAGAAATATGATGTTTTTGTGATGTAATGCAAATAATGATGTTTTGAAATCAATCAACAATGCATTATTTTGCAAAAGTGATTATAATGAAATGGATGTTTAAATGTTTCCACTGTAATGATTTCCTTAAGTTAAAGAAAATATATGTTTTATGTGCGATGATTGACCAGCTGTGAGCGTCCCGGGAATGGGGCCTTACAAGTTGGTATCAGAGCCAAAGTTTAAGTGAAACGGGTAAATTTTCAAAATAAACCTTAACTTAAATTTAAATGGGACGGAAAGGGAAGGGATGCCAGTCCGAGTAGCTGCGTGGCATTAGGTATTTTGTTAATGTTAACCGGTATTACGTGCGCATCTTATGTGGTTTATGTGCTGTTTGTAGATTTAGATACTAATGTAGTCAGGATAGGTAATGCTTGGGGTATGAAGAGTAAAGTAAGTGGCTAATCATAACTGGCCACTGTAATTAGGGACTTACTATACTTGACATAAGCTGAGTTGTTCCCTTGAATGACCGTGTTGGTGTTTGAATCTTATAGTGTGTTAGAGGATGGCCGGTGGTAGATCATCGAAAGCTTCACGTGGTGGAGGTCATGGTGCTGAACCACAGGTTACCAGAGGAAGGCCTAGAGCCGAAAAGGTGGTTCATGAAGAACCCGAGACCCTTCATCCAGAGGGTAGAAATGAGAGTGCTAACTTAAGGTCCTCAGTGAAGGAGGCAGTTGTAGAGGAGGTGCATCAAGTCATGCAAACGATCTTACCGTCTGTGGTGACTGAAGTGACAAAGGCTGTATGGGAGGGGGAGAGGAAGGAAAGGAGTAGACCTATGGGCGAAAGGAGACAACCCAAGACTGAAACGGTTTTCTTCGATGACAAAGAGGAAAAGGAAGAAGAAGAGCCTACGTAGGAGGTGACACGAGACTGCAACTATCGGGCATTTCAGAGATGTAGGCCCCTACCTTGATGGTAACGGCATTGCTGCTGCTGCATACCAATTGGTGATAGAAATGGAAGTTGTTCTGAATATCAGTGAGTGCCAAGAAGACCAGTAGGTGAAATTTGCTTCCCACTCATTTGTGGACTCAGCTCTGTGTTGGTGGGACAATATAGTCCAAGCCAAGTATAATCAGATAATTAGGAGAATGAGGTGGTTTGAGTTGAAAACGTTGGTGATTGAGGAGTTCTGTCCACATAAGGAAATGGATAAGATGGAAAGGGAATTCCTGTAGCTGGAGGCAGGACCAATAACACATCAACAATACACCACCAAATTCAATGAAATGGCACGGCAGGTGCCGGATCAGGTAACGCCTCTGTCACGAAAGATTAAGAGGTACATTCAGGGCTTGCCGGCAAATGTCCGTAGGCACATGATCGCTATCCTACCGAGCATGTTTAGGTCGGTTGTTGATTTGGCAGGGAGATTGTATGATCAAAGAACTGTGGTGGGGACTGAAGGTAGCAAGAAAGGTGGTGGTTACTAGAATTGGAATGGAAAAACGTTTGGTTGGGGTGGTGCCCCGAAGAGTAACAAGAAGGCATGGGTGGACGACCGCCGTGTGGTTACACCTAGTGCGGGGTCAAAGAGGTGTGGTAAATGCGGGAAGGAGCATTCGGGAGAATGCAAATGGGGGTCAAACATCTGCTTCAAGTGCGAGAAGCTGCCATATTGTGAGGGAATGTAGGGTTGTAAGGTGTTACAACTGTGAAGAGAATGGTCACCTGAGTAGAGACTGTAAGTAGCCAAGGGCTGAGGGTTCGAGGGTAAGGAAGATAGGAGGAGAAGGACATAGGGCGAGCGACAGAGCGTTTACGATGACGCATGAGGAGGCTAGGACAGACCCCGATGTTCTGTGAGGTACGTTTCTAGTAAACCAAACTTTAACCTCTGTGTTATTCGATTCTGGTGCTAGTAAAAGTTTTATTTCTGCTGCTTTTTGTGCTAAACGTCCTGTTAGTAGTAGGAGTGTAGATTCACACATTGATGTATAGGTAAGTCTACCATGATTTCTGAGATGATCAAAGGTTGTGACATGGAATTAGAAGGTCACAAGTTTCCTGTTAGACCATTCAGGATGACCTTAGGTGGTTTGGATGTAGTTCTTGGGACGGATTGCTTAGCGGACTACGAGGCAAACATCGTGTGTCGCAAGAAGATGATTCGATTGACAGCGCCTGACGGGAGTTCGGCGACGTTTTATGGTGATCGAGTCACAACGGTCCTGAAAGTAATTTCGATGACCGTGGCGTGAAAGTGCGTGAGGCATGGATGTAGTGCTTACTTGGCCTATGTGAAGGATGTGGACACGCCAACACCACAATTGTCTAATGCACCGGTTGTGTGTGACTTTCCAAATGTATTTCCCGAACACTTACCAGGAGTGCCACCTCACCGCAAGATCGAGTTTCAGATTGATCTGATACCAGGTGCCAAACCGGTTGCCAAAGCACCGTATTGGTTGGCTCCGACTGAGATGAAAGGCTTGATGGAGCAATTGCAAGAGCTGCTTGATAAGGGTTTTTTTAGACCGAGTAAATCTCCTTGGGTGCTCCGGTCTTATTCATAAAGACGAAAGACGGTTGCATGAGGATGTGTATCGCCAACCGTGAGCTGAATAAGTTGACGGTAAAGAATTGATACCCGTTACCGAGAATTGATGATTTGTTTGATCAACTTCAACATGCCAGTTGGTTTTCAAGGATAGATCTTCGATCTGGCTACCTACAGTTCAAGGTGAAAGAGTAGGATGTTCCTAAAACTGCTTTTTGCACGCGGTATGGTCACTACAAGTTCCTCGTTATATTATTTGGCTTGCCAACGCGCCAACAGCTTTTACGGATCTAATGGATCAAGTGTGTGAGTTGATGTTGGATAAATCAGTGATTGTGTTTATCGATGATATCTTGATTTATTCGAAGAGCAAGGATAAGCATGCCGGTCATATTCGAGAGGTGCTGGAGATGTTGAGACGGGAGAAGTTGTATGCTAAATTCCCCAAGTGTGCATTCTGGTTGTGCGAGGTCCAGTTCTTGGGTCATGTGGTGAGTCCTAATGGGATTATGGTGGACCCGGTAAAGGTGGACGCAGTGATGCAATGGAAGTCTCCAAAGACCCCATCCGAGATCGTAGTTTCTTGGGTTTGGTGGGCTACTACAGAAGATTCATTCCAGACTTCTCTAAGATCGCTTCTCCACTAACCAAGTTGACCTGGAAAGATGTAAAGTTTGTATAGGGTCAAGCTAAGGAGAAGGCGTTTGAGGAGTTAAAGGCGAGGTTGACTCAAGCTCCTGTTCTGTGATTACCCAATGGAATTGAAGTTTTGGTGGTTTATTCTGATGCTTCCTACTCGGGGTTAGGGTGTCTATTAATGGAGAAGGGAAAATTAATAGACTATGCATCCCAACAGTTAAAGATTCATGAGGTTAATTACCTTACTCATGAGTTGGAGTTAGCAGCTTTGGTCTTCGCATTAATGATATGGAGGCATTACCTGTACGGTACAAAGTGCACCATATTTACTGACCACAAGAGCTTGAAGTACTTCTTCGAGCAGAAAGACCTGAACATGAGGCAGAGGAGATGGTTGGATCTCATAAAAGACTATGATTGCGAGATCCATTACCATCCAGGCAAAGCCAACGTGGTGGCGGATGTGCTTAGCCGAAAGGAGAGACCCGAGCCGATTCGGGTGAAAGCTTACTGGTTAATCCTCACCTTGGATGTGACGAAGCAAGTTAAGGAGTTTCATTATGTGGCATTGAAAGAAGATCATCCTTAACTCCGAAAGAATGAGAGATATGGTCACGAAATTGGGTGAAACACACTTCGTGTAAAGACCCGATTCGGGCGGATGTGGATTCCTTGTTTTGGGGATCTACACGTGAGCATTATGGATGAAGCTCACAAGACTTGGTATTCTATTCATCTTGGTGCTACAAAGATGTAGCAAGACATGAAGACAGATTATGGTGGCAAGGTATGAAGCGTGATGTGGTGGAGTATGTGAGTAAATGCCTTACTTGTTTATATGTGAAGGCCGAGCATCAGAAACCGTACGGGAAGATCCAACCTTTGAATATACCAGAGTGGAAGTGGGAACATATCATGATGGACTTTATTATGAGGCTACCGTGTACCGCGCAACGGTATGATGCCATGCCATATGGGTGATAGTTGTTCATTTGACGAAGAGTGCTCACTTCCTACCGATCCATTAGACATATTCATCAGAGAGGTTGTCGGATCTGTTCATCAAAGAAATTGTAACTTGTCATGGTGTACCGGTGTCTATTGTGTCTCATCACGACACTCAGTTTACATCCAAATTTGGATGAAATTCCACGATGCTATGGGGACGAGATTACACATTAGCACGGGTTATCATCCCTAGATAGATGGTCAGTTAGAAAGGACCATTCAAACAATAGAGGATATGCTTCTAGCGTGTGTCAATGATTTGGATGAAGTTTGGATGCACTTGCCGTTAGCTTAGTTCTCATATAACAACAGTTATCTTGCCAGTATCGGTATGCCTTCTTATGAGATGCTATATGGTAGGAGATGCAAAACACCCGTGTGTTGGGTTGATATCAGCCATAAAGTGTTAGGGAGCGTCGAAGTGGTCGAGGCTACAACTGAGAAACTGGATAGGATCAAAGCCTTCATGAAGGCAGCCAAAGAAAGACAGAAGTCGTATGCTGCTAAACGACATAGACCGATTAAGTTCCAGGTGGGTGACAGGGTTATGTTGAAAGTCTCACTTGGAAGGTACCATTCGGTTCAAAAAGCGGCGCAAGTTGAGCCCGAGATACATAGGGCCTTTCCGAATCATTGCTAGAGTAGGAGAGGTGGCCTATAGATTAGAGTTACCAGATGAGTTAAGTGGAATTCATCCGACATTCCTCGTATCTCATCTGAGGAAATGTTTGGCAGACGAAGACATGGTTGTACCACTGGAAGATATCGAGGTAGATGAACCACTCAATTATATGGGGCAACTAGTGGCGATCATTGACCGTAAAGAGAAGTTAAGGAATAAAGTGGTTCCTTTGGTGCGTGTATAGTGGAAGCACAAAAGGGAATCTGAGTCTACGTGGGAGATTGAAGAAGAGATAAGACAGCATTACCACGATTGTTTGAGGAATAACAGGTTTCGCGGATGAAACCTAAATAAGGGGGTGGACTTGTAACACCCGGTTATTTATAAAAGACAAAGAAAGAAGAAAAAAGTGAAGAAAAAGAAAGAAAGATTCTAAGGCTTTGGATGCTCAAGGTGATGAAGCAAAGAAGACTAGAAATGGAGCTTCATCTTCAAGTAAAGCCAAAGAAGACTAGAAATGGAAATCATTTTCCTACATTCAACCGACAAAGAAAAGGATAAGATTGAAGCTTCATCTTCAAGTAAAGAGTCTAAGGCTTCGGTTGCTCAAGGTGATGAAGGACAAGACTTTTCCTTCTGATTCATTTTTGTGGGTGAATTAAACATTGCTTTAGTTGATACATTGGATGATGGATCACCAAGTGATGGAGACATCATACTGAGCATACACTTTTAGATATTGAAGAAGCTATGGATGTCATTGATCATTTGGTTGAAGAAGAGTTTGGTGCTACAAACTCAGAATCTCCAATTACGAAGAGCCTGACACTGCTTTGATGGCTGATTCGCTGACTCTACACAGGTTTGTTCTAAACATGAATTATTTGAAAAACATGCATGCATTGAATATGATAAATTTAGGGAAATCATTGATTTAAAATTTTCTAGGATATTAGAACATAATGATAATCTAGTAAATTATTTACAACTCTACACTGTAGCAAATCGTGTTTTAAATCAAAATGAGTACAGCTTCAAAGAAAAGATAGAACTGTTGGGGAAACAACTAAGGGAAACCAATGTTGTTTCCTTAAATCAATCAAATGTCATCAAGTTCTAATTATATTCTTTGGAGGAAACTAAAAAGGAAAAAGTAGTTTTACAAGTCGAAGTTAAATCATTAAAACAAAAACTTCACAGTTTTGCAAGTTCTTCTTACATAGTTCAGAACCTAGTGAAAGAACGGAATGACGGGGAAGGTCTGGGTAATAAGGTAGTACCAACACAACATGCAATCCCTTTGAACACTAAATGTAGACCAATTAATAATATCCGAGTAAAGGATCATGTGGTATCTACTCCTCCGTTCAGTGATCCAGATTCTACGGGTGATAAAATTAGGGTCAGATTCACAAACGTCTATTTTAGAATCTAAAAGGTCTAATCCAATGAACCTTAAATGATCTAATCATCAAAATCCTAATAAAATGAAATTGAAAGAGGTTCAAAATGTAAGACAATTAAGTTTGTTAAAAAAGGTGAAATATCTAAAAAGGAAGAGACACAACTCAACCGGACATATCTCAAACCCCAACCAAACTCAACCCCACATCAAAACTTTCCTCAAACTGTCGAAGGGAGATCCTGCTACAGTTGTGAGAAACGAGGACACATCTCTCAAAATTGTCCTTATTATCAGACACCTAAAAAGAAAATTGAACTTTTTGATGAAAAACCAAGATTTTTTAAAATTAGATCTAATACTCCTCCTAAGATTATTAGTGAACCTAAAGTTCAAACCATAAGCCAGTCATTTGTTTACCACAAACAGGCCTTACACAAAACTAGTTTATGGAAGAAAAAAACAAGTAATGTGTCCCTTAGTGAGAACAAGAAGAAGAAAGATGTGCCCTCATCCTCTTAAGGACAATAGGTTGATTGATCATGTGTGATACCTCTGGGACACCCAAGCCAGTTAGGCTTGGTCCCAAACCTGAACTAATCAATTTCATTATATGTGCAGGGTGTCCACTACAACGCTATCACTAGTACCTGGATTATTGATAGTGGGGCTTCCGGGCACATGACCGGGAATTCATCTCCCTTTTTAAACATCAAGCAAATTAAAGGGGGAAACATATCATCGCTGGGAAAAAGGAGGTTACATCACCGCTAAAGGCGAAGTGGGAAACGAGAAAGTGAAGTTTGACAAGGTCAACTACATTCAGCAACTGCAAAACACTTGCTTTCTATCTCCCAAATTTGTAATAAGGGATTCAAGGTTGTGTTTGACAACAAGAAGTGCTACATGTTGAAGAAGGAGTATGTTATCGAGGAGGATAAAATTCTAATGACAGCTTCAACATATATCGATCTGAATGACTTGGATCTATCAAAAGTCTCCATAACTGAGTCTACTGCCCCTATCCTATTTATAGACAGACAAGATGCCTTTTACAAAATGACTAAACTACCCCTGTCCTATTACATCAGAACTTGTCTAAGTCTTCATCCGCATCTTTACTTGTTCATCCGCATTGACAAATGCGGATGAGTGAACTTAATCAACATTTGTTCACTTGATCATTCGCATTAGTATGTTGGTCATCTGCATTGGTTAATGCGGATGAATAAATACTTATGCACGTTAGTTCGGTCATCCGCATTTGTCAAATGCGGATGAGCAAAGTCTTGTCCACATTAACTTTTAGTCTTCCGCATTAGTCAATGCGGAAGAGTAAAGACTTGTCCGCATTAGCATTATGTCTTCCACAATGACAAATGCAGAAGACAAAACTTGTTCCTTTTACTTAGCAGAATTTCATCCCATTTCTTCTTGGACTTAAGGGATTCTAGCAGAGCAATCATCAAATCACCCATTGAGTTGGCATGTATGATCCTTTCAGGGTGCAACAATACTCCCCCTAAGGATTATACAACCAAGTTTTCCTCAATGTTTGGGAGGTGATTGATGTTGTGATGATTCAGTTGGGTCTTTTGGTGGTGTAAAAGGTTTTGCTTGTCTTGGATCCAAAATTTCCTTGATCATGTTGACAAAATCGTGAGCATCTAACATTTTGTCCTTGCTTACTACATGAATCTTCATTCTGCTGATATCATGAATTAATTCAAGTGGTAGTTATTAAGAGAAATTGGTTCCCAAATAGACACTATTGATAGCCCATCCGTATGAATCAAGAGAGAACAATCTACATCAACTTCAAGTTGACAATGTTGCCCAACTGTAAGGTGTCTTCTTCTTCTTTCCTTTCTCTCTCTTAGCAGTAATCTGATCATAAGCCATCTTCAATAATTTGATACACTTTAGAAAGAAATGTAGATCTTCTTGACCCGATTTTTTGATATCTCTCTGAAGTGCCTTGTGTATATGTATTAAATGTATGATTGATCCAGTAGTCTCACTTCATAGCCACTAATAATCTAATTTAGCACCTTCTTTGCCTCCCCACTTACTCTCAATCACAATTCATAGGTCTTCTCATCAAAATAAACATTCGAGATTGGCGTTGAGGAATGTGTACAGCTACCATTTTTCTTTTCAATGATTCAGTAGGTTTCACTCTAAGTTTAGGAACACTACTTCTTCAGTTGGTTTTGTTTGTTTCATTTTCAGAGGGTTATTGAATGTTTGTCTTTTATCATACATGTTGCTTTCAAAGAATTGAAGTTATGGTTCTCTTGAACATTTTGAGTATTCCTTCAAATTCATATCCTCTAAACTGGCATTATGGTTGATCAGCTCCAAATTAGCCAGTTCATTAGGTCATGAATCTCAGGTTCATTTACCAGAGGAGAGTACTCTGTAAAAATTGCACACTAGACCAGAGATCCTTTTAACCATAAACATATTCCATGAACTATCATACTTTCAGGCAACAAGTTTCTAGTCTGTTTTGGCTTTTGGAGTAGATACTCCACTGATCATCTCAGCAGTGGTCAACCCTTCTTGAAGTTTTAGTTGGGAGGGTTCAGCAAACCACTCTGGATATTTATGAATAACATGTGCAAGATAGTCTTGATCTTTATGAGTAAGATTCATGTCATGTGTAGAAACTCTTGATCTTGGCTTCTTATTAAGCACTTCTTCTTCTAACTGCTTTAACTTTTCTTTCTTATCATTTATCAACCTAGGTGTAGCAGCTTTTAGTGAATTAGTCTTCATGTTTGCCAATTTTCTTTTGGTGAATCCTTGACTGGTGAGGTAATCCTTCATTTCCTTATATGTCATACTATAAGGATAAGGAAATAGTGGTTCATGAGTTTGGGATGATTTCTTCATTGAAGACAGCTTGTGTAGGGGAACCTTTCTTGGCAATGGTCTTTCATACCCAGTTTGTTTCTTCGTAGAAAAGTCTTTTACATTGGATCATCTTTGGTGATTGCTTTTTCATATTCTATTTCAATATTTGGATCAAGGAGCCTTTTCACTTTATCTTCCTCTTCCTTCATCCTTCATATGTCATTCCAAATACTTCATCTGGATCATACCCTTGATTGATCAGAAACATAGCTTTGATCTTTAAGTCATCAGTTTGGGCTTTTGACACCATTTCTTCCACTACATGTTCTGTTCTCATAGCACTGTCCATATGAACATCCTTTTCAGCATCATATCCACCAGCTATCTCTCCCACTTCTAGATCTGTGATAATAGATTGTTTCTTTAATTGAGCTTCAGCCTGCTCATATTCTTCAAGAAATTCAGCAATAGCAGCTAGGCTTCTTGGATCATCTTTCTTCTTTTTAACACTTTCTTCTTCAATGACTAGTCTTTTACCCTTATCTTTTTCAGCTACATATTTTCTTTTTCTTGAATATGTTTGAACTTGTGGACTTGAAGTTTCACCCTTTCCAATCACTTCAGACATTTTCTTGGGTGTGGTTTGTTCATGATCATTCAATTTTATTTCCTCCTTCTCCTTTTCTGTTTCTTTTTCTTTTTCTATTTCTTTTTCACACATTTCTCTTATCTTTTCCTTTTGTTCTTCAGTTAATGACACTGCAGGAACAATCTGCATGCTTAGCTCTTTCTCCAAGGAAACTAGAGATTTGGGGATAAATACAATAGGATCAGAATCAGTTCTTTGATTGTTTACAAAATCCCAAAAGTCATTATCTACACTGAATTCTTGAGATGTGAAGTTGTCTAACGCACTAAAAAGTTCCTCAAATTCAGCTTTCTCAGTGTGATCAGCATAGGTTTTTCCAGAGTATATCACCATCTCTAGACATTGTTCCTCATGCTTTGTTTGACTTGTATCACCTTCTTATTCTTCATTGTCAGAGACAGACTTGTTATCATCATTATCAACCTTTTCTTGTTCTTCATCATCAACCTTTTCTTGTTCATCTTTCTTATCATCATCCACTTCACTTCTTTGAATCTCAATTATCAGCTCAAGTTCAGTGATCCTTTTGTTTCTCTATCAATTTCTTTTTCATGATTAGAGATGATTTCAGCTTGTTCTTCTATAATGTTCTCTTGTTCTTCCATTGCTATTGTTTGAATTACAAGAGTGTCAACATGGCCACTGACTTCTTCTCTTGAATGATTAAGTGCATTATTTAAAGTTTCAGTTTCCTTTTCTTTCTCCTTCATTTCAGCTTTATGTTTTTCTTTGAGATCTTTCAGCTCCTGCTCCTTCTCATCAAGCTTTAGAATTCGATCATCAATGATTCTAGGTCTTTTGTTTAGTATTCTCTCCATTCTTTCAATCTTTTGCAACAGTTCAGATATTAACTCTTCTTTTTCATCATGCCTATTTACATTTGATTCAGCAAAGCTCTCTAAGGGAGCAGTCTCAAAGTTGCTCTTTTTGCAGGCATTTGAGTATGATTATCCTCCTCATCAGAAGATGATTTGGATGTTTTAGAAGCGCTAGTTGATCCTCTAACTTCAGCGGGGTAATCATAGGATGGCAAGGTTGGTATGGGACATAGGTGATTGATGTGGTGGTGATATTAGAGAGTGATGAAGGTGATAGATGTGGTGGTGATATTGGTGAAGTTTAAGTGGTTGTTTGTGGTGTTGGTTGTGGTGATGGTTGTGGTGCTAGTTGTAATGTTGGTTGTGGTGATGGTTGTGATGATGGTTGTAGTGATAGTTATGGTGATGGTTGTGGTGATGGTTATGGTGATGGTTGGGGTGATGGTTATGGTGATGGTTGTGGTGATGGTTGTGGTGATGATTGTGGTGATGGTGTGCTTGTGCTTGACCTTCTTATTTATTGTTGAATCATCCATGGAAGAAGAGGTGAGTGAGAACCACTGTAAAAGTTTCTTGGGTCCCTCTTCTTAATGTATTTGTAGGATCTTGCATGATAGTGAGGAATATCAAGCACTGGTCCTTCATTAGCAATATCAGGGAATGATTCATTGATCAAGCATTGAATGAATCTTGGATACATCAGGAACTTGTATATTTTCCCTTCTTGAATGTTCGAAATCATGCCATTGAAAACATATGCAGACATATTAAATTACTTGTTGGTGCAGAGAGCACAGATTATTGGGGATGTGAGGACTGGAATATCATTCCATCCTGTCTTTCTCTAGGACAGACAGTGTTGAAACATATGAATTAGGAATCTCCAAGGTAGATCAACTAATCCTTTAACAATTTGTTTTGCTTCATATCTTCCTTCATAACCAATTTCAGCAAAAAAATGTGGTTATTCTTCATCATCTAGCTCCAGAGGAGCATTAGCATCATCACCAAATTATAAGCATCTTCTAACAGAATCTTCAATGATACTCAAAATGAGCTCATTGTTATTCCCCCAGTTTATGTTTTAACACCATCAGCTTTAACTATCTCAGCTGTGTTCCAGAAGGACCTGATGAGATTCTCATAGATTGTGGGTCTCATAGTGATAGCATAGGCTACCCTTGTGGTAGATAAGATCTAATCATATCTCTAAGTCCTTCAGCTTCAGGCACATGAGTGTTTAAATAACCGCTGACATTATGGAGCTTGCTCCGTGTAAGATTTCCATGTTACCTGCACAAGAGACATGTGTGTTAGTTATCAGTTTGACTTTAAATGGACAAGGATGAATGGTTGTCATTTCTGTTGTATTGTTGTCATAGCAAATGGTGAGTTTGTTATTCCAATCACAATTTCTATGTTTGAACCGTTAATGAGATATTGTTTCATTGATTTGTTACAAATGCTTCATTTTTCATCATGCTTTGTTCTTACAACAACATGAATATCAAGGTTTTTCATGATGATAAGAATTTCTATGGTTTGCATGCTCATTGAAGTCGAAAAGGTGTATTATGTTACATCAATAAGACATGTTTTTGTGTTCTTCATTATCAGTTGGTTCATTGATTGATTTAGGTTTAACATTCTCAAACTTAGGTCTTGATTAAAATTTTTATGGAAATTTCAGCTTGTTTCCAATACAAATGTGGTTTCAGAATCGATAACAAGAGTCGATTGAGTAGAATCACACGAAAATCTTTGATTGTTTATGATGAAGATGATCGAAGATGGTGTAATGTGCGTTTACGCTCGTCTCACTATAAAGTCTCTCAAATTTGAAAAGTATTAAATGACCCGTTTAAATTCTTTTAAATAGTCAAATAATGCATTTTGAAAGATTTTACAAGTTTAAGAGCAAAAGCAGTCACCACTGTAGCAAATGTGGAAGGGTTAACTTTTTGACCTTTGGTCATTCGTATTTGTTAACTATAGCAAACACGGAAGACAAACTTTGGACTTTTACTATCCACATTTGGCTACTGTTGTAAATACGGAAGTTTTGTTTCTTATTATTTATTCTTTCAGCATTTGTGTACTGTTGCAAATGCGGAAATTTGAACTTGAAACCTTTGACTATCCGCATTTGCGCTGTAGTATATGCGGAAGAATAACTTGTGATTTTGTTCATCAGCATTAACACACTGTAACAAATGTGGTAGAGTTGTTGTTTCATCCTATCCGAATTTGTACTGTAGCAAATGCGATAGAACAAATTCAATCAACATTTGTGCGCCCACAACAAATGCGGTTGACAACACTTGGTCAGCATTGCACTGTAGCAAATGCGAGAGAGAGATGTTCATTCGCCTTTTACTACTGTAGCAAATACGGTAGAGTAAAATCCACATTTACTTCACACACTAATGCGGTAGAGTAAAATTATTGTCCATATTAGTTGCACTTGAAAATATACTGTTACCCGCATTAGTTACATGCATGGGTTACCTTCACCCACATTAACCAATGCACTTACCTGCATTAACTTATGAACTTAATCAAAAGTTAATGTGATTGAATTGATTAATCATCTTATGAAGATTTGTTCTTGATTGATTTTTCTTATGAAGCTGACTATTGAAGTTGTCAATTCTTGCTTGGATTGACTTGTATGTCACAAGTGATACAAGTTTCTCAATTTTGACAGATCTTAGACTTATCATGCTTCTAAGAATCTGCATAAGCTGAGATATAATGGTATGAACTTTTGCAACAACACCAACCAAAATTCTTTTTGTTTAGTTTTCAAAGTTAAGTTAATAAACAAAAATTTGGACTTACTCAAAAATTTTAAATTACCCCCTAAAGTTTATATTCGCATTTGGATAGAAACTTTAAAGATTTAAAACCTTTTGATTTTAATTTGATTATTAATAATGAAGAGAATTATCTCTTTTGTTGGGATCATATCAGTCTTACATTACACTTGTGCATCCTTTATGATTAAATGGACATGATCATGACCTTGAAGATTGCAGGTATGTTTGTCCTTTTAAACTCATACATGGTTGATATTTTGATGCAAATGAATTTTTATCATGTTTTGGTTGATTCAATTATTCAATGTGTACCTCACACACAAGCATGGAATGATCAACCCTCCTTATACAATGCATGGTAGAACTTTTTCATAGCTTTTCTTACGAGGTCACTTAAGTTATGAAATCTCATCTTCACTAATCCATATTGGGATTCTTTAACCTTGATCGTTTTTTATGATGATCCATATTGGGATTCTTTTCACTTCACTTTGGAAGGTGATCCATTATCAGATTCTTTTGTTCATTCACTTGGAATGTATTACTTTGTTGATTCATCCAATTTTGGATGTGTTCCACATTAGGAATCTTTTGGATCATAAGCACTATATGCAAGTTTCATTAGGTCTTTGCTATGAAAAACAAAGATGGAACATGATGTGGTGAAAGAGATTCATAAAGTATCATTACCTGGTGTGTTTAGACTAGTGCACACACATGCATTCAGATAAGCCAATACGTACCTGTACTTTGTGATGAGTGTTTCATCATTGAATAAGTCTCAAATTCATCACTACATGTATCATTTCTTCCAAGTTGAGCCTACCAACATATCTACTAAGTCATTTAAATCTTTCACATTTGAAATTAAGCACAGTGAATGATATAACGACTGTAATTATTGTTGATACATGTATGTCCCTAGATCATAATATGTAATGTAATAGATCTTGTTTGGTATGATTAATGAAATGATATTGATCGTTAGTTAGTTATAATGTTTAATGTTTCATGAATGAGTCGATATTGAATTGGTTAATTAGGTTAGTGATTGCTTGAATGATTACATAATGTTTATTAATTAATACATTCAAACTTAACATAATGAAGTTCTCATGCGAATGGCTCATGCGAATGAACCATATGCATGAATAACTTCACACGATTGACTCAGTCACACGACTGAACCAGGAGGAGACTGGTCAGTACGATTGTAACATAAGATTGGCTCAGTCGCACGACTGAACACTCAGTCGTACGAATGAATCAACCGCATGGTTCAATCGCACGACTAAACATACTAATGGTTCAGTCGCACGATTGAATAAAACCAACCTATAAATACAACTCAATCGTGAAAAAGAAGGACTCCCGATCAATTACGATTCCAGACGTACCCTAGCCGTCCAGAAACCTCCCAATTCGTTCTCCAAGTTCATAGAACACATTAGATCGATTCCAAATCGTTTTCTAACGTTAGTTTCAATTCTTGATTGATTCTTCGTGTGTTCTCACTGACTGGATCGCCAATCAAATAGGATTCCGCACTATTTGATCTGGTTTACACGCTAATCACTAGGTATTTCGTTCAAATACCAGGTCCTAACAAGTGGTATCAGAGCATTGGCTCTTGATTAAGTGTGATTCAATCAAGATTGATAAAAAGTTTGTGTTTTTGCACTAAAAACGCAATCTTCTATGTCAAAAGTGATCTTGGACGTTCCCTGCTCATCAAAGTTTGGTTTCTACGGACTTAGGCAATTCAACCTTGCGAAAGTTCGATTTTTACGGCTAAAACACGTTTAACCTAGAAATTTTCGCATAACAGCAGCTTCAGTCGCACGAGTGAGCCATTCGCACGACTGGACCTCATTCGCATTGCTCAGACGCACGATGGACATAGTCGTATCTCCATTCGTACGATTGAACCGTTCGGTCGCACGGTTCATACGCATCAGATTCATTCGCACGACTGAGCTAATCACTTAGTTCGGCCTGCACGATTGAACCAGTCGTAGAGTTCATACGCACGACTGAGTGTTCATACGCACGACTAGTCCATTCACACCCTTCAGTCGCCCTAGTGACAATTGCTTCTTAGACTTAAAGTTATTTACAATGGAAGATCAAATGTCAGCCTTTACTGCTGGGAAGGACTCTAGGATCCAGAACCTGCTGTTACTTGAGAGTGAGGTGGGTAATCATAATAAACCACCAAAATTTTTAACGTTAGATGAGTTTCCCCACTGGAAACACGTTTTGAGATCTACCTCAATGGAGTGGATCCGAATCTGTGGGAGGCCATCGAGATTGGATATAGTACGCCGGTGGGAGCCGATGGAGTAAAGTTAACCTTAGGAGGGATGACAGACACACAGAAAGTCAAATATAATGTAGAGAAAAGGGTCTATGCATTGATTACACAGTCTATCCCTAAAGAGATATTCCACCAGTACTCAGAGAATAAGCAGTCCAAGAAACTGTGGGATGAGCTAGAGAAGAGGTACGACGGGAATGCCTCGTTGAAGGCAATCAAGGCTAAGGAGTTAAAGAAGGAATTCGACAACTTCTCATCGATGGGAAACGAGAGTTTCGACAATGTTATAGATAGATTCTACCATCTGATGAGTAAACTGCATACACATGGAGTGGCTACTACCATGGAAGAGAAAGTTAATAATTTTGCAGATGGATTGCCTAAAAAATGGGTTTCATTCGTGTCTAATCTTAGACAGAATGGAATGCTGTCAAAACTGAATATTAATGACTTCATTCCTAAGTTGCAAGAAGAATCACTTAGAATGAAGTACAGAGCTCAGAAGTCTACGTACAATCAAAATCCAGCTTTATACAATGCCACGCCTCAAGCTAAGACATCTAGAGCACCCCTCCAGACTACATTTGTGTCTAGCTCATCGAGTCCTACACATGCACCTTCTTCAGGTTCAGAAACGTCAGGGTCTTCTTGTACCCAATACATTGGATCTAAGCAAATGCTACTAGACTGAAGACCGAGAACCTCGGTAATGACTGTGGAAGTAGCTCGAGAGCACATGGATCTATTGCAGCAATGGTCCATTCCTATGATGAACTTGTTGCTGGAAGATTGGAAACTGCCATCTGGCAGACGAGGACTACGAGCAGGTGGACGAAATGGAGCTTGAGAGAATGGATATAATGTGGGCCTTAGCAAGTGCTGTCCGGAGGGCGAAGAAGTTTGTGAAAAAGACTGGACAGAACTTGGTTGCTACTAAGGATACCACCTTTGGCTTCGACAAGAGTAAAGTGACCTGCTTTAACTCTGGTGAAAAGGGGCACTTCAAGAGAGAATGTGTGAAGCCAAAGAAGACTGGGAACGGGAACCCGTTCTCATCCTTCACTCGTCTAGACAAGCAAACTACCAGTTCTACTTCCTCAAACAAGGACTCAAAAGCCTTGACTGCTCATGATGATGAAGGACAGGATTGGAGCTTTAGGTTTGTCTCACCAGGGTAATCAAACATTGCAAATGTAGAAGATATTAACAGTGATTCCGCTAGTGAAGGAGATCTAGCAGTTGAGATAGCAATGTCACATAGTGAAGAAGCAACTGCAACTGAGGTCAGTTACAAGCCAAAAGCGGAGACTACCATGTCTGAGACAGAAAAGACAGAAGCAACAGAATCAGAATCATCTGATACTGCATTGATGGCAAACGCTTCTGAATCAGCTCAGGTAAGTACTACTGACACAATGTTTAATAATCATGCTTGTTCTGATTGTGATGCCTTTAGGAATAGCATAGATGCTAAATTTGCTAGGTTATTAGATCATAATGATAACTTGATAAAAGATTTGCATCTATGCACTGAGGCTAATAGGGTATTAAAACAAAATGAGCTTAGTTATAAAGAAAAGATAGACCTTTTGGCTAAACAGCTTAGGGAAACGAAGTAGTTGCCTTAATCAAGCTAATGACATTAGGTATTATCTAAACTCCCTAGAAGACAATAAGAAGCAAAAGGAAGTTCTAGAAGTAGAGGTAAATTCATTAAAACAGAAACTGCATAGTTGGACTAGTTCGTCGCACATAGTCCAACACTTAGTGAAAGAAAGGAACAACGGAGAGGGACTGGGTTATAAAGTGGTTCCGCCACCACCTGAGACTTTGATGAACACTAAAACTAGAACTATAAATAGTAATCCCATCACGGATCATGTAGTGTCTACTCCTCTTGTTCGTGATCCAGATTCCTTATGTTCATCTATTGACACTGGAAACAAACAAAAGGAGACCACTTCAAAGGCAAAAGGTAAATTGCCTTATGTTAATCTGGAAAAGGAATTTGAAAAGGTTGACTTAAAGTCAGGTTCAAACAGAGTCAAATCAGAACCTAAAAGGGCTTTTAAGGATAATCTTTCACATACTTCAAGTCAAAGACCAATTAACCAAAAAGAAAAGGAGGTCAAACAGGTTAAATCAGTTAATTTTGTTAAACCAGTAAACACATCAAAAGAACCAGAGTCAAAACCTAAAGTGAGTGATGTTACTAGAGTGTCACACACGTCTCCACAAAGAAAGTTTAATCATAAAGTTGATAGCAGGACGTGCTACAACTGTGGAGAATGTGGACACATTGCTTCCTATTGTTCTTATTATCAGACACCTAGGAAGAAGATTGAACTTCAGGACTCAAAACCTAAGTCTTCTAAGAGGAGCTCTTTAACTCCACCTAGAAGAACTAGTGAACAGAAAGTTCAATCCGTTAGCCAGTCGACTGTTTATCACAAACAGGCATTGCACAAATCTAGCTTATGGAAAGAGAAGTCAATCTCTATGTCTGGTAATTATGACAAGAAGGAACCTGAGCTACCCTCACCTTCTAAGGGTCAATGGGTTGAATTTCTGATGTGTGTTGCCTCTGGGAAACCCAAGCCAGTAAAGGCTTGGGTTCTTAACCTAAACTAATCCTTTACCTTGTATGTGCAGGTTGTTCAATACAGTGCTGAAACTAACACGTGGATAGTAGACAGCGGAGCATCCAGGCACATGACAGGAAACAGAGCTCTTTTATCAAATGTCAAACAAATAAAAGGAGGGCATGTTTCGTTTGCAGGAAACAAGGGAGGCTATATCACAGCTCAGGGAGAAGTTGGAAATCAGAAAGTTAAGTTTGATAGGGTGAACTACGTCCAACAACTTCAAAACAACTTACTCTCTGTTTCTCAAATATGTGATAAGGAATTTAAAGTCATCTTCGACAACAAGAAGTGTTACGTACTGAAGAAAGACTACGTGATCCCAGAGGACCAATTTTGATGACTGCTTCAAGATATAAAGATCTTTATGTCGTGGATCTGTCAACAGCTTCTACAATGGATCATGAGGTTCAGTGTTTTCTATCCAAAGCTACTGAAAAAGACTCCATCTCCTGGCATAGGAGAATGGGACACATCAGTCAAATGAAGATGAATCACTTGATTCAGAAGGATCTGGTGAGAGGTGTTAATGTCAAGAACTTTCAGCTTCCTGATTTCTGTATAGCTTGCAAGAAAGGTAAACAGACAAAGAATTCTTATATGGAAAAGAAAGTTAATTCAATAGAACTTCCTCTTGAACTTCTTCACATGGATCTGTTCGGTCCAGTCAGTACAAAGAGCATTGCAGGCGACTTGTACTGTTTTGTGGTCACCGATGACTACTCAAGATTCACTTGGGTAATGTTTCTGAAATCCAAATCAGAAACATCTGAATCATTCAAGGAGTTGGTAACTACACTGGAATCTCTCTACAAGCTAAAAGTTAGACAAGTACGCTCAGACAACATAACGGAATTCAAGAACCAGTGGATGGAGGAATACTGCAAGGAAAAGGGGATTGTGCATCAATTCACTTCTGCTTACACACCTCAGATGAATGGCATTGCTGAGAGAAAGAACAGGAGTTTGATAGAGACAGCACAAACTATGCTGGCAGACTCGAAATGCCTATCCAATTCTAGAATGAGGCTGTGGCAAATGCATGTTATACACTGAATCGAGTCCTGATAGTCAAGCGCCACGGAAAAACATGTTACGAGCTACTACAAAGACGCAAACCGAACTTGGAGTATCTCGAACCATTTGGGGCGCCGTGCACACTTCTGAAGAAGACACAAGAAGGTAAATTCAGCGAGAAGGTAGATGAAGGCATCTTTCTAGGATACAACATACCTAACAAGCGAGTTTATAATAACTCAACAGGTCTAGTAGAAGTTTGGTGTAATGTTGATGTTCAACGATTCACCACACCACCTACTGGCAAAGGACCCGCCTACTTCTTTGACTATGATGGATTCTTCAAGTCATTCAACATTCCTCTCTCTCCCTCAGATGACGAATTAGCTACACGAATGATCTATGATAGCTTGAATCCACCTACATCTAGCTCACAGGGAGAATCATCTACTCATTCAGGGGGAGTAATCGACGACAGTGACACCTCCTCTGAAAATGAAGCTGAAGAAGATAACCAGAATAGTCAGGAGAAACATGTTCCAGTTCCCGAAAGTCCACAAGCATCTACCAGTGGTGCACCTTCGACGTCAGAGCCTCAAACTCCAACTACCTCAGATGAAGAACCAAATGTTCATCATCTTGGCTCTGAGGTAGCTGTTCCTACTACTCCAGGATCACATCAAACGTTTATCATCCTTAGACAATGTCATTGGGGATGTCCGATCTGGAGTACAAACCCGAAATCAGCTGTACTCAGCTGATTATGCCTCGGTTATGGAAAAGGGATATATCATGATGGTGCCTATCGGTGTTTTGTCTCACATGTTGAGCCAAAATATGTCAGTGAAGCACTAAATGATGAGGCGTGGGTGAGTGCAATGCAAGAAGAACTTCTTCAGTTCAAGAAGTTAGGTGTATGGTCTCTGGTTGATAGACCTAAAGGTGCTAAGGTCATTGGCACCAAATGGGTTTAAAATGCAAGAAAGATGACCAAGGGATCATTATTCGGAACAAGGCTCGACTAGTTGTTCAGGGATTCCGCCAAGTCGAGGGAATTGATTACAATGAGGTGTTTGCACCCGTGGCAAGGATGGAATCCATTCGTATCTTCCTTGCCTATGCATCGTACATGAAGATTAAAGTCTATCAATTAGATGTGAAGAGTGCATTTCTTCATGCGGAAATTAGAGAAACAATTTATGTCAGTCAACCCGAGGGATTTGAAGATCCTTATCATCGGGATAGAGTCTACAACCTCGACAAGGCTCTATACGGGCTTCATCAAGCTCCAAGAGCTTGGTATGAGAAACTCTCGACTCATCTTGTGAAACACGGCTTTCGCAGGGGAGTCATTGACTGCACGCTGTTCATTAAATAAAAAGATGGCGACCTACTGCTCGTACAAATCTATGTTGATGACATAATTTTCGGTTCAAAGAACGAAGAGTTATGAAAAGAATTTGAAGCTGTTATGCAGAATGAGTTTGAGATGAGTGCTATGGGGGAGATGAAGTTCTTTCTCGGGCTACAGGTGGATCAAACACAAATGGGATCTTTCTACATCAGACCAAGTACATAAGAGACATTCTCAATCGCTTTGACATGGAGAATGCATCTGCTGCCGGTACTCCACTGGCTACGAATCACGACATTGCACCTGATGAAAATGGAGATCTTGTGGATGCCACGATGTACCGAGGAATGATTGGATCCCTCATGTATCTCACTGCCTCTAGACTTGATATCATGTATGCGACATGTTTATGTTCTAGATATCAGGCTAAACCTAAGGTCAATCATCTGATCGGGGTCAAAAGGATTTTTCGCTATCTAAAGGGTACACCCACACTGGGTTGTGGTATCCTCATGATGATGATTTTGAGCTCACGGCGTATAGTGACTCGGATTACGGGGGCTGCAAGATGAACTACAAGTCTACATCAGCAGGGTGTCAATTCTTTGGGAGAAGATTAATTACGTGGCAGTGTAAAAAGCAGAAATCGGTTGCATTGTCAACCTGTGAAGCTGAATATGTTGCTGCTGCAAGTTGCTGTTCACAAATCATCTGGATTCAACAGCAAATGCGGGATTACGGTTTAACGTTCCATTCTACTTCTATTTTTGTAGATAAGTCTGCTGCAATTGCAGTAACTAAAAATCCGGTCCAACATCCTAAGATCAAACATATCGGTATTAAATACCATTTCATAAGAGATTGTTTTGAAAAGAACTTAATTGATGTGGTAAAAATTAATACTGATTTTCAACGCGCTGACCTCTATACTAAAGCCTTTGATAAACACGTTTTCAATATTTGCTAGAGGTCAATGGCGTTAAAAAGAGAAGTGAGGTTATTCCTGATGATGATCATGTGTAGTCCGATATAGTTTTAGTTAAATTTTCTTTTTTATTTTATTTTATTGTTTATTTCAGTCTATTTAAATTAAACTCATGTTATTTTGCTGTTTATTAAAATCCTAAAATAATTAAACCAGGTTTGATTTTAGTATTTTAGGGGGAGAATAAGTCAGCAAGTAACATTATTAAAATAAAAAAAATAAAAAAAAACCAGGAAGAAGGAGTGGAAAGCTGTTATAAGGTAGATCGTATTTGTGATACCGATTCAAACACTTTGGAATATGATAGTACACAGGAACAAATCAAGAGGGACTTTGAACTTTTATTTAGAAAATGTGCAAAAATTCAAAGTATAAGTCTGTGTAGTCTAAGCAATATAAAAGGGAAGATGATAGAAAAACTGGAAACCCCTAAGGTAACACAATGAGAGTAGACCTAGAGGTTGCTAGACCACAAGTGATATGTCGGTAGATTCAACACAATAGATGATTAGACCTGACTGGTGATCTCGAGATCAAACTAAGTTGTTCAACTGACTGTGGGCTTCCATCTTATCACTGGTTAACACAATCAATAATATCCAATAAGGGGTAATGAGCATGTAAACGCCACAAATGTGCGCAGATTACCATATATAGAGCAAAGCACCAGAAAAATGAAAGAAAAATGCTATCAAGCTAATGACCTATGTTGTTGGTGCATTTGGTGCAAAATAAAAGCTGCTCTAACAAGGAGATAGGTTGTGTGCCTCTCTGCTGTGCGATGGCACTGACCTGAGGATAAGCATAACCTAGATATTCTAGAATTCATAGTTGTTTGCCGCCTCTTTGTTGTGCGATGGCACTGACCTGAGGACTGGTTTCTCTATGAAAGCTCTAAGAATAGTCTCTTCTTGTAACAATACCCGTAGACCGCTCAAAAGCTCCTGAGAGATGTTGATTACCATATAAGTGTGGGATCCACAAATGTTCGTTGAATTAAATAAACCAAAAACAATCACCAGTTTGAGTCAAGAGTCTATGTATGGATTTAAGTGGACAAACATATGACAATCATTGTGGCTGCAATTCTTGAAAGTTCAAATCAATGTGGTAATCTAAGAGTTCCAGTATGATTCCTAAAGCTGCTAATGACTCTGGATGAACACCAAGAATTGAGCATCGAAAGATATGATAACAAGTCCTAAATGATTTGATGTTCCTGTATGATTCCAAAATGAATTGGTCCAGGTGTGGTCAATCTATGTTGAGGCTTTCGATTCCGGAACCAAATCCCGTAGATTTCCATCTTAGGGTTTTATCTCTCACAAAAAGACCAAAAACAAATTTTATTTTTGTATTTAGTCTAAGTTGCTAGTTTAATCTTTTAGTGTGTGTGTCTGTTGGACTACATCAGGAAAATCAAAATGGAATTAACTCACCTAAAAGGGTCATGTCTGAGATGGCCACATGTTTTTCAAAGTTTAAAGAGTCACGTCAGAGGTGACAACGTGTTTTAAAGAGTCACGTCTAAGGTGACTGAATTGGTTAAGAGCTTATAATGTTATTGTCAGAAGTAAAAAACGGTCTTAAAAGTAAAATGTTCAAAATGACTGTAAACTCACTAAGTGTGAACCATTCGCACGATTGGACCATGGGTATGGACCAACTATGCGAATGGCTCCCAATCGCCCAAATGGACATAAGAATGATCCATTCGACCGAATAAAAGGGGGAGAATGAAGCAGTCGACCGACTGAGGGTCAGTCGGTCAACTGAGGATGCGAATGAAAGAGACCGAATTAGGAAGTCGACCGACTGAGACTCAGTCGGCCGACCGAATGCGACTGATTAGGCCAATCGTACGACTGAGCCCCAGTCGCCCGAATGAACTGAGTGAATGAGGCCAGTCGGCCGATTGAACTTAGGTTCAGTATTTAAGGGCCTCAGTCGATCGCATGTTCCTCATCACACCAAAATCGTACCCAAATCGCATTCTTCCCGTTACTCTGTCAAAATTGCTACAGATCCTGATTTACATTGCTGTTGAGTTTCTTACATTCGAGTGACGATTTTACAGGTACATTACTCTTGAATCTTACCAAAATCAGAAGATTAAAGAACCTACATAAGAGACACTCGATTGAATCAAGAACCGAACTGTGAAATGACCTGATCAACTACGTAAACTAAGCAAAATGTTAAAATTAAGTTTAATAGGTTATTAGTGACAAGTAGGCGAGTCTAATGGACCATTAAACACTGTTAAATGACTTAAATTGGTCAAGATTCGACCCACATGCGATCGAACAGTGGGGCAAGCGACTGGTCGTTCGTATGAACTCCAATCGTGGCTCTGGTACTGAACCACCCTTTCAGCTTCTCAAATATGATCTTTGCTTATTTGGTAGAGAACTTGAAGCAAAAAGGAAAGAAGGTTTTTGTATGTATCCAAGGTTTCTTCAGATGATATTCAATGATAAGCTGCCTCTGCTCCACAAGGAAAGTCATGATGCAGTGACTTTGGAACTTACGGATGACACTACTTTGGGTAGGATGGTGGTGTACCGGGGCAAGCAAGTGAAGCCCCAGGTAAAGAGGCTGATTGGCCATTTAGCAGATGAAAGTTATGTGGCACCGGGAAGACGCCAATGGCGTCACGAGGATAGTGACTCCGACGTGGAGCCAATTGTCCTACCCACTGATGATTCAGATGATGATGACAGTGAGGGTGCCGGAGACGATATGTCTGTTCCACAGAGAGGCACTACGTCTGATGTCGTGCCTCCAGCATCCGCCCCGGCTGAAGAAGTTACCGAATCAGCTGGGTTTCATCATGATTTTGTCCTTGGGACAGAAGAAGAGAAGAGTCAGATGAGGAGCCCCTCACCAGGGCTGTGGGAAGAAAAGTGGTTCCCACAACACATGGGCTTCGGGTGGTTGGTGACCACCCAAGAGACTCTGGAGAGACAGAGACCGAACCGACCTATGCTCAGGGTCAACCGGCAGGGAAGGAGGGGGAGCATCCACCTCGAAGGGAACGAGGAGAAACGGATGGCTCAACCCCATGGGCAGAAACCAAAGAAGAAGCGTCGTTTGACCTTCATCACTACTATCTCAGCCACTACAGCCACCACCACCACCACTATCACCTCTTCAGACACACCATCCACCACCATAGCCACCACAGCCCCAACAGCAACCACAGACACCACCAGACCTACCACCACAATACAGATCCCAGCCACCACTACATCATTCACCCCTCACTCACCACCACTATCATCCCGACCTGACCCGATATTCACCACAGCCACCACCACCACCACTAGCGAGCAAACCAAGCCCTCAGCCTATCCCTCATCCACTTACAGATCACCTCTACCTACAATTGCGGTAGAAGAACAGTTGTCGGCACTAAACAGAATGGTAATGCGCTTGCTGGCTGCCGATGAGGAAAAGTCCTCCCAAATCCGCCAGCGTACTGACCTGACTGCTGCACAATCTTACCAAATTGCAGAGCAGGCTCAAGTGATAGAAACGCAGGCCCGACAGATGACTGCCCAAAGCAACGAGATAGCCATTCTCCAAGCTCAAAGCATCACTCAGGGAAGAAAATAGGGGAGTTGGAAAAGGCTAAAAAGACCATTTTGCTAAAGCTGAAAGGATCGAAGGAGGAGCCCTTAAAGATAAGGGATGGGGACAGAAATGATGATGATGATGAAGACGATGATGATGATGAGAGTGAAACTGATGAAGAGAAAACTGAAGAATGGCACGAAGATGATGACACTGACGGAGAAGAAGCAGCTGAATCTGTCTCAGCTCCAGGGCAAGAGAAAAGATCAAAGAACAGACAAGATCAGTCAGCTTCTGCTTCTGCACCTCCATGTGATGAGCCGAGTATTCAGGATAAAAGTAAATATTAGATGTTTATGTATTTATTTACTTTTGTAGTCTATATTGAAAAACAATGTACTAAATGTTTTTATTAAGTTAATGCATTTCGTTTGATAAATTACTAATGATTTGAGTGTGAAATGTGTAAATCAAACAGATCCAAAATACAAAAGAGATGAGTTTGATATTGCTCCCCTTCAGCAGGTCAAGTGTCAACTCACAATGATTCTTGATCTGCAAGGGATTGTCAGAAGGTCAGTGAGTTATACCCCTGAAGAAGGGGAAATAATTCACGATCTATCAAACGAGCAACTGGCAGAAATTTTCAAGCTCAATCCTGATGAAATAGTGAAAGATGCTCCGACATGTAATTCTACCTGTGATGACGAGCTAAATGACGTTGATGAAATAGAGATAGAAGATGTCACTGCAGAACACTATCCTCAGTATGCTGACAATGAGGGCAATGTGGTTCCCAATCTGGGTGAATCCCTTATCGTTGATACATTTGAGGTGTTAGACAAAATGGAGCAAGAGTCAGAGAAGACAGAGGGAATGGCCCAAGCCTCAAAGGATGATGTTGATATCTGTAAGGCTGAATGGGCTGCATGTTTTAAAGAACTTAGAGCCCAACGTGCTGCACCGAAGAAGGATGCCTACACCAAGATCTACAGAGTTAAGAAACATCTTAAGGTGTCAGGCAGGATTATAGCATGGGAATATTTTGATGATCTTAACGTTTATGCCGTTAAGAGGGAGAAGGGCATAGAGTACTTTAGATTTCCACATGATCTAAAGACTCTACCAGGTTTTGAGCTCAACCAGCTAGCCAAATTGAAGCTGTTGTATGCTGACCCGAGAAAGATGTCAGGCTGGTTTGAGGCTGCCCTAAAGAAAGAGTACCACACCAGGTGGATTAACATCAGACCTCAACAACCTACAAGGTATGTTAGAAGGTATGAGATGGATGCCATTACTGGAAAACCAAAGATAGTGTTGAAGTGGAATCCTCCGCGCACAATGTCAAGAATCCACTCCGGGAAATGACAAAGGATTTCACACCACACTTTAAGTGGTGGTACTACGATTGGAGAACAGCAGAAGTGGTCATAGTCCTAAATAAAGATGGCCAAATGGATACAATCAGAGTATTCGACCCGATGTGGCTTACCAACTTGTCGGAAAATGATGTCTATACACTATACAAGTGGTCACTGTTCTATGATACACAAGATATTGTACAGGCCCTCCAGTTCCAAAATGTCATAAGACTTTGCTTCGCGTTTGATATTCACGCGGCAGTCACAACAGAGAACAAGTACAAGAAATATGAGGAGATAATGAAGAAAACAAGACATTAGAGAGATCTAGGTACAAGGGGGAGTTTGTTGATACATGTATGTCCCTAGATCATGATATGTAATGTAATAGATCTTGTTTGGTATGATTAATGAAATGATATTGATCGTTTGTTAGTTATAATGTTTAATGTTTCATTAATGAGTCGACATTGAATTGGTTAATTAGGTTAGTGATTGCTTGAATGATTACACATAATGTTTATTAATTAATACATTCAAACTTAACATAATGAAGTTCTCATGCGAATGGCTCATGCGAATGAACCATACGCATGAATAACTTCACACGATTGACTCAGTCGCACGACTGAACCAGGAGACTGGATCAGTCGTACGATTGTAACATAAGATTGGCTCAGTCGCACGACTGAACACTCAGTCGTACGAATGAATCAACCGCATGGTACAATCGCACGATTGAACCATACTAATGGTTTAGTCGCACGATTGAATAAAACCAACCTATAAATACAACTCAATTCGTGAAAAAGAAGGACTCTCGATCAATTACGATTCCAGACGTACCCTAGCCGTCCAGAAACCTCCCAATTCGTTCTCCAAGTTCATAGAACACATTAGATCGATTCCAAATCATTTTCTAACGTTAGTTTCAATTCTTGATTGATTCTTCGTGTGTTCTCACTGATTGGATCGCCAATCAAATAGGATTCGGCACTATTTGATCTGGTTTACACGCTAATCACTAGGTATTTTGTTCAAATACCAGGTCCTAACAATTATATCATTTCCCAAAGAATTCTTTTCTTCATCAAACTTGATTTCTTTTTGTGGTTTTCTGATGTTTTTAATTGTTGTTGATGTTTTCATGGTTTTTACTCAAGGTTAATCATGCCAATTAACTGAACCAGAAATTCAAACCTAGTAGGTACAAATACCTTGGTAAAGAAATCAGCTAATTGATTTTCAGTTGGTACTTCAATCAATTTGATTAAACTTTTTTCAGCACAATCTCTCAAAAAGTGATATCTAATCTTAATATGTTTTGGCTTTTAGTGCTGAACTGGATTATTAGTTATAAAGACAACAGCTGTGTTGTCAATAGAAATTGTTGTGTGCAAGAAGTTAAAACCATAATCAAGCATCTGGTTTTGAATCCAGAGAACTTGAGAGCAACATGCTGATGCGGCAATATATTCAGCTTCTGCTATGGACACATATACATTTGTCTGCTTCTTGTATTGCCAGGATACTAGTCTGGGACCAAGAAATTGACAACCACTAAAGGTGGATTTTCTGTTGAAGTTGCATCCTCCATAATCACTTTTGTGTAGGCATAGAGATTAAATTCTCCCTCTTTTGGATACCATAACCCAAGAGCTGGTTTGCCCTTCAAATATCTGAATATCCTCTTGATAGCATTCACATGTGATTCTTTTGAATCAGCTTGATATCTGGCACATACACAAACACCAAACATAATGTCAGGCCTACTGGCTGTTAGATACATAAGTGAACAGATCATTGATCGACAGTTAGTCTGATCCACTAATTTTCCTTCAGGGTCAGGTCCAATATTCAAATTTAGTATCCACAGGTGTTCTGATAGACTGACAGTCAGCAAAGTGAAATTTCTTCAACATGGTTTCCACATATTTTGATTGATTAATGAATATTCCATGTGCTGTCTGTTGGACTTGCACCCCTAGAAAGAAAGTGAGTCCCCCCATAGCACTCATTTGGAACATTGAGTGCCTAAGGTCTTCAAATTCTTTGCAGAGTTTCTTGTTTGTCGAGCCAAATAGAATGTCATCCACGTATATATGGACTAACAACATGTCTGAAGAGAGTCTGGTCAATCTTTCCTCTTTCATACCCATATTCAAGAAGAAAGGATTGTAGAGTCTCATACCACTTTCTTGGTGCTTGATAAAGACCATATAGAGCTTTGTCAAGCTTGTAAACTCTGTAAGGGAAATCTGGATCTTCAAAGCCAGGTGGTTGACTCAAATAGACTTCCTCAGCAATCTTTCCATACAGGAAGGCACACTTTACATCCATTTGATAAAAAGTAAATTTCATGGACGCAGAATATGCAAGAATGATTCTGATTACTTCTAGTCTGGCAACAGGTGCAAACACTTCGTCGTAGTCGATTCCTTCTTCTTGAGTGTATCCCTGTGCCACTAGTCTTGCTTTGTTTCTTATGACGATCCCTCTATCATGAGTCTTGTTCCTGTACAGCCATCTGGTACCGATAGGGTATTTTCCTTTGTGAAGACCTACGAGTTGCCATACTTCTTGCTTCTTGAATAGTAGCAATTCTTCCTGCATTGCTTCAATCCAGCTATTGTCTTGAAGAGCGTCTTCGATGTTTTTGGGTACTGTTTGACATAGAAACCATGAGAACAAATAGATGTTTGCAATACTGGACTTGCTTCTTGTCACCCTCTCATTAAGATCATCATAATGGTTTCAACTGGATGATTCTTGTGTAATCTTGTGGTTGGAATGGTGTCACCAACAATTGTTACATCAAGATTGGAGACATTCAGTTCATTATGGTTAGAGGCACATTCATCTTGTACTGTTGTTGAATTATGAAGATTGTTAACTTCTGTTTCAGTAACTGCTACATCTTCAGCAACACTGAGATTGCTTGCATCATTTGATGTACCTTGTGTTTCAATTAGAGGGGAAGCCTGTTTTTGAATTCTGATCTCATTTGAAACGTCTTCTGAGTGAGATGGTACTAGGCTAGGACCTTCTTCAGAAGAAACACTAAGGTTTTGTGACAGTTGTCTGATGGGGTCAGCTTGAAGAGGAACATCTTCATTCATGTGATCATCAAATGTAGGTGGAATCAGTGGATAATTATCTCTTCTTTCTACAGTTGATTCAGTATCACTTGAATGTATATTTCCTACATCATACAAGTGAAATTGGTCAAATGATTTTGTAAACGTGTCAATATCAAACAACCAGTTAAGACCATTAGTAGATTTGGGAAATGAATGTTTCTTGAATTGAACATTTGTAGATTCATCAATAATGTTCAATCTGGGATTGAACACTCTATAAGCCTTTGAAACAGAAGAATAACATACACAGAATCCTTCATCAGACTTGGATGAAAATTTTCCCAAATGGTCTCGGGTGTTTAATATTGAGACTGGAAAACCAAATGATTTGAGGAATCCAATAAATGGTTTCCTATGAAAGATCAGTTCATATGGTGTCATGTTACTTTCTTTAATAATCAGAGTTCGATTTTGTATAAAGCACGATGTGTTAACTGCTTCTGCCCAGAAGGTGATTGGCAGTTTAGCAACGGCAAGCATCATTCTTGCTGCTTCAATCAGTGTTCTATTTCGCTTTTAGCTACCCCATTTTGTTGAGGAGTTCTAGCTGCACTGAATTGATGAGCAATGCCTTTGGTTATTCAAAAGGAACTCATACTTTCATTTTGAATTCAGTACCATTATCACTTCTTGTTATCTTGACCTTAAGATCAAGTTTATTTTCAATTTTAGTGATAAATTCTTGTATGATTTGGGATCCTTCGTTTTTATGAAGTAGGAAGAATACCCATATGAATCGTGAAATGTCATCAATGTTCACTAAACAATACTGTTTCTTTCCCATACTCAATTCATGAGTTGTTCCAAATAGATCCATGTGAAGCAGCTTCAATGGAGTATTGTTAGTGTTCACCAGCTTGGATTTGTGAGATGATTTGTGTTGTTTTCCTTTGAGGCATGCTGAACATTGATCAATAAAATTGAATTCTTTTTTAGAAAGACCAATGACATGGTTCCTTTGACTAACTTGTTCATATTTTTAAAGTTAGTGTGCCCCAAACGTCTATGCCAAAGCTATGCAACATCAAATGATGGTTTAGACAAAAGACATGTTTCTTCTTTAGGTGACGTAGAACACAAGTTTAAGACATATGTATTATTCTTCCTTGGAGTCTTTAAGACAACCCATTCTTCAGGGATCTGAAATCCAAGTTTCTGAATGTTGCAATGAGTGTCTGTAAAGTGAGTGGAATATTTCTTGTCGCAGCTCTGAGACACGCTTAGCAGATTGAAATTCAGTTGTTCATAGTAGTTCACTCTGTCAAAGCTCAGCATCCTGTTTGTCACAGATCCTTCTCCTGTAATTCTGCCACCTTCTAGATCTCCACAATGCCATAGTAGTTCCTTGTATATGTTTGAAGTCATGAAGGAGGGAACAATCTCTAGTCATGTGTCGGGAGCATCCTCTATCTACATACAATAGACTATTAGACCTGTGTGGATGAACCTTCAAGCAAAAAGAACTAATTAGAATAAGGAACCCAAGCCATGATGGTCTTGGTTTTTCTGTTCCTATTCATGATGGTGACCTTTGGGTATTTCCCTCTAAATTGTGATTTGGATGGAGGTGTCCTGGGAGATTTTTGGTAATGAATGGGTTGAGTCATCTCATCAACATCTACTAAGGATTCAGATGAATAATTAAATCGTTGGTCCCTATTTCTTTGTAAAAATTTTGCCCGTTTTTCATTATTAAAAGTTGGTGTTTCATTGTGAGATGATTTCTTTGATCCTTCCTCAATTCCTTCAAATGTTTCAAATTTCACTTCAGTCATAGATTGTTGAGCCTTAGATTGAGCTAACTTTTCAGTAAGTAGCTCATTCTCAGCTGTAAGAGTGTACTTCTCACCATGCAGTTTCTCTTTGTTAGAGATGAAATTTTTAATTTTGATTTCAAAGTTTTTTATTTCTCTTTTCATAATCTCTGCCTTTACCTTTTCTTCTTTGATTTTACGAGCCAATTTTTGCTTATGTTCCCTATACCCTTGCAATTCATTAATGCATTTTTCACTACAAAGGTTAGATTTTACCTCAGTAGTCATTGGAGATGGTCCATCATTGATGTGAGACATCAGAGCATGATTTTGAAATTGAGGCGTGACTTCCTCTGCATAAACACTCTAGTCACATACTCCATCTTACTTTATCACTAGAGCACTGGTTAAAGACTGACTGCTTCCATGAGCTTGATTTGTCAGTTGGGGTGGATTCTAATATGATTAGTGTTGATGATACTCCTGCTGTTGGTTGTTTGAGTGAAAGCTTGAGTTAGGCTGAGGATGATTGGCCTGGAGAGTTCCTTTCATAGTTGTTTCTCTTGGGGGCATTACACTCTCATGAGAAGTGGCCAGCCATGCCACAGTTAAAGCATTTCACCTTGGATTTATCATATCCAGTTTTGTATTTTCATTCAGGCTCAACATTCTTCCTTTTCTGAAGAATTTCTTAGCTCTCATTGCAGTCATGGCCATTTGCCATTGTAGATCCACTTCTTCCACATCATCTGGATCCATTCCTCCAGATCTTCTTGAATTAGATGAGCAGAAGTGAGTCTCCCCCCCCCCCAAGTAGGCTTCAAAGCTTGCAACAAATGCATTGTAAGTTGTCTTTTGTTCTTCTGATCTTGAGTCTTCAGGATTGGTTTGAGGAGCAGCAGTGACTCTAGAAGTTTGAGATGAGGTTGAAGGATAATTGATTGGTGGAGTTGCAATGAACCCAGTGTTTTTATTTGATCTCTTGATGACATAAAATCATCTTCCTCAGTGATGAAGGCATTTTATACAGAATAAGATTCTGATGGAAACTTGTAAGCCTCAATCACTCTTGGTCCACCAAGATTTCTGCTTCTTTCATCAAGTTCTAAAGCTTCAATTTTGGCCATCATGATGTCTAGGGTAGTACTCTCAAGATCAAGAGTATTTTTCAGCATGGTTACATTTTGTTTCCAACTTTCAGGGAGACTGTGAAGCATCTTTTTGTTTAATTCTTTAATCTTGTAAGTGACTCCGATGATTTCCAAGTCATTTACTAACTGTACAAATCTATACAGTTGTTTAGATATTGATTCTCCTTTGGTGTGGTGGAATGTTCCATACTGATTAACAAGCTTGTCTTTGTTGATTTCAGCCACCTCACTACTTCCTTCACACATGATTTTGAGTGCATCCCACACAGCTTTTGCAGTTCCATACTTCTCTAATCTTTTCAGCACATCCATGTTTAGTGATTGAGTTAGAATTGAGTAGGCTTTGAGGTCTATCTTGATTTTCTTGTAGTCTTCTTCATCTATGGTCAGATCTTCAATGGGTATTCTAGCAGTTCTGTATATTGCAGCTTGATCTGCATATAGAGTAATAGGGATGTGTGGCCCCTTGCATATTGAGATCCATAAATAAGGATCTACACCTGTGATGGAATTCCTAAATCTGATTTCCACTATTTAAACTCATATTTTAAGCATTGGAGGTTTAGGTGTATGACCAAGTTCTAAGTAGCTGTTAGAATCCATTTTAACTATGTGTTTAACTAGTATAAAATAGATTTAGATAATTTAAGGATTGATTAGTCCAACTAGTCCAAACAGTTTAAACAGAATTCAGAACCAGATCTGTGATGGTATTGAGTTTCTTGTTGTTGTGAGTATTTTGGTGAGTATTTGTTGACTAGAGTATTTTCTGTTGTTTACTAAGTAGAGAAGATGATATACTCTACTAGCGACTTCATTACCAGATCAATCGAATTTTATTCAGTTCTTGCGCAGATCTGAAAGAGAATCGAGAGCCAAAGCTCTGATACCAATTGACTGGGGTTAAGTAAGAGTGAGATTCTTACTATGAATCGAATATGGTAGTCAGTGATTGAATGGTGGAAACAAACAATAAAAGAACATTTAATGCAAGAAAATTACTCATAAATGCTTTTGTATTGTATATATGAAAGTTGATAAATTACATAGAATAATTACAACAAACATTCTCTATCTATCGGCCGTCACCTCATGGACGAGGTATTTATTCTATTTATAGGCAGACAAGATGTTTTTTACAAAATAACTAAACTACCCCTGTCCTATTACATCAAAACTAGTCTAAGTCTTAATCCGCATCTTTGCTTGTTCATCAATGTGAATGAGTTAACTTGATCAGCATTTCTTCACTAGATCATCCGCATTAGTATGTTGGTCATCCGCATTGGTTAATGCGGATGAACAAATACTTATGCACATTAGTTCGGTCATCCGCATTTGTCAAATGCGGATGAGCAAAGTCTTGTCCGCATTAGCTTTTAGTCTTCCGCATTAGGTAGCGTGGAAGAGTAAATACTTGACTGCATTAGCATTATGTCTTCTGCATTGACAAATGCGGAAAACAACACTTGTTCCTTTTACTTAGCAGAATTTCATCCGCATTTCTTCTTGGACTTAAGTGATTCCAGCAGAGCAATCATCAAATCACCCATTGAGTTGGCATGTATGATCCATTCAGGGTGCAACAGTATTGCTTTGTAGTGACTGATAATTACTCAAGATTCTCTGGGGTGATGTTTCTGAAAGCCAAGTCAGAGACATTCAAATCATTCAAGCATCTAGTTACTACCTTGGAATCACTCTACAAACTGAAAGTAAGAAGAATTCGATCAGACAATGTAACAGAGTTTGTTGCACCCCGAAAGGATCATACAGGCCAATTCAATGGGTGATTGATGATTGCTTTGTTGGAATCCCACAAGTCCAAGAAGAAATGCGGATGAAGATCCTGCTCAAGAAAAACCAAGTATTGTCTTCCGTATTTGTTAATGTGGAAGACATAGAACAAATACGAACAAGTATTTGTTCTCCCGCATTGACAAATGCAGAAGCCAAGCATTAATGTGGACATGACTTTGCTCATCCGTATTTAACAAATGCGGATGACTGAACAAATGCGCAGAAGTATTTTTTCATCCCCATTAACCAATGCGGATGACCAACATACTAATGCAGATGATCATGTGAAGAAATGCTGATCAAGTCAACTCATCCGCATTTGCCAATGCGGATGAAGAAGCAAAGATGCGGATCAAGACATAGACTAGTTTTGATGTAATAGGTCGGGGGTAGTTTAGTCATTTTGTAAAAGGCATCTTGTCTACCTATAAATAGAATAGATAACCTCATACATGAGGTGACGACTGATAGACATATAGAATTTTTGTTGTCATTTATTCTCTGTAATCAATCAACTTTCATATATACAATACAAAGCATTTATGGGTATAATTATTGCATTGAATGTTCTTTGATTGTTTGTTTCCACCATTCAATCATTGACTTGATTACCATATTCGATTCACAGTAAGAATCTCAATTTTACTTACCCAGTAAATTGGTATTAGAGCTTTGGCTCTCGGTTCTCTTTCAGATCTGCGCTAGAACTGAATAGATTTCAATTGATCTGGTATTCGAGTTGCTAGTAGAGTATATAATCATTTCTACTTAGTAAGAAAGAAAATACTCCTATCAACACATTCTCACCAACATATTCCGAACAACAAGAAACTCACTACAATCACAAATCTGATTCTGAAATCTGTTTGATCTATTTGGACAAGTTGGACTAACCAATCTTAAAAAAATTCATCTAAATCTATATTTATACAAGTTAAACACTTTGTTAAAATGGATTCTAACAGTTACTTAGAACTTCGTCATACACCTAAACCTCCTATGCTTAAACACAAATCTAAGTTTAAACAGTGGAAACTCAGGTTTAGAAATTACATGACGGGTGTAGATCCTGATTTTTGGATCTCAATATGCAAGGGGCCACACATCCCTGTTACTCTGTCTGCAGATCAAGCTGCAATTTACAAAACTGCAAGAATACCCATTGAAGATATAACTCTTGATGATGAAGACTATAAGAAAATCAAGATTGACCTCAAAGCTTACTCCATTCTAACTCAAGCACTCAAGATGGATGTGCTGAAAAGATTGGAGAAGTATGGTACTGCAAAAGCTGTGTGGGATAAATTGAAAATTATGTGTGAAGGAAGCAGTGAGGTAGCAAAAGTTAAGAAGGATAAGCTTCTTAATTAGTATGAAACATTCCACCATACCAAGGGAGAGTCCATATCCAAACAACTGCACAGATTTGTACAGTTGTTAAATGACTTGGAAATCATCGGAGTATTTTACAAGATCAAAGAATTGAACAAGAAAATGCTTCACAGCCTCCCTGAAAGCTGGAAACAGAATGTAACAATACTGAAAAATACTCTTGATCTTGAGAGTACTACTTTGGATATCATGATAGCCAAAATAGAAGCATTAGAACTTGATGAAAGAAGTAGAAATCTTGGTGTACCAAGAGTGATTGAGGCTTACAAATTTCCATCAGAATCTTATTCTGTGGAAAATGTCTTCATCATTGAGGAGGATGATTTCATCTCATCAAGAGATCAACTAAACAACACTGGGTTCATTGCAACTCCACCAATCAATCATCCATCAACATCATCTCAAACATCCAGAGTCACTGCTGCTCCTCAAACCACTCCTGAAGGCACAAGATCAGAAGAACAAAAGGCAACTTACAATGCCATTGTTGCAAGCTTGAAGCATACTTAGGAGGAAGACTCACTTCTACTCATCTAATTCAGGAAGATCTGGAGGAAATGCATCCTGATGATGTGGAACAAATGGATCTACAATGGCAAATAGCCATGATTGCCATGAGAGCAAGAAATTCTTTAGAAAAGGCAGAAAGCTACCCTAAATGAAAATATAGAACTTGGATATGATAAATCCAAGGTTAAATGCTTCAACTGTGGCATGGCTGGCCACTTCTCCAGAGAATGCAATGCCCCCAAGAGAAACAACTATCAAAGGAACTCTAAAGGACAATCATCCTCACAGCCTAACTCAAGCTTTCACTCCAACAACCAATAGCAGCAGTATCATCATTCTCATCAACACCAATCATATCAAAATCCACCCCAACTGACAAATCAAGCTCACGAATGCAGTCAGTCTTCTGCTAGTGCTCTCGTGATAAAGCAAGATGGGGTATGTGACTGGAGCATGTATGCAGGGGAAGTCAAGCCTTAATTTCAAAATCATGCTCTTATGGCTCACATCAATGATGGTCCATCTGCAATGCCTACTTAGGTAAATCTAAGCTTTGTAGTGAAAAATGTATTATTGAATTACAAGGTTATAGGGAGCATAACATAAACTGGCAGATAAAATTAAGGAAGAAAAGGTAAAGTCAGAGATGATGAAGAGAGAAATAAAAGGCTTTGAAATCAAAATCAAATCTCTTATCTCTGACATAGAAAAACTGCATGGTGAAAAGTACACTCTTGCAGCTGAGAATGAGCTCCTTACTAAAAAGTTAGCTCAATCTAAGGCTGAACATTCACTGACTGAAGTGAAACTTGAAAAGTTTCAAATGTCTTCAGTCAAGCTGCAAGAGATGCTTGATTCTCAAAAGGATCCAAAGGACTTGTCGGGGATTGGGTATAATTCATGTCCTCCACCATACAATGACAACTACACTGTCATGCTTTAATCTATCTCACTCAATGAAGAAATTGAAACTAAAACTATGGAACCTAAATGTATAGTAAAATAAGTGACCAATCCTCAAAATAACCTAATGTTTATATTGAAACCAATGAGGATAAAATCCAGTTAGGTCACCCAATCAAAATTAACAAGTGTTCAGACAAGACAGTGAGTGTCATTAAATCCTCAAGCCCTGTAAAGCAATTGTCCCTTTTATAAAATTCATACCCTCTATTTTTCAAGGTAAAAAACATATGTGAAGTCAGTGAATCCACTGCTGAGAGCAGTTCTGATAATGAGATCATATCTCAAAAAAATTCAGGCGAATCAGAAAAGGTTTCACTGCAAAAGAAACAAAAAGGATCACTGAGTTCAACACATAAAACATTATCAGGTCCTCAGTCTTCAAGATTAAGGCAGGGAGTTGGGTTTGATATCTGCAACAAGGAACATGTTGACCAGTTTGAGATGAGGTAAGAAATGGGTTGAAGAAATAGAAACAACCCAGAAAATCAAACAAAGGTGGTGTTTTGAAGCAAACTACAAAAAGGGTTGATTCTGATTCATCCCTTAAAGAAAAGAAAGTGAGTCAGCAAAAGAAAATATCAGTTGAGTGACACAAGGCAAAATCTGATTCAAGAAACAAACAAATGTATTGTGACATTTGTGAAATGTTCAATCACAAGACAGATGAATGTTTTTTTAATCAATATGCTCTATCCATGATATGAACAATCACTCCACCAGAAACTGTTATTTCAACAAGTATTGTTCAATCTGTGACATAAAAAATCACAATACATCTGATTGTTACTTCAATCAGAAGGGTTTGAGAATTCCCCAACACAAGCCCATCTCAAAACGTCCACTGTGATGCATTCGGTCAGACCTTATTTTCACAATACTCAATCTAGGACATCTAGATCAACAAATGACAAGAATAATTTGAAGGAATTGTGGAAGGGCCAAAGAAAACATCTAACAAAGAAACACAAGATTGACCTTACAAAACAAAAATCTACTTTTGACAATGAAAAACAGGCTAAATTTCTACAAAGAAACAGAGACCAACGATTTTATTACTCATCTGAATCTTTAGTAGATGTTGATGAGATGACTCAACCCATTCATTACCAAAAATCTCCGAGGACACCTCCATCTAAACCACAATTTAGAAGGAAATACCAAGAAGTCACCATCATGAATAGGAACGGGAAACCCAAAACCATCATGGCTTGGGTTCCTTATTCTAATTAGTTCTTTTTGCTTGCAGGTTCATCCACACAGGTCCAATAGCTTATAGTACGTGGATAGTGGATGCTCCCGACACATGACTGGAGATCGTTCCCTCCTTCATGACTTCAAGCATGTACAAGGAACTATTGTGGCATTTGGTGGAGATTCACAGGGTGGTAGAATTACAGCTGAAGGATCTATGATAAACGGGATGCTAAGCTTTGACAGAGTGAACTACTGTGAACAACTAATTTCAATCTGCTAAGTGTGTCTCAGATCTGCAACAATAAATATTCCATTTACTTTACACACACTCATTGCTACATTCTAAAACCTAGATTTCAGATCCCTACAGAATGGGTGATCTTAAAGACTCCCAGGAAGAATAATAAAATGTCTTAAACCTATGTTCTGCATCACCTAAAGAAGAAACGTAAGTTTTGTCTAAAGCATCATTTGATGAGTCATAGCTTTGGCATAGACTTTTGGGGCACACTAACTTTAAAAATATGAAAAAGTTAGTCAAAGGAAACCATGTCATTGGTCTTCCTCAAAAAGAATTCAATTTTATTGATCAATGTTCTGCATGCCTCAAAGGAAAACAACACAAAATCGTCTCACAAAACCAAGTTGGTGAACACTAACAATACTCCATTGGAGCTACTTCACATGGATCTATTTGGACCAACTCATGTAATGAGTGTGGGAATGAAACAATATTGTTTAGTGATCATTGATGACTTTTCACGATTCACATGGGTGTTCTTCCTACTTCATATAAATGAAGCATCCCAAATCATACAAGAATTTATCACTAAAATTTAAAATCAAGTTCATCTTAAGGTAAAAATAATAAGAAGTGATAATGGTACTGAATTAAAAAATGAAAGTACGAGTTCCTTTTGTACAACCAAAGGCATTACTCATCAATTCAGTGCAGCTAGAACTCCTCAACAAAATGAGGTAGCTGAAAGGCGAAATAAAACACTGATTGAAGTAGCAAGAATGATGCTAGCCGATGCTAAACTGCCAATTACCTTTTGGGCAGAAGCAGTTAACACATCGTGCTTTGTACAAAATCAAACTCTAATTGTTAAAAAAAGTAACATGACACCATATGAACTGATCTTCATAGGAAACCATTTATTGGATTCCTCAAATCATTTGGTTGTCCAGTCTCAATATAAAAAACCCAAGACCATTTGGGAAAATGTTCATCCAAGTCTGATGAAGGATTCTTTGTAGGTTATTCTTCTGTTTCAAAGGCTTATAGAGTGTTCAATCCTAGATTGAACATTATTGATGAATATACAAATGTTCAACTCGAGGAACATTCATTTCCCAAATCTACTAATGGTCTTGACTGGTTGTTTGATATTGACATGTTTACAAAACCATTTGATCAATTTCACTGTTTGATGCAGGAAATATACATTCAAGTGATACTTTATCAGCTGTAGAAAGAAGAGATAATTATCCATTGATTCCACCTACATTTGATGAACACATGAATGAAGATGTTCCTCTTCAAGCTGACCCCATCAGACACTGTCACAAAACCTTAGTGTTTCTTCTGAAGAAGGTCCCAGCATGGTACCATCTCACTCAGATGACTTGTCAAATGAGATCAGAAATTAAAAACAGGCTTCCCCTCCGATTGAAACACAAGGTACATCAAATGATGCAAGCAATCTCAGTGCTGTTGAAGATGTGGCAGTTACTAAAACAGAAGTTAACAATCTTCATAATTCAACAACAGTACAAGATGAATGTGCCTCTGACCATAATGAACTGAATGTCTCCAATCTTGATGTAACTATTGTTGGAAACACCATTCCAACCACAAGAATACACAAGAATCATCCGGTTGAAACCATTATTGGTGATCTTAATGAGTGGGTGACAAGAAGCAAGTCCAGTATTGCAAACATCTGTTTGTTCTCATGCTTCCTATGTCAAACAGTACCTAAAAACATCAAAGAGGCTCTTCAAGACAATAGCTGGATTGAAGCAATGCAGGAAGAATTGCTACAATTCAACAAGCAAGAAGTATGGCAATTGGTAGATCTTCTCGAAGGACAATACCCTATCAGTACCAGATGGCTATATAGGAACAAGACTGATGATAGAGGGATTGTTAAAAAGAAACAAAGCAAGACTAGTGGCATAGGGATACACTCAAGAAGAAGGAATCGACTATGACGAAATGTTTGCACCTGTTGCCAGACTAGAAGCAATCAGAATCTTTCTTGCATATTTTACGTCCATGAAATTTACTGTTTATCAAATGGATGTAAAGTGTGCCTTCCTGTATGGAAAGATTGCTAAGGGGTTTATGTGAGTCAACCACCTGTCTTTTAAGATCCAGATTTCCTTCACAGAGTTTACAAGCTTGACAAAGCTCTATATGGTCTTCATCAAGCCCCAAGAATATGGTATGAGACTCTATCGTCCTTTCTTCTTGAACATGGATATGAAAAAGGAAAGATTGATCAGACTCTCTTCCGAATAATAAGAGGAAAAGATATGTTGTTAGTCTAGATCTATGTGGATGACATTATATTTGACTCTACAAACAAGCAACTCTGTAAAGAATTTGAAGACCTTATGCACTCAAAATTTCAAATGAGTGCTATAAAGGAACTCGCCTTCTTTCTAGGGGTGCAAGTCCAACAAACATTAGATGGAATCTTCATCAATCAATCAAAATATGTAGAAACCATGTTCAAGAAATTCCACTTTGCTGACTATCAGTCTATCAGAACTCCTGTGGATACTAAAATATTGATTAGACCTAATCCTGAAGGCAAACCAGTGGGTCAGACTCACTATCGATCAATGATCAGTTCACTTATGTATCTAATAGCGAGTAGGCCTGGCATTATGTTTGGTGTTTGTGTGTGTGCCAGATATCAAGCTGATCCAAAAGAATCACATGTGAATGCAGTGAAGAGGATATTCAGATATCTGAAGGGCAAACCAGCTCTTGGGTTATGGTATCCAAAGGAAGGAGATTTAAGCTCTATGCCGTCACAGACAGTGATTATGGAGGATGCAACTTCAATAGAAAATCCACCTCTAGCAGTTGTCAATTTCTTGGTCCCAGACTAATATCTTGGCAATGCAAGAAGCAGACAAATCTATCTGGGTCCGTAGCAGAAGCTTAGTATATTGCAACATCAGCTTCTTGCTCTCAAGTACTCTGGATTCAAAACCAGATGCTTGATTATGGTTTTAACTTCTTGCATAAAGGGATTAATCAAATTGATTCAAGTACCAACTGAAAATCAATTAGCTGATTTATTTACCAAGGCATTTGATCCCAGTAGGTTTGAATTCCTGGTTCAGTCAATTGGCATGATTAACCTGAGTAAAACCATGAAAAACATTAAGAACATCAGAAAACCATAAAAAGAAATCAGTTTTGATGAAGAAAAGAATCTTAGGGAAATGATATAATTATAGTCATTATATCATTCACTGTGCTTAATTTCAAAAAAAAATTGCAAGACTATCATGACTTACCAGATATGTTGGTGGCTTAATTTGGAAGAGAAGATACATGCAGTGATGAATTAAAATCTTATTTAATAGTGAAACACTCATCATAGAGTAGAGGTATGTATTGGCTTATGTGAGTGCATGTGTGTGTAATAACCTAAACACACCAGGTAATGATACTTTATGAATCTCTTTCACCTACATCAGTTTCATCTTTGTTTTATTGAGCAAAGACCAGATGAAACATGCACATAGGGCAGATGTCCTCATCCAAAAGTTTCTAAATAAGGAACACATCCAAATGGGATGAATCTACAAAAGCAATACATTCCAAGTGAATGAACAAAAAATCCCATCATGGATCACCTTTCAAAGTGAAGTGAAAAGAATCCTAATGAGGATCATCATGAAAAGAATCAAAGTAAAAGAATCCCAATGAGGATCAGTTAAAATGAGTTCCCATAACTTATGTAACCTGGTAATAAAAGTTGTGAAAAAGTACTACCATGTATGGTATAAGGATGGTTAAAAATTCCATGCTTATGTGTGTGAGGTACACATTGAATAATTCAATCAACCAAAAATATGATAAAAATCATTTGCATCAAAATATCAACTTGGTATGAGTTTTTAAATCTTGAAGAGGACAACCATACCTTCAATCATCAAGTTCATAAACATGTCTATTTAATCATAAAGGATGCACATGTGTAATGTAAGACTGATATGATCCCAACAAAAGATACAATTCTCTTCATTATTAATAATCATAATAAAATTCAAAAAGTTTTTAAATCTTTAAAGTTTCTATCCAAATGTGGATATAAACTTTAGGGGGTGTAATTTAAATTTTTGAGTAAGTCCATATTTTTGTTTACTAGCTTAACTTACTTTCAAAACAAAACAAAATGAATTATGGTGTTGTTGCAAAAAGTTATTCCATTGTATCTCAGCTTATGCAGATTCTTGGAAGCATGAAAAGTCCAAGATCAGTCAAAATTGGGAAACTTGTATCACTTGTGACATACAAGTCAATCCAAGCAAGAATTGACAATTTTAACAGTCACTTCATAAGAAAAATCAATCAAGGACAATACTTCATAAAATGATAAACCAATTCAGACACATTAGCTTTGATTAAGTTCAATGCTAATGCTGGTAAGTACATTGGTTAATGCGGGTGAAGCTAACCCATGCATATAACCAATGCGAGTATCTCTTTAGTTCAAAGTGAAGAAGAAAGTGGATTTTATTCTACCACATTTGCTACAGTGAGCAAATGCTGACTAAATTTGCTAAGCTGCATTTGTTACAGTAGACAAATGCTAATAAGCTTTGTTCGTTCGCATTTTCTATTATGAGCAAAGCTGAACAAGTTTTGTGAACCACATTTGCTATAGTAGTCAGATGCTGATGAACATCTCTCTTTCGCATTTTGCTACAGTGCAATGCTGACCAAGTGTTATCAACCGCATTTGGTGCAATTACACAAATGCTAATTGACTTTGTTCTTTCGCATTTGCCACAGTGCATAAATGCGGATAAGATGAAACTAAAGTAAAAACACTACTGCATTTGCTACAATGTGTTAATGCAGATGAATAAAATCACAACTTATATCTCCGCATTTGATACATTGCTCAAATGCTGATGAACTTTGTACTTCCGCATTTGTCACAGTACACAAATGCGGATGTCAAAGTCTACAGTGTGTAAATGTGGATGTCATAAAATCACAAGTTCAAAACATCCGCATTTACAACAGTAAACAAATGTGGGTAGTCAAAGTCCAAATTTTTGTCTTCTGCATTTGCTACAGTTAACAAATGCGGATGACCAAAAGACTTAAAAATTTACACTTTCGCATTTTGCTACAGTGATGGCCGCATTTGCTCTTAAACTTGTAAAATCTTGTAAAAGTCATTATTGACTATTTATTTAAGGAATTTAAACGAGTAATTTAATACTTTTCAAATTTGAGAGACTTCATAGTGAGACGAGCACAAATACACAGTACACCCACTTTGATCATCTTCATCATAAACAACCAAAGATTTTTGTGTGATTCTACTCAACCTGTTCTTGTTATCGATTCTGAAACTATAGTTGCATCGAAAACAATGAGAAATTTCCAAAAAATTCATCAAGACCCAACTTTTGGACTTTTAAACCTAAATCAAACAAAGAACCAAATGATAATAAAGGACACAAAAATCCATTTTGTTGATGTAATATAATACACCTTTTCGACTTCAATGAACATGCAAACTAATAGAAATTTTACTCATCATGAAAACCTTTATAGTCATGTTTGGTGCAAGAACAGAGCATGTTGAAAAATGTAAAATGTGTAACAAATCAATGAAATAACATCTAATAAATGGTTCAAACATAGAAACTATGATTGTTGAACAAAAAATTCACCATTTGATGTGACAACAATGATACAGTAATGTCAAAAGTTCATCTTTGACTATTTAATGTCAAACTGATAAACGATACACTTGAGTTCCCATTAAAACTGACACATATGTCTTTTATGCAGATTATATGGAAAATCTTTCATGGAGCAAGCTCTACAATGTCAGCGGTTATTTAAACCCTGACGTGCAAGAAGCTGAGGGACTTAGAGATATTATCAGATTCATCTCAACAACAAGGGTAGCTTATGCAATCACCGTTAGACCCACCATCTATGAGAACCTCATTAGGTCTTTCTGGAATTCAGCTGAGGTAATTGAAGCAGATGGTGTTAGAACTCTAGCTGGAAGAATTGACAATGATTACACTCTGGGTATCTCTGAAGATTCTGTTAGAAGATGCTTGCATTTTGGTGATGATGCTATTGCATCTCTAGAGCTCAATGATGATGAAATAACCACATTCTTTGCTGAGAATGGTTATGAAGGAGGATTTGAAGCTAAACAAATTGTTAAAGGATTGGTTGATATGCCTTGTAGATTTTTAATCCACATGTTTCAGCACTACTTATCCAAGAGAAAAACAGGATGGAATGATATTCCAATCACCACTTCCTCAACAATCTATGCTCTCTGAACAAATAGGCCATTCAATATGTCTGCCTATGTTTTTAGGGCTTGACTTCAAACATACAAGAGGGGAGAAGATACAAATTCTTGATGTATCCAAGATTCATTCAGTGCCTGATAAATGAAGAATTTGCAGATATTGCTATTGAGGGACTAGTGCTTGTATTCCTCATTATGATGCAAGATCATACAAGTACATTAAGAAGAGGGATCCCAGAAACCTTTACAATGGAGCTCACTCACCTCTTCTTCCTTGGATGATTCAACAGATAAATCAAGACGATCAAGGACAAGAATAGGCTGCTGATGAGCAAGCTGCACAAACACAACAACCAACACCACAACCAACACAACAACGAACACCACAACCACACAACAACCAACACCACAACCAACAGCACAACCAACCCCGCAACCATCTCCAATATCACTTCCTCATTAATCACCAATATCATCACCTCATCAATCACCAATATCACCACCTTATCAATCACCAATATCACCACCACCTCATCACTCACCAACATCACTACACCACCATTGCCCACCCATGATAACCCAACTGAATTTGGAGACTCAACTAGCACTTCTAAAGCATCCAATCAACTTCAGATGAGGAGGATCAACATGCTCAAATGCCTGTAAAGAGAGCAACTTTTGAGACTGCTCCCTCAGAGAGCTTTGCTGAATCTAATATAAACAGGCCTGATGAAAAGGATGAGTTGATATCTGAGCTCCTACAAAAGGTGGATAGGATGGAAAGAATACTAAATAGGAGAGCTAGAGTCATTGATGACAGGATTATAGACCTTGATGAAAAGGAGCATGAATTAAAAGAACTAAAAGAAAAATATGAAGCTGAAAAAAAGAGAAAGTGAAAGAGATTGACTACTTGAAAGCTACCCTGAACCATTCTAGAGAAGAAGTGAGCGGCCATGTTGACACTCTTGCCATTCATCTATAGCTGTGGAAGAGCAAGAGAACATTATTGAAGAACAAGCTGAAATCATCTCCAATCTCTAAAGTCAAGTTGAAAGTCAAAATAAAAGGATCTTTGAACTTGAAATGCTAATTGAAATTCAAAGAAGTGTTGTGGCTGAAGAAAGTAAAAATGAAAAAGAAAAAGTTATTGATGATGAGAACCATCTTTCTTAGAGAATTATGAACAAAGAGAAGATTCAAGCCAAACAAAGAGTGAGAAACAAAGCTTAGAAATTATGATTTATTCTGGGTAATCAGAGGCTACTCAAACTGAGAAATCTGAATTTGAAGAATTAATCAGTGCTTTGGATAGCTTTACTTCTGAAGAATTCACAGTAGATGAAGATTTTTGGGATTTTGTTGCAGACCAGAGGACCAACTCTGAACCTATTGTAGTCATTCCTCAATCTCCAATTCCATTGGAGAAAGAGTTGAGCATGCAAATGGTACCTGCTGTGTCACTATCAAAAGAAAAAAAATACATGATTAAAAATTTTATGAAAAAGAAAAAGTAAAAGAAGAAAAAGAGGCTGATGATCAAGAAAACATATAAAAAGAGGCTGAAAATTTTCCTGAGGAGATGAAACAAGCTGAATCCTCTTCTGTTCCTCCACTTCAAACTTATACCAGAAAGAGGTAATACTTATATGACCCATGAAGAAGAAGAAGAACCAGCAAGAAAGCCAAACTAGCTGTATTCATTGATCTAGAAGAAGGAGAGATTAAGGGAGGATATAATGCTGATGAGCATGAAGATTTTGACAGCCCTATGGCAAAAGAAAGATGTGTGGAAGAAATGGTGTCAAAGGCTTAAACTGATTACCTAATGATAAAAGCAATGTTTTTGATCAATCACGGGTATGATCCATATGTAGTCTTTGGAATGACATATGAAGGAATGAAGGAAGAAGAAGAAAAGGTCAATAAACTGTTAGATCCAACCTTTGAAATTGAGTATAAAAGATCATTCATCAGAAAGGTTCATGTGCCAAAATTGTCTGCTATGAAGAAATCAACCTCAACACCTAACTACTATTTCCTGATCCTTATAGCATGTCAGGTAAGGAATTGAAGGATTATCTCTCAAGCCAAGGCTTCATCAGAAGGAAGCTTGGAAATATGAAAACAAACTCATTAAGGTCTGCAACTCTCCAAATGATTAATGAAAAGAAAGATAGACTCAATCAAATAGAAGAAGAAATCATAAGCAAAAAGCCAAGATCAAGAGTATACTGCTCAAGACATGTTGCTAAAACAAACAGATCAAGAATTGTTCGCTCCTGTACTCCACAAATACCATGAATGGTTTGCAGAACCCTCACAACTAAAACTACAATATGGTTAACTACTGCTGAGTTAATTAGAGGAGTGTCTACTCCAAAAGGCAAAGTAGATCAGAAAATAATTGCATGGAAGTATGAAAGCATGTGGAATATGTGTATGGTGAAAAGGATCTCCAGGCTGGTCCAATTCCTTACAGAGTACTCGGCTCTTCTAAATGCCCTAGAGATCCATGACTTAAAAGAACTAGCTTAACTGGAACTGATCAATCACTCAGCAATGTTTAGAAGGACTGACAATTTCAATTCATTAAAGACAATATGCATGAGAAAAGATAAGTATTTTATTAATCCCCTTGAGAAGAAGAAGAAAATGCAAGCAGAAGAAGTTGTGTTTCCTGAGTTGAAGGTGAAACCAACAGAATCTTTTAAGAGAAAAATAGTGTCTGCTACTCATTCCTCCACACCCATCTCAAATGTGTACTATAATGAATAAACTTATGAGATAGTGACTGAAAGAAAGTGGGGAGGAAAGCAAGGTGTTGAAATACGACTATTTAGTGGATATGAAGTAAGATTGCTTGATGAATCCTACATTTACTATATATATACCAGACACTTCAGGGAATATTAATAAACTGGGTGAACAAGATAATGCACTTCTTCCTAAAGTGCATCAAGTTGCTAAAATTTGCTTATGATCATCTCTTACCAAAAGAGACAAAAGAAAGAAAAGGAAGACACCATTGCAACTTGCGAACATTGTCAAACTTGAGGTAGATGTGGGTGGAAGCTTACTGATTAACAGAGATGGTCTCTCTACTATTTCTATTTGGGAACCTATTTCTTTGAAGAAGTTACCAATAGAAGCCATCTACAATATGAGCAAAATGAAGATACATGTGCTAAGTAGGGAAAATGTCACAAGCAACAGATTTTATCAATATGATTAAAGCCGTTCTGGATCCAACTAAAGCTGCATTTTACTACCAAACACAAAGACCCAGTAGAATCCTCACAACATCAATCACCTCCCAAACATTGAAGAAAATAGGCTGTATAATCCTTAGGGGGAGTATTGTTGCACCCTGAATGGATCATACATGCCAATTCAATGGGTGATTTGATGATTGCTTTTCTGGAATCCCACAAGTCCAAGAAGAAATGCGGATGAACGAACAAATGCGCAAAATTATTTGTTCTCCGCATTAACCAATGCGGATTACTAACATACTAATGTGGATGATCAAGTGAAGAAATGCTCATCAAGTCAACTCATCCGCATTTGCCAATGCAGATGAACAAGCAAAGATGCAGATCAAGACTTAGACTAGTTCTGATGTAATAGGTCAGCGGTAGTATAGTCATTTTGTAAAATGCATCTGGTCTGCCTATAAATAGAATAGATAACCTCATACATGAGGTGACGGTTGATAGACATAGAGAATTTTTGTTGTCATTTATTCTCTGTAATCAATCAACTTTCATATATACAATACAAATGCATTTATGAGTATAATTCTTGCATTGAATGTTCTTTGATTGTTTGTTTCCGCCATTCAATCATTGACTTGATTACCATATTCGATTCACAGTAAGAATCTTAATCTTACGTACACAGTAAGAATCTCAAAGTAAGAAAGATTCGATCAAACAATGTAACATAGTTCAAGAATCACTGGATAGAGGAATTCTGTAGAGAGAAAAGAATTGTTCATCAATTTACTTCTGCCTACACTCCACAGATGAATGGAGTGCTTAAAAAAAGAATCGGAGCTTGATAGAGACAACAAGGGCAATGTTAGCCCATTCTAAACTACCTATTCAATTCTGGAACGAGGCAGTGGGTAATGCATGCTACACTCCCAATCAAGTATTAGTGGTCAAACATCATGGAAAAACATGTTATGAATTGCTCTAGCGACGTAAACCCAACTTCGAGTATCTAGAACCATTTGGAGCACCATGCATGTTGTTAAAGAAAACTCAGAATAGGATGTTTTGTGAGAAGGTAGAAGAAGGTATCTTTCTCGAATATAGTATACCATACAAGAGAGTTTATAACAACTCAACGGTTCAGGTAGAAGTGGTGCAATGTGGATGTCCAAAGATACACCACGCTCCTTGCTGGCAAAGGACCTTCCATCTTCTTTTACTATGATGGATTTTTCAAGTCCTTCAATCTACCTCCTTCTTATCCTGATGATGAGTTACCTGCTCGAATGATGTACTATGTTCTGAATAGTCCTACAGTAGACTCAAAATCATTGGTTCCATTAATGATACTTCTAGCCCTTCAGGGAGAGAGCTTGATGTAAGTGAGTCTTCCTCTGATGATGAAACAGTTGAGACTTCAAATGTGGACCAGGAAGAACAGGTTCCCACTACCGACAGTACACAAGCATCAGATCTTAATGCCACTGGAACTTCTGAACCCCATACTCCAACAGCCACAGAAACCTAACCTGGGATTCAAAATCTGGATAATGAGGTAGTTGTTCCCATCACTCCTGGAACTCGAGTTAATATGCATCATCCCCTTGACAACATCATCGGGGATATTCTATTGGGAGTTCAGACACGAAATCAGCTATACTCAGCTGATTATGCCGCAGTCATGGAAAACGGATATCTAGACGATGGTGCCTATCGTTGTTTTGTGTCTTAATTTGAGCCAAAATATGTAAGTGAAGCTTTAAACGATGAGGCATGGGTTAGTGCTATGCAAGAAGAACTCCTTTAGTTCAAGAAGTTAGGAGTATGGAGTTATGGATAGACCAAAAGGTGCAAAGGTGACTGGCACTAAATGAGTTCTCAGGTGTAAGAAATATGACTAAGGGTTATAATCAAAAACAGGCTCAACTTATTGTTCTAGGGTTTAGACAAGTCGAAGGCATTGACTACAATGAAGTGTTTGCACCTGTGGCAAGGATGGAAGCAATTCGTATCTTCTTAGCCTATGCATCCTACATGAAGATCAAAGTTATCAATTGGATGGGAAAAGTGCATTCCTTCATGGTGAAATCCATGAAAGGGTTGTACGCCAGTCACGGGAAGGATTTGAAGATCCTTAACATGGGGATAGAGTTTATAAACTGGACAAGGCTCTTTACGGGCATCATCAAGCCTCGAGCCTGGTATGAGAAACTCTCGACTCATCTGCTGAAACATGGTTTCGCAGAGGGGTTATGACTGCATGTTGTTCATCAAAGCGAAAGATGGTGACATACTACTGGTACAGATATAAGTGGATGACATAATCTTCGGTTCCAAAAATGAAGTATTGTGTAAAGAATTTGAATAAGTGATGTGTTAGGACCTGGTATTTGAAAGAAATACCGAATGAGTAATGTGTAAACCAAACCAAATAGTGCAGAATCCTATTTGATTGGCGATCCAATCTATGAGAATGCACGTTAGAATCAATAAAGTATTAAATCAAACGTTAAGAATCGATTAGGAGTCGATCTACAGCGTTCTATGAACTTGGATTATCAACTTGGAGGCTTCTGGACGGCTAGGGTACGTCTGGAGTCGAAATAGAATGAATGCCCCTGTTTTTCCATGAATTGGGTTGTATTTATAGGTTAGTACTGTTCATTCGCGACTGAACCATATTTATGGTTCAGTCGTGCGATTGAACCATGCGATTGATTCATCCGTACGACTGAGTGTTCAGTCATGCGACTGAGCCAATCTTATGTTACAATCATACGACTGATCTAGTCTCTTAGTTCGTCGTGCGACTGAGTCATTCATATGAAGTTATTCATGCGTATGGTCCATTCGCATGGGCCATTCGTATGAGAACTTCATTTTGTTAAGTTTGAATGTATTAATTAATATAACATTATGTGTAACAATTCAAACAACCACAAACCTAATTAACCAATTCAACATCGACTCATTAATGAAATATTAAACATTATAAATAACAAACACCAATATCATTTCATTAATCATTTCAAACATTATAACAGAATCAGACAAACAAGATCTATTACATTCATATCATGATCTAGGGACAAACATGTATCAACATGATGAAAGTTGAGTTTGAGATGAGTGCCATGGGAGAGTTGAAGTTCTTTCTTGGGTTACAGGTGTATAAGACACCAAATGGAATCTTCCTGCATCTGTCCAAATATGTAAGAGATATCCTTAGTCGATTGGACATGGAGAATGCATGGTTGCTCGGACTCCGCTTGGTACTAACCACGATGTGGCACCCGACAAAAATGGAGATCTGGTAGATGCCACTATGTACCGAGGAATGATCGAATATCTGATGTACTTCACAGCCTCTCGTCCTGATATTAAGTACGCCACATGCCTCTGTTATAGATATCAGGCTAAACCAAAAGTGAATAATCTAATTGGGGTAAAACTGATCTTTTGTTATTTGAAGGGTACTCCAACACTAGGGTTGTGGTATCCTCATGATGATGACTTTGAGCTTACCGCATATAGTGACTCGGACTATGGTGGTTGCAAGATGAATTAGAAGTCAACATCAGTGGGTTACCAGTTCTTTGGAAGACACTTAGTCACCTGGCAGTGTAAGAAGCAGACATATGTTGCTCCGTCAACATGTGAAGCTGAATACGTTGTTGCAGCAAGTTGTTGTTCCCAGATCATTTGGATTCAACAGCAAATGCGAGACTACTGTTTGAAATTTTCTAACACCCCTATCTTTGTTGAGAATTCTGTTGCAATAGCTGTCACTAAAAATCTGGTCCAACACCCAAAAACTAAACACATCGGTATTAAATATCACTTTATATGTGACTGTTTTGAAAAGCAATTAATCGATGTTGTTAAAATTAAAACGTATTTTCAGCGCGCCGACTTCTACACAATAGCTTTTGACAAACCTCAGTTTTTATATCTTTCGGAGGTAAATGGCGTGAAAAAGAAAAGCGTTGTGATTCCAGAAGAACCGATTTCTTAGTCCAACAAATTTTTCTTATTTTTTAATTTTATTTTCCTGTCTTTCAAAATCCAAAAACACAAAATTATTTTTGGTTTAGAATTATGGGGAGAATAGTTTGATTTTAGTATTTAATTACGTAAAAAAAATAGGGGCGGGTAGATAAGCTAAAAGCAAAGAAATCAAATGTGTGATATTGATTCAAAAATTATGGAAAATGATAGTACACAGAGAACTAATTGATTTGGGACATTAAAAGGATTTAAATAATCAAAATGCTATATTCAGATTACAAGTATGAGAAGTCTAATCAAAATAAAGGAAAAATGATAGTAAACTAGTCTGCTACTGAGGTAACATAGAGAAAGTAGGCCTAGAGGTTGGTAGTTTATTATATGATGTGTCCATAGATTCAACACAATAAACAAGTAGACCTTATTGGTGAATCAAATTTAAACTAATTTTTTCAACATGTTGTGGGTTTTCATCTTATCCCTGGTTAACACAATCAATGCATTTCCAATAAGGGGTGACGAATAAAATAAACGCCACAAATGTGGGCGGATGACCATAAAAATGAGCAAAGCACATGGAAAAACTGTTAAGCGCAATCAAGCTAATGACAAACATTATTGGTGCATTATGTACAAAAGAAAAAAAGGTGTTCTAACAAGAAAATAAGTTGTGTGCCTCTCTATTGTGCGATGGCACTGACCTGAGGATAAGCATAACCTAAATATTCTAGAATTCACTGTTGTTTGCTCCTCTCTGCTGTGTGATGGCACTGACCTGAGGCTTGGCATCTCTTTGAAAGCTCTTAGAATAGTTTCTTCTTGCAAATACCCCAGACCGCTCAAAAACCTCCTGAGGAATGTTGATTGCAATATAAGTGTGGATCCACAAATGCTTGTTGAAATAATAAAACCTAACTCATCACCAATGTGATCCAAAAATCGATATGGATTTAAGTAGACAAATATCCTGATAATCGTCGTGGCTGTAACTCTCGACAGTCGAAATCATTATGTGCATCTTATAGCTCTAGTATGATTTCCTACAAGTGCTATTCTCTCAGACAAATAAGAATCTAGTATCCAAGTACATATAAATAGGTCCCACATGATTATGATATACCTGTATGATTCCATATGAATCTTCTAGAAATGATAAAAATAAATTGAAGTATTCTTCTCAGGAAGGAAAATCGGTTAGATGATTTCTATACGGTTTCAATCCACCTCAAACCAAAAACACAAAAATAGGTCTTTTTTTGCTTTAATTCAAGTTGTTTTCTGTTTTTGTTATCTTCTTTGCGTTGATGTCAGACAATATAACTAGATGAACTCTATGAACTACAAAAGTAAAAGGATGATGTCTCAGGTGACCAATCGGCTCTCAATTAAAAGGATCACGTCTGAGGTGATCAAATAATTTTATGTTTAAAAATGTCTCGTCTGAGGTGACCAATCGGCTCTCAAATAAAAAGGATCACGTCTGAGAGGATCATTGTCATAATGTTATATATTAAAGTTAACATTTGAGTGTATGGAAATGTATGAAGTCCAACTCCTAAGTATGAGCCAATCACACGATTGAATCATAAGTACGAGCAAATCGCATGATTGAATAATAAGTATGACTTACCCACACATGTGGGTTTTCCAACACAAGTGGTTAGGTGACCTTTATCCTACAAATATGGTATCCCCACCTCAAATCACAAGTTCCCTCAAAATGGTTAGGTGACCTTTATCCTATTAAGATATTTCCAAGTGACTCAGTGTTGTGCAAAAGGAAGGACACAAAAGACATGGACACTTGGAAGCATTTGATGTGGATTCAAGTGGGAATTCATGGACACATATGATGTGTCATTGTTACCCTTAGGAAAGACCATATAACAACACTTGTGATGGAAAACAAGTGTAGTCACTTAATGGCTATGGTTATGCACTTATGTTTGTATGATTATGCTTATTTGATTGTTTGTTGTATGGTTGCTCTTTGATATTTCGATATGCATAAAAAACTCCATTAACAAACTTAACAAGCTAAAAATTGATGGTTTTTATCATTAGGTGATTAATAAAAGGTTATTAATAGGATTAAAGATATTAATAAAAGGGGTTTTTATTAAAAGGTGAACCATAGGGTACCTATATTTGAAAGCATGCAAATATAAGGTACATAGAATTTTCTAAACTCAGATTATGAAAACTTAAAATTTCTTTTATAATCAAGTTTAACACCATCTTTCTGCACAACACTTGAGTCACTTGGAATCTCTTAATGTTATAAAGGTCACCTAACCATTTTGAGGGAACTTGTGATTTGAGGTGGGGATACCATACTTATGGGATAAAGGTCACCTAACCGCTATTTTGGAAAACCCACATGTTGTGTAAGTAAGGTAACTTGATTTTCAAACCATGTTTAATGTATTACCTACAATATGGTTTACAAAGTCGTTGATGGGATAAACAAGCCAACCACACATATGATGTTTAAGTCGATCCCATACCCTAGAAGTTGCAAAGGGTTTCAATTGTCAAATCGTTGACTACCTTGTTAATTTAAATAACAGGATAAAGGTCACCTAACCACTATTAAATGTAACGTTGGATTCTAGAATTTTAAAATTGTGTATGACACATAAAAGGGCTTCAATTATTAAAATTTGAACAATATCAAAAATACTAAAGTTGAACTTTGTTAAATTTGGTAGATGGTCACCAACAATAATGATAATAGTGATATCACGTCCGCTCACTCACTATCACTAAGAACCATTCTTCAAAAGGAGCGTCTAAACCATAATAACTTTATAGATTGGTTTCGAAACTTGAGAATTGTTCTCAAGCAAGAGAACGATCGTATATTTTAGACGACCTAATTCCTGATCAACCTAATAAGAGGATGAGGAGGCCTATAATAATTTGGCAAAATACACCGAGGACTCGGTCCAAGTATCTTGCCTCATGTTAGCAAGTATGACTCTGGATCTCCAAAAGGAGTATGAACATTTGCAACTTATTGTAGGGATTCAAAAGAATTAAGGACTTCAAGAAAGGGAATGTTAGCATCTACATGGGGAATGGGGCAAAAGTTCAAGTTGAAGACCCAGGGGACTACATCTTGAAGCTTCCAAATGGTTTGGAAGCAATTTTGAAAAATGTTTTGTGTGCTCCTACTTTGACTAGGAAGATTATTATGCTTTCCTCATCCTTTGAGCTTGGACATTGAGTCTTACTCAATATCATTCCTCTTGGATAGGTACCATACCTTTCTTTGTGTTTTCCATCTTGAACCTTTTCAAGATCTTATCATTGTATGCACTTTGATTTAAACCTATCAACCACCTTTATCTATCCCTATAGATCTTTATTCACAAAATATAGGCAGCTTCACCAAGATCCTTAATGGAGAAACAGCTTCCAAGACGGGCTTTTACACCCTCCAAGGTTGGAATGTCGTTTTCAAATAGTAGAATGTCATCAACATACAATACTAGGAAAATGATGATGCTCCCACTAGCTTTCATATATACACATGCTTTATCAGCATTTTTGACGAACCCAAATTTGATTATCTCTTCATCAAAATGGTGATTCCAACTTCTTGGTGCTTGCTTCAATCCATAGATTGATTTCTTTAACTTGCATACTTTGTTTGGATGTTTTTGATTGACAAAACCTTCAGGCTGAACCATATAGACATCTTCCTCAAGATATCCATTTAAAAAGGTTGTTTTGACATCCATTTGCCAAAGCTCATAATTATAATGAGTAGCTATGGCAAATAATATCCTAATAGACTTTAGCATTGCAACCGGTGAGAAGGTGTCATCATAATCAACCCCTTGAGTTTGAGTGAAACCTTTTGCTACAAGTCTACCTTTATAAGTATCCATTTTCCATGCATATCAGGTTTCTTCTTGAAAACCCACTTACTTCCAACTATCTTGGAGTTAAGAGGTGGTTCAACCAAGTCCCATACATGGTTGTCATACATTGATTGCATCTCAATGTTCATGGCTTCAAGCCATTTGTCAAAATTCAAATTGGACATTGCAACACGAAAAGTGGTTGGTTCATCAGAATCTATCACATAGCATCCATCCATGAAAAATCCATGTCTTTCAGGTGGACTACTAGTTCTACCAGATCTGCGAATGTTTTTGTGTGTATTGATCAACTATTTGATCATCCTCAACATCCACATGTTGAGTACTAGTGTCAACCAAACGTGTATCGGTTTGTGGTTTTTGATCTTCCTCAAGATCCACTGTTCTACTGCTAGTTCCTTTCGTAAGGAACTTAGCTTCTAAGAACTTAGCCTTCTTGGCAACAAACTCCTTTTGTTCCAATGGATCATAGAAATAATATCCCATAGAATCTCTAGGATATCTAATGAAGATACACCTAGTGGAACGACTTTCTAACTTGTTTGAGATGGGGATCTTAACATAAGACTCACAACCCCATACCTTTAAATATGATAGTGATGGAACCCTTCAATGCCATATTTCAAAAGGTGTCATTTCCACTTTCTTGGTCAGGGCCATTTTCAAAATACGAGCCGTCACGAGCAAAGCGAAACCCCAAAATGATAGAGGCAATGACCTTCTACCCATCATAGATCAAACCATATCCAATAGAGTTCGCTTTCTCCTCTCGAACACACCATTGTGTTGTGGTGTTCGAGGTGGAGATAGTTGTGAGACTATACCATAACTTCTAAGATGATCTTTAAAACCATCACTTAGGTATTCACCTCCTCTATCGGTGTGAAGAATTTTTATTTTCTTATTGAGTTGATTTTCTACTCCATTTCAGATGATTTTGAACATTTCAAAAGCTTCATCTATGTATCTTAACAAGTAGACATAACCATATCAACTATAGCCGTCGGTAAAGGTAATGAAGTATCTTTCATGGTACCTAGTCATTGGCTTAAAAAGACCACATACATCCGAATGTATGTTGCCTAGTAAATATTTTCCCCTTTTGGATTTGCCACTAAAAGGTGCCTTAGTCATTTTACCTTGTAAACAAGATTCACATACATCAAATGAATCATATTCACTTGTTTTTAAAAGACCATTTTTTGAAGTGTTCGTATGCATTTCTTGTTTATATGACCAACACGGAAATGCCAAAGATAGGTATCACTCAAATCCAATTTGAGTTTCTTGGTGGTGGCTTGGTACAATGAGATATCATACAAGTGTTTTCACACGAACCAATTCATAAATACCAGTAATAGGAATAGCTTTAAATTAAAATATGCCATTTACAGAAACATGAATTTCATTTCAATAAATGTTAAAACATAACCATATTGTCTTAATTGTGCACATAAATAATGTTCCTAGTCAAACTAGGAGCATACAAAACATTTTTCAGAATTGCTTCCAACCATTTGGAAGCTTCAAGATGTAGTCCCCTCGGTCTTCAACTTGAACTTTCACCCCATTCCCCATGTAGAGGCTAACATCTCCTTTCTTGAAGTCCTTACTTCTTTTGAACCCCTGCCATTACTTGCAAATATGACTTCCACATCCGGTATCCAATGCCCATGTGTTAAAGGATATTAATTTTAGATCAATATGAATCATGTAAATTGTACATGAGGTCTGCCCAACATCCCTCTTAGCTTGCAACTCTTTGAGATGGACTGGACAATTTCTTGCTTAGTGTCCAATCTCCCCACACTTAAAGCATGGGTCATTTGAAGTAACCTTTTTCTTCTTCTCCGCTAGTTTTCGTGGTGGTGCTCTTACCACTCCCTTTCCGTTTCCCCTAATGTGCCCTTTACCCTTGACAACATTTGCCTTGGGTGCGAGGTGAGGCCTCTTCTTATTCCCACCTCCATTGATGGTGAGAACGGATAAAACTTTTTACCCATGGCGCCTCGGCAGATTTGAGCATAGAGTGAAGCTCACTTATGTTCTTGTCCCACCCGTTCATGTTATAGTTCATGAAAAAGTTGTCAAACCTTTTTGACAAGGAGTTGAGGATCAAATCCGTAGCCAACTCATTCAACACGGGTCAATTCAGCCTTTTAAGGCGGTCAATGTGGCTTTCATCTTAAGTACATAAGATGAAACAGATTGGGTGTCATCCATACGACATGCATAGAGTGCTCGAACCATTTCAAAGCGCTCTACCCTTGCGTGTTGTTGGAAACTTTCCTTCAACTGAGTGATCATGTCGTACGCTCCATGATGTTCATACTCCTTTTGGAGATCCGTAGTCATACTTGCCAACATGAGGCAAGACACTTGGACCGTGTCCTCGATGTATTTTACCCAATTATTATAGGCCTCCTCAACCTCCTTATTAGGTTGATCGGGAATCGGATCGTCTAAAATATACGATCATTTCTCTTGCTTGAGAACAATTCTCAAGTTTTGAAACCAATCTATAAAGTTATTATGGTTTAGACACTTATCTTGAAGAATGGTTCTTAGTGATAGTGAGTGAGCAGACGTGTTGAGGATCGAGTACGAGACGATGTACTAACTGATTAACGTGTAAACCAAATGAAATAGTGCGGAATCCTATTTGATTGGCGATCCAATCAGTGAGAACGCAAGTAGAACAATTATGTAATTGAATCAATGTGAAGAATTGATTAGGAAACGATCTACTGCGATCTATGAACTTGGAGTATGATCTTAGAGATCTCTGGACGGCTAGGGTACGTCTGGAGTCGAAGTGTGTATAATGCTTTCGTTTTTCGATGAATTAGGTGGTATTTATAGGTTAGGGTACTCATTCGTGCGACTATACCATTTGCATGGTTCATTCCTGCGATCGAGCCATGCGGTTGATCAATTCGCACGATTGAGTGTTCAGTCGTGCGACTGAGTCAGTCGCATGAAGTTGTTTAGGCGTATGGACTGTTTAGGCACGTGGACACTCAGTTGCATGACCATTCGGACGCATGACCACTGTTGAGGTGCATGGTCCACTCGGACGCATGTGAACGTCATAATAAAGTTGAATGTATTCATTATTATAACTTATGTATACCAATTCAAACAATCACAAACCTATATAATCTAGTCAATATGCATTACACAACTCATTAATAAAATATTAAACATTATAAATCACAACCAAACATCTCCTTTCATTAAGTACCCAAGCATTACATAAGCGTAAGACATTCAAGACATATTACGTTAAAAGCCAAATCTAGGTACATATGTATTAACAAACTCCCCCTTGGACCTAGATCTATCTATCGTCTTACATTCTTCGTAACCTCCTCGTACTTCTTGCACTTTTCCTCTCTTCTGACTCCTGCATGTATTTCAAATGCAAAGTAGAGCCGTATCACATTTTGGAATTGGAGGGCTTGTATAATATCCTGCGTGTCATAGAACAGTGGCCATTTGTATAGAGTGTAGACATCGTCAGCTGACAAGTTGGTAAGCCACATTGGGTCAAATGCGCTTATAGTATCCATTCTGCCCTCTTGTTCAGAACTATGATAGCTTCCCCTGTTCTCCAATCATAGTAACACCACTTAAAGTGTGGAGTGAAGTCCTGTGGCATTTCCCTGAGAGGGATTCTTGACGTTGTGTGTGGAGGACTCCACTTCAACACTATCTTTGGCTTTCCAGTTATGGGATCAACTTCAAACCGTCTAATATACCTCGTAGGTTTTGAGGTTTGAAGTTGACCCACCTGGTGTGGTACTCTTTCTTCAACGCAACCTCGAACCAGCCTGACATCTCTCTCGGGTCAGCGTATAACAACTTTAGTTTAGCCAGCTGGTTGAGCTCAAAACCAGGTAAAGACTTTAGATCATGTGGGAATCTAAAGTACTCAATACCTTTCTCTCTCTTCACGCGTATACATTAAGATCATCAAAATGGGCCCATGTGATAATCTTGCCTGACACCTTGTGATGTTTTCACATTGTAGAGCCTAGTGTAGACATTCTGTTTAGGAGCAGTGCGTTGGGCTCGGATCTCCTCAAAACAGGTAGCACAATCAGCCTTTCTCATATCAACATTGGTCTTTGACGCTTGGGCTTGTTCTTCAACCTTCTTGGACTCTTGCTCCATCTGATCTATAATATCTCAAAGGTATCACACAACCAGGAAGTCACCCAGATTGGGGACCACATTTCCCTCCTTGTCAGCATACTCGGGATGTGCTCTACAGTGATGTCCTCGATCTCTATCTCATATGTCGTTCAGCTTGTCGTCACTGGTTTTACAAAGGTTGGAGCGTCCTTGACAATCTCATCGGGATTGAGCTTAAACATTTCTACAATTTGCTCGTCAGTGAGATTGTGAATGATCTCCTTCTTCAGGAGTGTACATCACCAATCTCCTAAACTACCCTGCTGATCAACAATCATCATGAGCTTAGTCTTGATCTGTGGAGCGGAGCAACATCGTGTTCATCCCTCTAAAAGTTTGGGTCTGCTTGATTTATACATGTAACACAACAATCATTAGTTAATAATCAAGACAGATTTACCAACATTAAATATAAACATTCATTATGTTAATAAGATGCAAGATTCGAATACATATGATTTAAATAAAGTAAATAACTAAATATTACTCTTATCCTGTATCCTCTGCTCTTATGCTACCGGGGCGGATGTGGAGGCACACTGATCTTGAGTGCGATTGAACTAGGTGAATGGTTCAATCATGCGACTGAACTAATGCGGATGAATCAGTTGGCCAAATGAACTAATGCGGTTGAACAGTCCGAATAGGGTTCTCAGTCGTATGAATGAGGGTACGAATAAGTCCAATCATGCGTTTGGAGAATGCAAATGAACTCAGCCGTGTGATTGAGCCATCGTGCGACTGAACCTGCTGAAGTTTGAAAATTCGTAGGTTAAACGTGTTTTGGCCGCAAAAACTCGAATTCTCAGAAACCCTAAATTGCAGTATGCTGGAAAAACTAAACTATATAGTCAGGAGACGTCTAAGACACCATTTAACACAAAAGATAGCATTTTTAGTGAAAAAAACACATATTTTGTATCAAAAACGATTGAATCAACACGTAATCAAGAGCCAAAGCTCTGATACCACTTGTTGAGGATCTAGTACGGGACGATGTACTAACTGATTAACATGTAAACCGAATCAAATAGTGCGGAATCCTATTTGATCGGCGATCCAATCAGTGAGAACGCACATAGAAACAACTATGTAATTGAATCAATGTGAAGAATTGATTAGGAATCGATCTACTGCGATCTATGAACTTGGAGTATGGTCTTAGAGGTCTCTGGACGGCTAGGGTACGTCTAGAGTCGAAGTGTGTATAATGCTTCCGTTTTTCCATGAATTAGGTGGTATTTATAGGTTAGGGTACTCATTCGTGCGACTAAACCATTTGCAAGGTTCGTTCGTGCGATCGAGCCATGCGGTTGATCAATTCGCACGATTGAGTGTTCAGTCGTGCGACTGAGTCAGTCGCATGAAGTTGTTTAGGCGTATGGACTGTTTAGGCACATGGACACTCAGTCGCATGACCATTTGGACGCATGACCACAGTTGAGGCGCATGGTCCACTCGGACGCATGTGAACTTCACTTAATAAAGTTTGAATGTATTCATTATTATAACATTATGTATACCCGTTCAAACAATCACAAACCATATAATCTAGTCAATATGCGTTACACGACTCATAATGAAATATTAAACATTATAAATCACAACAAACATTCTCATTTCATTAAGTACCCAAGCATTAAATAAGCGTAAGACATTCAAGACATATTACATTAAGATCCGAATCTAGGTACATATGTATCAACAAGACAGGATATCACTATTATCATATTATTGGTGCCCATCTACAAAATTTAACAAATTCTATTTTTAGTATTTTTGATATTATTCAAATTTTAATACTTAAAGCCATTTTATGTGTCATACACAATTTTAAAATTCTAGAATTTAACGTACATTTAAATAGTGGTTAGGTATCCTTTATCCTATTTTTTAAATTAACATGGTAGTCAACGATTTGACTATTGCAACCCTTTGTAACTTCTAGGTATGGGATCGACTTAAACATCATATGTGTGGTTGGCATGTTTATCCTATCAACAGCTTTGTAAAACACATTGTAGGTGATCCATTAAACATGATTTTCAAATCAAGTTACACTACTTACACACACATGTGGGTTTCTAACTAAGTGGTTAGGGACCTTATCCCACAAATATGGTTATCCCAATCAAAATGACAAGTTCCCCGAAATGGTTAGGTGTTCATAAAAAACGCTGATTGAAGCATGGGTATATATGAAGCTGTGGGAGCATCATCACTTCCTTGTATGTATGGCGATGACATTATACTATTGGAAATGACATTCCAACCTTGGAGAGTGTAAATGCCTGGCTTGGAAGTTGTTTCATTAAGGATTTTGGTGAAGCCGCCTATTTTTAGGATAAAGATCTACGGATAGGATAAGGCGGTGATAGGTTAAATCATAGTGCATACACTGAAAGATCTTGAAAAGGTTCACGATGGAAAATTCAAGAAAGGTCGGTACCTATCCAAAGAGGAACGATATTGATAAGATCAATGTCCAACCCAAAGATGAGTAAGACAAAATGAAGGGAATCAGTATGTGTTGCTATAGGACCATCATGTAGGCAATAATATGCACTAGGCAGGACGTGCATGCGCCTTGAGCATGACAAGCCGATACAAGCAAAAAATCGGGGAAACAATCATTGGATGGCTAAAGAACATATTAAGTACCTAAGGAGGACTAAAGATATGTTCCTATCTATGGATCTGGTAGGAGGACCTTAGTAAGGTGTTAGGATCTCAGCCCTTGGTTTAATCGATTGAACGATTAGCAGCGGATTAGCTCAGAATTAGACAAATTCAACAAGAACAATTGATATAAAACGATAAAAGAATTTTGTTATAAAGAGAGAAATATCCGACAAAAGGAATATTGCATTAGATTGTCGGCCTCAAAGGCACGATTACAGGTGAGTCATCTTCCTATAAAGAAAAGAAGACGTAGGCTGATGTCACTTGAAAGTGACATGTAACCGTTTTATAACTACTGATGTTTAACAACTACTGAAGATGTCAACAACTGACATCTTCTTACAAATGTTCCTAAGTGTTAAACATCTCATTTACAACTACTGAAAACATAAAACTACTGAAACTACAACGACTGAAGAACAAGCTCTTCAGTCGTTTTACAAAACTACTGAACATAAAACATAAAACTACTGATATCACAACTACTGAAGAAGTACTCTTCAGCAGTTGTGACAAATACTGAGGCTTCAGTACTTGATCTTCAGACTTTGACCTTCAGGCGTTTCATCAGCTGATGACTTCAGTAGATATCATCAGCTGATGTCTTCAGTCTTTGTCTTCAGACTTTGTACATCAGTTGTTGATCTTCAGCACTTGTGAACTCTTCAGCTGTTGTACTTCAGTACTTTGGTCTTTCAGCTTCAGCACTTGTGTTCTTCAGCTGTTGTACTTCAGTACTTTGATTCTTCAGTGTTAAGATCTTCAGCACTTGATCTTCAGCTGTTGTAGTCTTCAGCACTTGTCAAACTACTGATGAGGCTTTCAGCAGTTGTTGTGATACCGTGTGGGATAGAGATTTTCTGATCTTGGCTCATTGGTTCTTTTGGTCCAACAAACTCCCCCTGAACCAATGCAGCCAAAACCTCTAACTTATTTATACTCCCACTTATTGATGGCAAAAATGTTGGTCTTTTTCCTCTTGATCAGTAGAGAAGATGACCCATGTACGCTCCGGCCTGGGAAGAAGTCTCTGATGATCTGTTTGGCATGATATGGTTGGGAGCTCTGTATTGGGGACTTGGACACCGAGCTGTTGCCCCAACCATGAGATCTACTTCCCGTGTATCAGCCTATATGATTCCCTGGTGTAAGCCTTAAAAACATGATTTGCTCATCCATTGTCAGCACCTCGGGCACCATCAAATAATCCTTCTCGGCCATACACTTCAGATAGTACTTGGCCTGTTTTCCATTCTTGAGCTCAACCGTGGTATTTGTCTATAAGCAAACTCATCTGGATGAGTTCCTTCTAAGAGCAGGTTGAGCTCTTTTGTTGAAGTTTTCAAGTCGTTTGTAAACCAATCCTTCTTATAATTTTGTTCTCTAACATCTTTGAGGTGGTTGTTTGGCTTCATAGGCTTTCTTGAACTCTTCAACAATTCCCAGGGGGACACTACAAGCACCACAGTGATGTCTTCGTCGACAACTCTCTTCACTTGGCCCTTGTATCTTGAAGGAATTTCTTTCTTGACAATCGATGTGCCACCCTAGGATCAGGCCATATCCTTACTCTTTCCCTTTGGTATTGAAAGGTATTAGCAAGGGTGTACAATCTTAATACTTCTTTCTTCATGCTGATCATTGAAGAGGATGTAGCATATGCTTTGTCAATGCTTTTCAGCATTTCCTCATCATGTTTTTGCATCTGTTCCTCTTCAATCTTTATCATTACATCATGCATTTGAGAAGCAGGAGTGATGGACATTGGTTTAGCCTTAGGCAAAGTAATGACTGCAGAGAGTGGCAGTCTGTCTTCATCCTCCTCTTCATCTTCATCAGGCCTCAGTACCTTTCTTTCTTTTGGCTAGGTACATCACTGGCAATGGGTTTTGAGGTAAAGGATTTGGTTTTGTGGGTTGGATGGTTGGTTTAGAGGGTAAAGGAGTTGTTTTAGTGGGTTGTGGAGATAGTGATTTTGAGGATTGAGGCTCAGACTGTTTTAGCATTTTGGCTGTAAGGGAGGCTTTGGTAAATTTTGTCAGTTCTTTTCGATTCCCACCCCAGCTTCATTCAATACCTCAATCACTAGACCTTTGGAGTATTCTTCAGACGAACAAATCTTGGTGGTTATTGCCAAGATGTTGTCCCTGGTCCAGGCCCTTATTTCCATTAGAGATCTTCCAGGTATTTAGCTATAAATCTGATCATTATTTCCAGCCTTTCTCTTTCTAAGGCATCATAGCTAGCCCATCTGGAATTGATCTCCTCTGTTTCCATCCTTCTGATCTCGGAGTCTAGTTGTTTGATGTCAAAACCCTGCCTATACAACTGCTCAATGATTTTATCCATTGAACGGTTATGGTTGGCGTCAGCTTCTTTCACCATATCCTTCAGCTCCTTCTCCTTCTCAGACTCTCCTTTTCTCTTTTGATATGTGACATGAAAGTCTTTTGACTTTCATTCACTTCAGCTCCCTTCACATTCTCCTTCTCCTTCTCATTTACAACCTCAGATTCTTCGCCTTCTCCCCATCTATCCTCTTCCTTTTTCCTTTAACTAACTGACTCTCCCCCTTTTTGGTTGCATTGGATGCAAGGGTTTGAGCAGTAGAAAGAGATTTAGTCACCAACTCCTCCACCAAGGGTTGTATTATTGTAGGAAGCCTCTCATCAATGGCTTTGATCACTATATCTGTGATCATGGGAGTGATGAGAGGTAGGGAATTTTGAAGGTAGTAGCACTGATTGATCAGGGTGGTTCTGTTCCTGAGAATCAGTGCCGAAAGCAGAGGCTGGTGGCTTGGAGGTATATACTGGCTCAGTGTGTAGGGGACCTTCAGAAGAAGGTGCCATCTGTGGGTGTATTGTGGTGGCAGATGGACTTGCATCCTGAGACATCTTGGCCAGCAGCTCTTTGAGTCTGCTAACCTCATCCTCTAGAATGGTGTTTTGAGCAACTACATCAAAGAAGAAGCTCAGGTCATCATCAGTTGTGACTGAATCACCTGACCTCCTGACAAAGTCAGAATGAACATGCCTTGAGTGTAGATCATTGTAGCATGTGCCCCTTGTTCTCGGTTCTGGGGACTTCCAGCCTCAGGACTATGTCCTTCATCAGCTGTTGCCACTGGTGAGGACTTAGAGATGTTACCAGCTGCATCCTGGTCATTTGCTGAGTCAGAAGCAGTGGCAGCCTCACCAGTAGTTCGCACCTCCTTATCTACACTAGAAGATGGAACATGATAACCCCTGTGCTGTGGGTTGACAGAAGCATTTTGATCCTCCCCCTCAGGTGTTGAGGTTATCCCAGTAGTAATTGGTGTCTGGGTGGGGGGTGAGGAATGCAACTGCGTCAGCACTTTTGCAACAATGATAGTAGGGCTTTGAGGGGCGGTTGCATCAGGAGAGGGTGTGGAAGCAGTGTGCACCCGGGACAGGTGGTGCTCTTCAATGGTAATCCCCTCAAGTGAGGAGGATCCCAGCATTGTGGCTTCCCTGTGAGTGGTTGCTTCAGGTTCCTTTTGAGAGGAAACCTGAGCGGCTTCAGTGGTGGAGTCACAGTCTCTACTGGGGGGTTATTCCAGCAGAGATAACCTGCGTTGGTGCAGCAGGAGCATCCACAGGGGACTCAATTCCCTGAGTAGCTTTCTTAGGCTTCTTCTTTGTGGGTTTGGAGGGGACTTTGGATTTGGAGGTGGAGGCTGGGGTTCCAGCTGCGTGGGTTTGCGCAGCTTGGCAGCCTGTTTGAGAGTTTGGTCAGTGTTGTGTCGGGAGTATACCTCCGGCAATACAGCCAAAGCAGGGACTCCCAGACCAACTAGTCCCTCAGCAGAAAGCTGATTCTCTATTATGGCCATTATAAACCGAGGATATAGTATCCAACGGTTAGAAAGTGGTTTTGTGGCCATATCCTTGAGTTCAAGAAAATTATTTCAGAAAGTTTAGTGGTTCTTGTTCAAGGATAGAGAACAATACCTGTTGCCATCTGGAAGACAGTTGATCCCAAGAGGAAGTCTTCGGAGCCAGGCAAACATTTACCATATGAAATAATAATCGTTCAGCATCTGGAAAATGTTTCTTCAGGATTGTTGAAGCACTAAGATCACCCTGATATCCATGTTGTTCAAAGGAAAGATCAAGTTGGCGCTTAGGATATCCAACAGGGTAGGCAGCATCATCTAACAGTAATATTTGGCGGATGGTAGCAGTAGAGATGACCACCTTATGCGAGTTGATAGATGAATGGATAGATTCTCCAGTAACGGTCGCATTCATCCAGAACTGACGTAGCGAATCGGCATAAATGATTGGATTTAAAAGGAAAGCCGTTTTTAGTGGGGATTGGACCATAGATCTATAGCATTTTCAAATTTGGTCCAGAAGGGCGATTTTGTAAGGTACGCGACACAGTTGTGTCGAGGTTTGAGTTGCATGGTCGCCATTAATGAAGGTGAAAGGTTTTCAGAGCTTTTGAAAAGTTAGGTCGAGAAAGAATGAAAAACTCTGAAAGAGGGATCAGGTGTATATAGGGTACGGGTTATGAAACGACTGAAGGTTTTGGTGTTAGTCATCAGTATTTGAAGCTACTGATGACGTGGTATTAACTTTCAGACGTTTGAAACGACTGATGGTATTGGTGTGGTCAGCAGTTATAAAACAACTGAAGACATGGTGTTTACTATCAGACGTTGAAACAACTGAAGTCTCTGATTTAGGCATCAGTAGTTTTAAAAACTACTGAAGACAAGTTGGACTTCAGATGTTGAAACAACTGAGGACTTGGTATTAGTCATCAGTAGTTGTGAAACTACTGAAGACCGTGGTTTTGCCATCAGTTGTTGTAAACAACTGAAGACTTGGTGTTAGTCATCAGTAGTTGTGAAACTACTGAAGACATGGTATTGCTTCAGTTGTTTATAAAGAAACAGCAGTTTGTGAACTACTGAAGAGAGAGTACTCATCAGTAGTTGTCGTCAATTCATAGCCTTTCAGCTGTTTCATACTGTCCTCAACACTTACTCATCAGCTTTTAGCTGTTTTCAGTAGTTTCATAGGACATCAGTACTTATCTGTTTCTACTGATTTCAGTAGTTGTAACTATATCAGTAGTGTAGAACAGATAAAGTACAGTACTTAAAGCATTTAGCCTTCAGTAGTTATAAAAACTACTGAGGGTAAAATAACTCATCAGTACTTATATGTGACATGGTTACCAATGATCATCAGTAATTACTGAGATCATCAGTAGTTGTCACTTATTCTAGCTGCAGCATACCAAGCCTTAACACCAGGTTGTGGAAAGTTGAACTATCCAAAGGCTTAGTAAAAATGTCTGCAAGCTCATCAGCACTAGGCACAAACATAGGATTAATTAGACCCTTTTCAAAACAATCTCTTATAAAATGATGTCTAATTCTATATGTTTGGTCCTAGAGTGCTGGACAGGATTTTTGACAATGCAAAGAGCTGAAGCACTATCCATTATAATGGAGTCTTAGTCTCTGTAATGCCATAATCCAAAAGTTGATTCTGAAGCCAGAGTATTTGGGATGTACAACTTGCAGCAGCAATGTACTCGGCTTCAGCAGTGGATGTAGCAACAGATGTTTGTTTCTTACTCTGCCAAGAAATCAAACAGTTGCCTAGGAATTGGCATCCACCAGAAGTTGATTTTCTGGTCAACTTACATCCTGCATAGTCACTATCAGAGAAAGCAACTAATTTGCAAGAATGTCCAGTGGAATACCATAAGCCTAGAGATTGTGTGCCTTGCAGATATCTAAAGATCCTCTTGACTGCAATCAGATGAGACTCCTTAGGTGCAGCCTGAAATCTAGCACAACACATGTAGCAAACATAATATCTGGTCTAGAAGCTGTTAAATACATCAAGGAACCAATCATACATCTGTAAAGGGTTTCATCAACACCTTTACCTTTCTGATCAACATCCAATTGTGTGGTGTTGCACATGGGAGTAGAACAAGATTTACAGTTTTGTAAATCAAACTTATTCAAAAGATCTTTTGTGTATTTAGACTGATGAATGAAAATTCCATCAGCTTTTTGTTTGATTTGCAAACCTAGAAAGAACTGTAATTCTCCCATTGCACTCATTTCAAACTGTTGCATTAAGGTTTGGAAATCCTCACACAATTGGGGATCAGAGGATGCAAATATAATATCATCAACAAAATTTGAACAAGTAGCTTATGCTGATCCACCTTCTTAATAAATAAAGTTTTATCTATGGAGCCTCTAGTGAAATTATTCTGTAGAAGAAAGTTTGATAAGGTCTCATACCAAGCTCTAGGTGCTTGTTTCAACCCATAAAGAGCTTTATCAAGCTTATATACCCATTCTGGGTGCTTATTATCCTCAAAGCCTGGTGGTTGACACACATAAACTTCTTCTTTTATTGTACCATATAGAAAAGCACTTTTGACATCCATTTGGAAAATTAAGATTGTGGAGTGCAGCATAGGCTAAAAACAATCTAATTGCCTCCAGTCTGGCTACAGGGGCAAAGGTTTCATCATAATCAATACCTTCTTCTTGTGCAAACCCCTGCACAACCAGTCTGGCCTTGTTCTTAACAATTAGCCCATTTTCATCAGTTTTATTCCTAAACACCCATTTAGTGCCTATTGCACACTTACCTGGTGGTAGAGGAACAAGCTCCCACACTTGCTGTTTCTTGAACTGAAGAAGCTCAAGCTGCATGGCTTCAACCCATCCATTGTCCCTCAAAGCAACATGATAGTTCTTGGCTCTAGCTGACTGATGAAGAGAGCATAGAAGCAGAAATTGGACAACTGGCTTCTGGTTGAGACACCAGCATTGATATCACCAAGGATTTGAGATATTGGGTGATTTTTCAGCTCTTGGTAAACAATCAAATCTGTGCAAGTGTTTGTAGGGTCTTCAGCAGCAGCAGATGTTGATGCAGATTCTTGAAACCATGAAGATGGTGGCAACTCAAATGAAGTTGAGGATGCAGAAATCTCATCAGCATTTGTTGTGGATGGTGCGGCTGGAGCTACAGGAGCATCAGGTTTAGAGGACTCAGGCAGTTGATCACTAAACTGAAGAGGTGATTACTACTATCATCATCATCTTCAGTAGTAACACCAGGTGGTGAACTGTTGACAGGAGCAACAGCAGGAGATTGATAAGGAACATATTGCAGTATGTCCAAATCAAAGAGCTCCACAGGGCTTTGTGGAATCTTGTCCTTTGGAGATTCATTGAACTTGACATGTAAAGTCTCTTCAACCATCTTTGTTCTGCAATTGAAGACTCTGTATGCCTTGCAAGTTGATGAATAACCAACAAAGTACCCTGCATCCACCTTAGGATCAAATTTCTGGAGCTGATCCTTTGTGTTGAGAATGAAACAGGGACACCCAAATGCTCTAAAAAATGAAATGAGAGGGGCCAAATGATGTAGAACTTCATATGGAGTCTTCATCAACCTCTGATTTATTAGCACTCTATTCTGCACATAGCATGCTGTGTTGACAGCTTCAGCCCAAAAAGTCAATGGCAGTCCAGAATCAGCCAACATAGACCTTGCAGCTTCAATGAGGGTCCTGTTCTTTCTCTCCACAACTCCATTCTGTTCAGGAGTTCTTGGAATACTAAACTGTCTCTTTATTCCCTTGGAAAGGTAGAAATCATCAAGTGTATTGTTCCTGAATTCTGTTCCATTATCACTTCTAATACACTTGACTGAGAGGGAATACTGCTTCTCAGCATACAACACAAAGTTTATGATCTTTTGTGCAGCTTCATCCTTTGAATGTAGAAAGAAAGTCCATACAAATCTGGAGTAATCATCCACAATTACCAGACAGTATTTTTTCTGTGCCATGCTCATCACTCTCACAGGACCAAAGAGATCCATGTGAAGAAGTTGTAAGCAGGCAGTGGACTTTGGTTCTTCAATAGGTGGAAATGAAACCTTGTGCTGTTTTCCTTTCAAACAAGCAGTGCAGTTGTTTTCACACTTGAACTCCTTCATAGGCATTCCCCTTACTAAACTATGGTGTATCAGCTGATTCATGTTCTTGAAATTAACATGTCCCAGCCTTCTATGCCATAGATTAGATTCTTGAGGAGAGGCCTTGGAAAATAGGCAAGGATGGCCTTTGAGATCAATTTTCTTGGAAAGATCTAAGGCATACACTCTTCCTGTCCTGTTGGCCTTCAGGAGAGTGTGAGCATCCAATACCTTGTCAATCAAACTCAGAACTTTGGATGACAGAATCCTGCAGTTCTGGCTTGTGAAAAGGGCAACATGGCCTTTGTCACACAATTGACTGACACTCAAAAGATTATACTTGAGATTTTCCACATGGTTGACATCATCAAACTTTATTTCCCCATTGGAAACAAAGCCCTTCCCGATGATGTAACCTCTTGCATCATTGCCAAAAGAAACAAATCCCTTCCTTCCTGGAGAGTAGTCATTAAGAAGTGAGTTGTTCCCAGTCATATGCATAGATCCTCCACTGTCTACATACCAGATGCTACTTTGGCATGTTGAAGAAACCTGCATAAATAAACAATCAGTTAGTTTTGGAGACCCAAACCTTTTTGGTTTTGGGCCTGGTCTCATCAACAGATGGTAAACTAACAGGTTTATTGGACACAATAGCTTGAGGTGAAGGAGATGGTGTAGAAGAGGAATCCTTCGGCTTGGATCTCCTTTTCTGGGGTTTCAACACAGGGCCATCAAGTTGGTTAACTCTTCCCAACAGATGTTGAACCATCATTACCAGCTGTGTCTGATTCTGGGAGAGAGCTTTCAGCTCTTCAGACACATTGGTATTGGTTTGATGATGAGTTCTTGTGTTGCACCATCTTCTTTTGAGCAACCTCAGCTATTGCCTGTTGCACTCCTTCCTTTTTAGATTTCTTTTGATCATAGGAGTAACAGGATTTGATGCTGCTGGTACAAACTTGGACTCAAACTCAGTTTTCATTTTAGCCAAATTTTCTTTAATTTTCTCTTTTTGTTTGAGTTTGGATCCCTTTTTGTACCAACAATCATCTGTGAGATGATTGAATAGACCACATATTTCACATGGTTTCTTCTTCATCTTCTGTTGATCATCAACTAAAGAAGATGAAACTACTGAAGACTTGCTCTTCGGCAGTTTAGAAGCACTTTTTGCCTTCTTGTCAACTTCCTTAGTAGGCTTCAAATCCTTCCTACTGACAGTTTTCTCTCTTCAGTGCTGTCAGTCATTAGGATTTGAACTCCAGATGTTATCCCCTGCTCTCCAGTACCCTCAGTACTTCTAGGGATAACACTTGGGTTGATCAACTCATTGATCATGTGAGTGTCAGCAGTTGAACCATCAATATCAGCTGTTAGGTTCACAGAGGGATTACTACTGACTTCAACTACTGATGGTGCTTTATCAAGTAGTGAATCACATGATGAGGTGGATTGGTCATTACTTTCTCCATCAGAATCCGCTCCTGCTCTTGAAGCAAAAACTGTAGGAGGAGCAGTGTGATTATAACCAATTCCAAACTTCACATTGGAAGCTGTTTGCTTACTAAGAAGCATTTCAAAGCCCTTGCAAGATTGTACCCATCGATCACACTCTACCTGGGTGACAGCAAGAGTATCTTGAGGTCTTTGTACTTCTCTAAGAGTACATCCTCCCTAGCCTTATCATCAGAAATTTGGCATTTTAATTTGTAAATCTCATCAGTTTTCTCTTTTAGCACAGACTCAAACTCAGCTTTATTTTTGGAAATTGTTTGTTCTAGCTCTACATTTTTATTGATTAAAGCCACATTTGCTTCTCTAATAGAGGCAAATGCTGCTATGCAAGTTTCAGAACATAATTTGGCCTTAGCCTCAGAGGATACCTGTGATACCTGTGTTGAAGAGGTATTTGAGGATGATCCATCAGAGGATTCCAAAGCCATGAGAGCTAGATTTCCAAAAGGATGCTCACCACCATGTTGACCAGCACCTGAGAACAGTTGTTCATTACCAGACACATCATCTGGTAAACTGCTCCAGTCAACAACACCTGGTGTGAAGAAGCTGTGTTGTTGAAGTTGATTAGGTTGATGAGATTGGGATGGTTGAGGCTCAGGGAGTGCATGTGGTTGCTGAGCAGTGGGTGCTTGAACCTGACCTGGTGTGGCATGTAATAGCAGGGGTATGGATATGGCATTGGCCCCTGTGGACAAAATATGCAGGAGATTGTGGTTGATGATGATAACCAGAATTGACAGGTTGTTGCCCTCTGTTTTGTTGACTATTGCCAGGGAAAGTCACAAAGGGTGCAGGAGAGTTAGATCCAGATGATCTACATTCTCTTGCAAAGTGCCCAAGCCTGTGGCATTTATGGCACTTCAACTTACTCTTGTCAAAACCAACTTTGGTTTTGCCAGAGAGTCCTGGGAATTTCCTTCCAGTTCTTTTGTAGAACTTCTGAGATCTGATATTTATCAAGGCCATTTGGCTCAAAATATCCATCTCTTCTAAGTCATCATCAGCAATCCCCTTGAGATCATCCATGATGAAACATAGATTGTCACTATTACAACCAGCAGAATAACTATCAACACTCACAAAGGCAGGCTCAGAAGTGTTGTAGAGAAATCAATATGCTCATCATACTGGCTTTCAGATGACGCATATTCTGACTCTTGATGTCCAATCAGGGCAGTGTTCCCTTGGACAAAATCCTCAGTGAGCTTGCCAGATGAAACCAATTTCCTTTTCTGCTCTATCTCTCTCTCGAATGTAAGCAGTTTCCCATGAAGTTGGGTGAGAGATAGGCGATCAACATCAGCATTGAGCGTAGTAGTAGAACAATGGTATATGTGTTCCATCTCTCAGGCAGTGATCTTAAAAATCTATGGTTCATCTGACTCCTGGTATATTCATGTTTAACCATTTTCAATTCAGAGATTAAACATGAAAACCGCTCAAATTGTTGAGTCAGAGTCTCACCCTTTCTATGAGAGAAAGTCTCATATTGTTGGGCGAGGATTTCCCTGTTGTTTGCTAAAACCTCATCAGTACCACCAAATTGTTCTTTGATGGCATTCCAGAGGTCATGAGCAGACTCACAATGCAGAAGCCCAGAGTAAATCTCATTAGGAATAGCCATAGCCAAAATTCCATGGGCTTTTGCATCGATTTCAAACAACTTCTTGTCCTCATCGGAGTATTGCTCCTTCTTCTTTGGAACCAACTGGTTTGTTTCCGGATCATTCACCATTGGCTTATGTGGTCCATGTACCACAGATGTCCAACAACCTGAGCTATTGACAGACAGGTGATGGAGCAATCTTCTCTGCCAAATGTTATACTCATTCCTCACCAAGATCGGAGGCTTGGTAGAGGATCCAGTATTGAAAGGATCATTAGAAGAAGTAGTCATTGTGGAAAATCAGACAGATTCAAGTAAAAACACAATAAATTTAGCTCAAAACCACACAGAACCTCAAATAAAACGGCCAGAAGCGATACACTCTCAATCTCTATAACAGATCCTTGCGAATTTTGCTAATTCGATTAAACTTAGAGCGATTGAACAGTTTCAATGATCAATTGTTAGATCGATCAATGATTAACCTGCTCTGATACCATTTGTTAGGATCTCAGCCTTGGTTTAATCGATTGAACAGATTTAGCAGCGGATTAGCTCAGAATTAGACAAATTCAACAAGAACAATTGATATAAAACGATAAAAGAATTTTGTTATAAAGAGAGAAATATCCGACAAAAGGAATATTGCATTAGGATTGTCGGCCTCAAAGGCACGATTACAGGTGAGTCATCTTTCCTTATAAAGAAAAGAATGACGTAGGCTGATGTCACTTGAAAGTGACATGTAACCGTTTTATAACTACTGATGTTTAACAACTACTGAAGATGTCAACAACTGACATCTTCTTACAAATGTTCCTAAGTGTTAAACATCTCATTTACAACTACTGAAAAACATAAAACTACTGAAACTACAACGACTGAAGAACAAGCTCTTCAGTGTTTTTACAAAACTACTGAAAATAAAACAAAAAACTACTGATATCACAACTACTGAAGAAGTACTCTTCAGCAGTTGTGACAAACTACTGAGGCTTCAGTACTTGATCTTCAGACTTTGACCTTCAGGCGTTTCATCAGCTGATGACTTCAGTAGATATCATCAGCTGATGTCTTCAGTCTTTGTCTTCAGACTTTGTACATCAGTTGTTGATCTTCAGCACTTGTGAACTCTTCAGCTGTTGTACTTCAGTACTTTGGTCTTTCAGCTTCAGCACTTTGTTCTTCAGCTGTGTACTTCAGTACTTTGATTCTTCAGCTGTTAAGATCTTCAGCACTTGATCTTCAGCTGTTGTAGTCTTCAGCACTTGTCAAACTACTGATGAGGCTTTCAGCAGTTGTTGTGACACCGTGGGACTTAGAGATTTTCTGATCTTGGCTCATTGGTTCTTTTGTCAACAAAAGGGTACCACGGATGTGAGTTTCAAAACTGACCAGGATGATTCACGATCACAATCGGGGTACATTTCCTCTTGAATGGAGGAGAAAACCTCTGGAATGCTCTAAGAAGATATGGTGGCATTATCAACTATGGAGTCAGAATACATGTTTCTTATTAGAACTCAGGAAGCTGCATGGTTAAGAAATTCATTTTTTGTCGATTAGGGGTAGTCCCTTCCATCAGGACCCCCTAAAATTCTTTGTGATAACGAGGGTGTGATTGCTCAAATCAAGGAACCCCTGCACATCAAAGACTAGGCACATTGAACAGAGATTCAACTACTCAAAGGGATGAAATTGAAAAAGAACACAAAGCTTGTTCATGGGTGTGCGGATAGTATATATTGATAAAGATTTATGCACAGATTCAGTTTTAATTGGTTATTACTAATACAAACCACACCAAAAGGCAGTGTACCTGTCATGTGGTAAATAGCGTTGGTAAGAATCTAGTATCAATCCGTGGACACACCTAGCCTATTCAACAAACTTGACGTTTGACTACCAGATTTGGTTTTTGTTAAAGAAAACGATAAATTGCATTGGAAAGATTTTCAGGATTTAAAAATAAACAATAATAGAAAGGAACTAAACTAAGATTTGAAGAGTTTGGATTTAAAACTAGGGAATAAAAGTTATCATCCTAATCAGATTCCACTTGTGTAACCATGATAAATTGGTGGTATGATTTAAAGATATGGATAATGTAATTATGTTAAGGTTTATAAAGATGGCTGGCGTGATTTCTCATCTATCCTGCTGCCATAGTGACTTGATTCTGTCAGGCTGAGTTTTACTGCTCAGATCAAAGCCCTAGTAATGTAGGTAAATCTTTTGTGACCTATTTGACATACGATTTCTAAAAACATAATTAATGTCAAAAAGAGAGTTGATCAGGTTCCTTCCTGACATACCATTAATTTTAGAAAACCATAACAATTACTAAAGTTTCCTAACTAATAAAAAGGAACCCGTAAATTATTAGAAAGTTAAAGTGATATGATTTCTAATAACCATTTCTAGTTCATTAGCCATAGATTTATTATGAAGAGTGGTTTCGCGAATGAAAGTTACTCATACGATTTTTCAACTTTGTATGATGATCACAATCACAAACCATAAATTTATAACTTCCCGTTCAAATATAGATGCTACCCATCAATTGTTTTCCCAAGACCACCATAAGATGAACATAATATTTATCACACCATTAGTTCATAACAAATTACATAATTTTCATCCGATTAGGATGATAAAAAGAGTTTAGCTCATAATGAGATTGAACATAACAACATATAACAATGAAGATAGATATGTAATCATCGGTGAAATGGAACAATCAAACCGATAATCCATAAATGGATGGCGTTTAGATGATCCCGAGCTTCTTCCAAGTGTTCTATGCACCTCCCGAGCCTCCAAATGACCTTGTAGTATTGATTCCCGAGAGAGTTCTGCAGAGTAACTCTTCCACCAAAGCTTGCCAAAAATGGTGAACTTAGGCTTCTATTTATAGGCTTTCCGGAGTGTTTAAGCATGGCCCCGTGCCTAAAAGGCACGGCCCCATGCTAGTACAATGCTTACGAAAGTTGGTCGGCTCATACATGCAGGTTGTGTCGGGCACGGCCCCGTGTTGGAGGTGGGGCACGGCCCTGTGCCTAAAAGGCAAGGCCCCGTGTCTACTTTTAGGGAACAGTACTTATTCCTTGTCAGATGTCCAAACACGGGGGTGTGTTAATTTAGCACGGGGGTGTGTTTCTGGCAAAGAATGGTGGCGTGCTTAAAGAGGCACGACCCCATGCTTGGACTCCAAAACTCGGATTACTTCAATTTCTTGCTAAATATGCTTCTTTTGTCCATCTTGCACTTTTAAACACCTGAAAACACAATTTAAGACTTTTTAGTACATTTTCCTCATTTTAAGGAAGATATTAAGGAATAATTTATGTGCTTTTGATAGGAGTTTTATGTATAATTTGGAGCACATCACTTGTGCTTAGGTTGAAGGGAACAAAGGTTAGCCCCTAAAGATTAAGGATGTTGGAGATGATGGTGGAGATGTTGATGATGAGTTGATAGATGATGAATGAGAAGAAGATGATGATGATGAAGAAACTAGAGAAGTGGAAAGGGAAAAAGAGATGATGATGAAGAGGAGGATGATCAAGAAGGTGATGCATGTGCATCTGCATCAGCCTCAAATCAAGCAGCAAAGGAGAGGCACACCAAAAGAGCCTCGTCATCCGCAACTCCAGCTGAAGACACACACGATCAAGGCAAAAATGAAGCTCCACAGACAGAGGATTATGATGTCTTTCCCTTTTAGCAAGTCAAGACTCAACTTACGATGATTCTTGATTTGCAAGGAATTGTGAGGACTATGAGCTACAATCCAAAGGAATGAGAAATCATCCATGATCTGACTGATGAGTAGCTCACAGATATGTTTACACTAAATCCAGATAAGCTTCTTAAAGATGCTCCAAAAGTAGATGTTTTGAGTAATGAGAAGCTACAAGGTGTGGATGAGCTTGAGATCGAGGATGTCATGTCGACTACTATCCTTAGTACACAGACCCTGAGGGCAACGTAATCCTTGACTTGTGTGAAACTTTTGGCAGTGATACTTTTGTCAAGCTGGATGAGATAGAGAAAGACAAAGCAAAGGATGAAAGTAAAGCCCAAGCTACACATACTAATGTTGATCTAAAGAAAACTGAATGGGCAGCTTGTCTATCAGAAATGAAGGTCCAACGTGCAACTCAAAAGCTAAATGCCTACACCAAACTTTACCGAGTAAAGAAACATCAAAAAGTGTTAGGAAAGATCATCAATTGGGCCTATTTTGAAGATCTGGATGTATACGCGGTCAAAAGAGAGAAGGATATTGAGTACTCAGATATCCACATGATCTAAAGACACTTCCTGGTTTTGAGTTAAACAGATTGGCCTGTTTAGATCTTTTGTATGCCAACCCGAGGAAGATGTAGGGATGGTTTGAGAAATCATTGTAGAAAGAATACAACACCATATGGGTAAACTTTAGACCTCAACAACCTAAGCAGTTCATTCATAAGACTAAAGTTGATCCTATATCTGAAGGCCTAAGGTAGTGTTGAAGTGAAGTCCCCCATGCACAATGTCTAAGATTCCTTTACGGGAGATGCCTCATGACTAAACTCCACAGTTCAAATGGTGGTATTACGACTGGAGGACGGGGGAAGTGGTCATACTTCTGAACAAAGAAGGGAAGATCATGACTATTAGCGTATTTGACCTAATGTGGCTTACAAACTTTTCTGCTGAAGATGTTTACACTCTACACAAGTGGCCACTATTCTATGACATGCAAGATATTGTACAAGCTCTACAATTCTAACATGTTATACGGCTCCGCTTTGGATTTGAGATACACACAGGAGTCACCAAAGAAGAAAAGTACAAGAAATTCCAGGAGCATGTGAAGTATGTTAGAAAATAGGATAAACTAGGTCCAAGGGGGAGTTTGTTGATACATCATGTTCCTAGTTTATGTTCTTAAACGTAAAAGTCTTTCATTTCTTACACATATATAATGTAACCACTTGATGAAATATGATATGCATTTTGATGTTTATTTGTCTTTGAGTATTTAATATTAATATTGTATTTGGTATAATTCATATGTATGAACATCTTTTGTAGGTTTGAGGTTGTTGGACATTGTTCTAAGTCAATAATGATTGAGAAATATGTTCAACTTAGTGGGGTGGTTATTTATGCTAATGCACCATACTTATGGACCATACGCACAAACGAATCTTACTTATGGACTAGTCGCATGACTAAACCAAGAGACTAGATCAGTCGTACGACTGAGACATAAGGTTGATTCAGTCGCACGACTGAACCCCAGTCGTCCGAATGAATCAACCGTTTGAGTCAGTAGCATGACTGAACCATGCTAATGATTCAGTTGTACCAATGAAACTGAACACCTATAAATACCACATAATTCATGAAAAAACAGGAGACTTTAAATATTTACAAACCCTAACCGTCTAGGGCGCCCTAAAGCCTATCCAACTTCATAGTTCGTTCCTGATCGATTTCTACTCAATTCTTAACGCTTGTTTCTTTATTAGATCGATGAGGTTATAGTTATCACTAATTGGTTCGCCAATCAAATAGGTTTCCACACTATTTGATCTGGTCTCATGTAGAATCCGTTAGTACTCGGCATGAAAACGGTCCTAACAAGACATATAAGTTGGTAACTGAAAGAAGATGGGGAGGAAAGGAAGGTGCTCAGATCAGTCTGTTTAGTGGATATGAGGTGAGATTGTTAGATGAATCCTATATCCATTACATATACACTAGACACTGTAGAGAGATAACCAATAAGCTAGGAGAAAAAGACATGCACTTCTTCTTAAAGTGCATTAAGATTCTAAAAATGGCATATGATCAAATCAGTGCCAAGAGAGAACAGAGGAAGAAGAAGACTCCTCTGCAGCTAGGAATATTGTGAAGTTAGAGGTAGATGTAGATGGAACTCTCTTGATACATAGAGATGGGTTGTCCATTGTGTCAATATGGGAACCCATATCTATAAAGAAGTTGCCCTTTGAAGCCTTCTACACTATGAGCCAAATGAAGATCCATGGGCTAAATAAAGAGAAGATGTCTGATGCAAATGACGTTGTCAACATGATAAAGGCCATTTTGGATCCATCTCAGGCAGAACCTCTTATTCCCCCATAAGATCCTGCAGAATCTTCCCAACCTCAACCACCATCAAACCCTTAATGAACATAGGTTGTATAATTCCAGGACCTGTGAAGGTTTATCACTTACAACACAACAACACAAAGAGGAGATTAACTAGATTGATCAATAGTGAGACTGGATTAACCACAAGAGATGATACAATGAACACAAGTAAATAAGAGACATAACAACATGAAAAAATACACAAGGAGATGGCTTTCAAGATTGTAGTATATTACCTTCTCAAGTTCTTTTACAAGTGTTACAAAGCATAAAGGAAAGTTACAAGTACTTGAGATACATATACTACATCCTACGGTCGGCCATACTTTGAAGGCCAGCTAGATACAATTGACTAGACACAACACAAAATCAATTATAGAGTCAAAAGGCAGATTGCTTTTTGACTTCTGACTATGACATGCCATAGCTCACATCTTAGTATATTACAAAAGGATAAAGTACATGAAGTAGAAAGTTATAGACTCAACACCTCAATGTACAATTACTAAAATCATGGACCTTTTCACCAACTCATGCAAGTTGGTGACTTTTACAGAGTTGCAACGGAAAAGGGTCGAGCTTTATGTAAAGTACACCAGATAAAGCATGTATACTAAAAGTCTTCGGAAGAAATGTGTCTTCGAGTGTTGAGCTTCGGAAGACTTTGTCTCTGAAGCTTCGAAACACTTCATCTTTGGCTTCAGAAGACATTGGTCTTGGCTTTCAAAGATTTCACACTTAGAATATTTACGTTTCATATGTGAAACTTCCAAAGCATTCTTCTTCAATGTTCTTGTGCAGCATGGAGGAGACTTGAAGTGTTTGGAGTTGCATCAGCCTTGTCACACCCCGACCGACGGTGGAATCATCGGGACGGACGAATGGGATACGATTGCTCATAGCACATGGAACTAATTAAGTAGAAATATTATTAAATATCATTATTCAATAAACATTACAAGACAAATAAAATAATAATATAACAATCAAAATACAACCAAACACATAAGTCTTTCAATTAGTCTAGATCCAAGTCCTATATGAGCACAAGAAGATCTTCAAGCATCAATCCTGAAACATGATGAAAATAAAAGGTCAACTATAAATAGTTGGTGAGTTTCCAAGGTTTTCATACATAATAATAACAAGGTTACAAGTAGCAATTCATGTTATAGGTTATAAGTTAGTAAGGTTATAGAAACATATTGTTACAACCAAACCTCGACTTGATTACAAGTATATAAGATTGGCTAAGTGTATTTGGTTCCCATGATGAACAAGCATACGTCATATGGAGTCGGAAATACATCGACTTTAGCACCAAATAGGCTTGTCAGGCCCAAATATCTAAGACGTTGCCAGGCTAGCAATAGTTAATGATTGTAAACAAAATATGTATCTCATATAAGACTTACAATAACACAAATAACCATGACAAAAAGTAAAGATGAATTGCAAGTGCATTTACAAGTATTAAGATGTTTACAAGTGTAAGTTTATAAGGTTAACATGTTTCACCCCAAAAGGGGTGAAATAAAGTAAAAAAAGGGGCATGGAGAACTCACTTGAAATAAATAAGGTGATACTAAGAAATTAACGATGCTCCAACGATTTCTTTTTACAAGATACCTAATGTATATATATTCCAAGATTAAGTTTAAAGGTAAGATTAGCGAATAAACGTGAACTAGGGTTTCAGTTCGAAATTTGGGGGTTTAATTAATTAAGAAAAATAATTAATCGTTTTTGGTTTAATAAAGATAAAATAATTCAATTAAGTTTAAGAATAGTTAAAAAAACATCTCAACAATTTAAGTTATTAACTTAATAAAACTTAAGTATAATATATGAAAAGAACTAATTAATTTAATAATTAATTATTTAAAGCTTGTTAACGAGAAATAATTGAATACTTATTTAAATGACGTTAAAATTTATTAAAATGATTTTATAACGTTTTGGGCTTCTAAAATGATTTACCATAAAGTTTTATAATACAAAACCCCAAAAAATAAGAATAAAGTAAATAAAAGTTAACAAGTAAATTATTAACTATTTATGATTTAACATGGCTAAATAAATCATTGAATAATTAATTACTTAAATAATCATCTAAATAATCATTTGCATAATTAATTATTTAACTAATCATTGAACCAGAATATATTTATAACATAAATGACTTAGTAATATTTTTTATAACTTTGTATTCTAAAAAAATATTAATTAAGTCTAAGAATTATAGTGTTTAAACCTTTAAAAATTAACTTCATATTTTTGAAATATTTTAATTAACAAAGTAATTTTTATTGTAATTTATTGATATAATATTAATTTTCTGAATTATAAATTATACAAAAAAACTAATTCAAAAAACAAAAATGGCAGAGGCCCGGTTCAAACCCGGGACCTCTTGCCTATTAAGTTCACAAGTTACCAGTTGGGCTATAGCCCATATTTGCTTAAGATTCAAAATAATTTTATAAATCTATTAATTAAAGAAAACCCCAAATTACTCAATAACCCTAGAATATAATTGTGTCAAATTGAACAACAATTCGGATATGTTAACCAAATTAACATTAGGGCTTTGTTTCCCCATGTTAAAACGAGTACAATGATATGCATAACTTATAGTATCGAGTTCGAATTGTTAATCATGGGTTTAAGAACGCGTCGGGACAGGTGGAGGTGGGTTTGTGATTATTGAGTTGATCATAATCAAATTCCTTTCATATGAAGCTTCAGAGAGCGCTTATGATTCAAAGCCCTCACTCAATTTTAAGTTAAAATGCTTCGAAGATGGTTGTTGACCAAGTTGCAGGTCGCGATGAAGGTGGTGTTCGAACACGATGATTCTGTGTGTTTCAGGTGTAATTGAGGGTTCGAATGGTGTAACAAGATCGAATGCAATGTTTTCCCATAATTATATGGTGTTAATTTTGGTTGTTCAGTTTGATCGAGTTCGTGCTTTGAATACCGATTTTGGTTTCTTTTGTAACCGTTTCAGCTATCATTACTCAAATTATAAGTGGGTTAGGTTCGAAACCAATGCAAGAAGCTAATGGATGGTTTATTGGAGTGTAACGGCCTTTTTTTGGCTACTTGGGTGTCGCAGGAGACTTGGTCGGCGGTATGGCCGACGACAGGGGGAAAGTGGACGGGGTGAGTTGTGGTTTGAAACAAAATTACACTTTGGCCCCTGAAATTTCAGTAAGTTATTATTTATGTAAAACTCTTTAACTGAGTTTTAAAATTGCAATTCAAACCCTAAGTTTGTAAACTCATATTTAATTAACTAATCAATTTTATTTTGGAACATCTTTATGAACCTTTTTAAAAAAACTTTACAATTATTTATATATTATAACTTATAATTAAAACTCATAATTAGAATAAGCCTTATAATTTATTAAAACCTATTTTAATTTAAATATCACTTATTATAAACTTCATAATTTTTATAAATCAAGAAATAACTCTCTATTTTAATTATATACTTTACTTTAATAACTAGGACCCATAAATGATAAATAAAACTTTATAACTATATAAAGAAATTATTTATAAAGTTACTATAAATTGTTTAGATGATTTGATGCATGATATTTAGACAATTCATTCATAATATTGGTTAAGTCATCTTTATTGCATATGATCCATTATAATTATTAAAATAATTTAATCATGAAAGTTCAAAATGAATTGGGTTTTGGGTTTTAAATTTTGAAAATGGCGGGTGTTAAAGTCTCCCCTACTTTAAGAAATTCCGTGTGACATTCGTCACCTTAAGGTCCGTCGAAAAACATAATTAACCATAGAATTATTTTAATTATTCTTCCTCTTCTTCATGAACTCCTGTTTTAAGGAATCATGTTTGCTTTATTACCCTTGTGCTTTATCACCAAATATATCATTCTTTTAATTATAACCATTGTCATTAATAAAACCATTTTAAGTTATCAATTACCATAAAACACGCTTTTAACATTAATATAACGAACATTTTAAGGTCGTTTTCAACGGAAACAAACTTTGGGAATTTGGGGGTTAAGTGCAAGGACTAAAATTCACATTTTGCAAACCTGGGATGGGTATAAAAACCCCATTCCCAGCCATTTGCTTCATCTTCTCCATTTCTTCTTCTTCTTTTTCTTCACCTATCTTCTTCACTTTTGCACCAAAATCGCTCCATTTGGTCTCGTTTTCTTCGTCTAGGATTCGTCTACAACCTAGTCTACTCCATCCTTGCAGGTAGACGACCTTGGTTGTCCATTTCTTGCTCATTTTACTGCTGTCCATTTCTAGGGTTTTGGGTGTTCGGGTCAACTTGAACACAAGAGTTCGTGTGGGTGCGTGTGGTGTCTTTCTGCGTGTGCTTCTTGTTTGTGTGAGTTTGTTGAGTGATTCTGGAAGTTCTTGATGGGTAAAACTCGTGCTCGGCGCAGCCGAAGGCTGCTCTGCACTTCAGTAGTTGCGAACCTGCAGTTCAGGCGACTGGGTCTGTCATGCGACTGAGCCGTGTGACTGGGTGAGTCGTGCGATTGATTCATGCGACTGTATCATTCGGGCGACTGAATCGTGTGACTAGGGATGTCATACAACTGTGTTGTGCGATCGAATGAATGTGTGTGCGATTGAGTAAATGCAGATGAGTGTGTGTGCAATTGAGTCAATGCGGATGAATGTGTGTGCGATTGAGTCAATGCGGATGAATGAATGCGTGCAACTGTGTGTGTATCGCACGACTGAAGGCCAATCGTACAAGTGAAGGTTCAGTTGTACGAATGAATCTGATTCGTAGGAATGAAGGTTGATTCGTGCGTATGGAGGTTAAGTCGTGCGATTGGGTGTTGTGTGGTACGACTAAATGCCAGTCATACGAATGAAGGTCCAATCGTGCCAATGAAGCTGATTTGTACGATTGAAGGTTGATTCGTACGAACGGAGTGTTAAGTCGAGCGTATGGTCCTGTTGTGTGACTGATGATGTTGTGTGTGTGCATTCCCTTCTTGAACGTTTGATGATGATAAGGTAACATTAGTAAAAGTGTCATTGCTTGAAAACAAAGATTAAAGTCAACGCTATCAACATGCACATACTATTCAGTTGAAATCAACCTAACATTTTACAATTATCGACAACCCATTCGGAACTGCAAATATTTAACAACTGCTATCTTTTATAACAATGAGATCTTATACGGATGTCATGAGCAATGTTGCCTACTCTTAGTACTTGGATCTACATAAGATCTGATTCGTGTGTCCGCTTGTGTGTGTGCTACCCACGACCGAATCGATACAACCCGAACCGACCAAACATTATCATACGCTTTACACATATCATTTAACAATAACTGTCAATAGGTGTTTGACTGTTCATTGCATTCAACTGTTGGGAATCTTGATCATTCATACTTACCACTTAACATGTGAGTTTCGTGGCCCTTTTTTATTCTTATACTACTTTACAAACATTTACAAACATGGGGAAAAGTATGCTCACCCATTTTCATGTTGTACAACATACATACAATTTACATACTTGGAATCAACGTGCTACTGTTTTGTGAGTTCTTATCTGATACATATTTGAGTTTGCTTTGTGGTTCTTTCTTACAACCATTTAATTCCAGTTTGGGAAACGACGGATAGGTATTGGTAGTACTACTTGGGTTGACACCCCCACCCTCGTGTTGGTATACTAGTTAGTACCAACAGATGCCAGGAACGGGCCTTGGGTGAATATATTCTGACTAGATTCTTTGTGTACGTCGTTAGGTTTGGTTGTAAAGCTCTTGTCAAGTGATTTTGCTTACTTATAACTGTATGCACGGTATTCTGCAACTACTCTATACAACATCAATACTTATTTACTTTTAAACCTGCGAGCTCACCAACAATTTTGTTGACCATTTTGAGCATATCTTTTCAGGTGATCATGCTAGCTGAGATCTAGGTGTGCTTCCTTAGTGGAGACCCTAGGATGCATTTTCGGGCTAAACTTGTCATTTTGAAAACAATTGTTGTATTTGTTTCAAACAACATTACACTTGGTAAATTGTTCCCGGGTTGTGGGAGTTGCATACAATGTTATTATCTATGTTTATCTTATATCATGTTTATGCTTATGGCTATGTGTCGTGAATACTGCCTAAACACGACACAAGTCCCCTTGTTGTCCGGTGTCGTCATGACACGCTTGTCATTATTATTATTATTGCATCTCTATCGATTACCATGTGTTATGACGATTCCCGACTCGTTACGTCCCCGTGTTTCCGCTCTTAGCGGGGGTGTGACATTTCGTCCCGAAATTTAATCACGAGAAGACTAATTTCAAGGATATGAGAAGAATAGGATTTCATTTCACGTTCACAAGAGAACTCTTGGAGGCATTTAAATTCAACAAGTTTATTTATGATATTTTTCTATGCTTAAGTTGTTCAATTTCATGATTCATGATTTCATGTGTTTGTTGGCAAAGGGTACAAGATCATTAGTTTAGAATTTTAATTGATAAACTTTTATATTCCATATGGTTCAAGACGATTAGGAAGGTTTTATCATGAACATAATACCAAGTTTTAGATCGGTAGGTAACTCGACTTAACGATCATGAGAAATATGTTCAAGTTATTGTTAGATGGGATATGAATTTCATATGAGCTTCTCAAGTAATAACTTTAACATAGTTATTAGAAGATCAATTTTTTTTGTTTACTATGTTATTGAGATTTCAAAGTTACATTAGGTTAAGGTTGTTACGAGAATCGTGATTGTTAAGATTGATGATTTAGTTCAGAATAATAGTATCATTGAATTAAGGTTCCAGAATACGCGCAAGTTTGAGCGGAAGACATTTAGAAAGATTATTAAGGGTCATTAAGAAAAATGAGATAATGAGTTTTAAGATCGAAAAAGACAAGATCAATGATAAAAGGATTTCGAATAATAAGATGTTTCGAGTGTAACGTTCGGTTTACAAACCCAAGCATTACATTGACTTATCAATGTATTATGTCAACTACAACCTTAATGAAGACATGTGTAACTATAAGCGGACACTCACCCCAAGGGTTCCCAGGTAAGGTAAACGGATCCATGGGTTGATTTGGATTTATATGAATACCTTGCCTACACAGAACACCTCGAGATACAGGCATCTCACTCTTCCAGCATTACATGTTTCAAGTTATAGGACATAGACTTTGACGAGACTTGAAAACCACAAATAAAGATTTAAGCTCATTTTGAAAACAATTTGATTTAGGCACATAAGGCCTTAGAATTAAGATACGTGTGTGCATTGATAAGATTCAAGGTATAAGCATAAACACATAAGGCATATAATCAAATAATCAAGTATAAACACATAAGGCACATAAAATCCTATCGAAGCATATGAAATACATGAGAAGACTCATGGGTAAGGGTACTTAGTTATAGTCTAGGTCATTCCATTTCTAATAACCTAATTCCATATAACCATGGCTCTGATACCAACCTGTCACACCTCGACCGACGGCGGAATCATCGGGACGGACAAATAGGAGACGATTGCTCATAGCACATGGAACTAATTAAGTTGAAATATTATTAAAATCATTATTCAATAAACATTACAAGACAAGTAAAATAATAACATAACAATCAAAGTACAATAGAAAACATAAGTCTTTCAATTAGTCTAGGTCCAAGTCCTATATGAGCACAAAAAGATCTTCTAGTATCAATCCTGAAACATGATGGAAATAAAAGGTCAACTATAAATAGTTGGTGAGTTTCCAAGGTTTTCATACATAATAATAACAAGGTTACAAGTAGCAATTCATGTCATAGGTTATAAATTAGTAAGGTTATAGAACACATATCGTTACAACAAAACCTCGACTTGATTACAAGTATATAAGATTGGCTAAGTGTATTTGATCCCCATGATGAACAAGCATACGCCATCAGGAGTCGGCAATACATCGACTTTAGCACAAAATAGGCTTGTCAGGCCCAATGATCTAAGACGTCACGAGGCTAGCAATAGTTAATGATTGTAAACAAAATATGTATCTCATATAAGACTTACAATAACACAAATAACCATGACAAAAAGTAAAGATGAATTGCATGTGCATTTATAAGTATTAAGATGTTTACAAGTATAAGTTTATATGGTTAACATGTTTCACCCTAAAAGGTGTGAAATAAAGTAAAAAAAGAAGCATGGAGAACTCACTTGAAATAAATAAGGTGATAGTAAGAAATTAACCATGCTCCAACGATTTCTTTTTACAAGATACCTAATGTATATATATTCCAAGATTAAGTTTAAAGGTAAGATCAGCGAATAAATGTGAACTAGGGTTTCAGTTGGAAATTTGGGGGTTTAATTAATTAAGAAAAATAATGAATTGTTTTTGGTTTAATAAAGATAAAATAATTCAATTAAGTTTAAGAATAGTTAAAAAAACGTCTCCACAATTTAAGTTATTAACTTAATAAAATTTAAGTATAATATGTGAAAAGAACTAATTAATATAATAATTAATTATTTAAAGCTTGTTAACGAGAAATAATTAAATACTTATCTAAATGACGTTAAAATTTATTAAAATGATTTTATAATGTTTCGGGCTTCTAAAATGATTTACCATAAAGGTTTTATAATACAAAACCCCAAAAAAATAAGAATAAAGTAAATAAAAGTTAACAAATAAATTTATTAACTATTTATGATTTAACATGGTTAAATAAATCATTGAATATTTAATTATTTAAAGAATCATCTAAATAATCATTTGCATAATTAATTATTTAACTAATCATTGAATCACAATATATTTATAACATAAATGACTTAGTAATATTTTTTTATAACTTTGTATTCCAAAAAAAATATTAATTAAGTATCAGAATTATATGTGTTTAAACCTTTAAAAATTAACTTGATATTTTTAAAATATTTTAATTAACAAAATAATTTTTATTGTAATTATTAATATAGTATTAATTTTCTGAATTATAAATTATACAAAAAAACTAATTAAAAAAACGAAAATGGCAGAGGCCCGGTTCGAACCCGGGACCTCTTGCCTATTAAGTTCACAAGTTACCAGTTGGGCTATAGCCCATATTTGCTTAAGATTCAAAATAATTTTATAAATCTATTAATTAAGGAATACCCAAAATTACTCAAGAACCCTGGAATGAAATTGTGTCATATTGAACAACAATTTGGATATGTTAACCAAATTAACATTAGGGCTTTGTTTCCCCATGTTAAAATGAGTACAATGATATGCGTAACTTACAGTATCGAGTTCGAATTGTTAATCATGGGTTTAAGAACGCGTCGCGACGGGTGGAGGTGGGTTTGTGATGATAGACTTGATCATAATCAAATTCCTTTCATATGAAGCTTCAGAGAGCGCTTATGATTCAAAACCATCATTCAATTTTAAGTTAAAATGCTTCAAAGATGGTTGTTGACCAAGTTGCAGGTTGCGATGAATGTGGTGTTCGAACACGATGATTCCGTGTGTTTCAGGTGTATTGAGGGTTCGAATGGTGTAACGAGATCGAATGCAATGTTTTCCCATAATTATATGGTGTTAATTTTGGTTGTTTCAGTTCGATCGAGTTTGTGCTTTGAATACCGATTTCGGTTTCTTTTGTAACCGTTTCAGCCATCATTACTCAAATTATAAGTGGGGTTAGGTTCGAAACCGATGCAAGAAGCTAAATGGATGGTTTATTGGAGTGTAACGGCCCGTTTGGGCTACTTGGGTGTCGCCGGAGACTTGGCCGGTGGTATGGCCGACGACAGGGGGAAAGTGGACGGGGTGAGTTGTGTTTTGAAACAAAATTACACTATGGCCCCTCAAATTTCAGTAAGTTATTATTTATGTAAAAACTCTTTAATTAAGTTTTAAAATTTGCAATTCAAACCCTAAAGTTTGTAAACTCATATTTAATTAACTAATCAATTTTATTTTTGGAACATCTTTATGAACCTTTTAAAAAAAACTTTACAATTTAGTTATATATTATAACTTTATAATTAAAACTCATAATTAGAATAAGCCTTATAATTTATTAAACCCTATTTTAATTTAAATATCACTTATTATAAACTTCATAAATTTTATAAATCAAGAAATAACTCTCTATTTTAATTATATACTTTACTTTAATAACTAGGACCCATAAATGATAAATAAAACTTATAACTATATAAAGAAATTATTTATAAAGTTACTATAAATTGTTTAGATGATTTGATGCATGATATTTAGACAATTCATTCATAATATTGGTTAAGTCATCTTTATTGCATATGATCCATTATAATTATTAAAATAATATAATCATGAAAGTTCAAAATGAATTGGGTTTTGGGTTTTAAACTTTGAAAATGGCGGGTGTTACGGTCTCCCCTACTTTAAGAAATTCCGTCTTGAAATTTAATCACGTGAAGACTAATTTCAAAGATATGAGAAGACTTGGATTTCATTTCACGTTCACAAGGGAACTCTTGGAGGCGTTTAAATTCAACCAGTTTAATTATGATATTTTTCTATGCTTAAGTTGTTCAATTTCATGATTCATGATTTCATGTGTTTGTTGGCAAAGGGTACAAGATCATTAGTTTAGAATTTTAATTGATAAACTTTTATATTCCAAATGGTTCAAGACGATTAGGAAGGTTTTATCACAAATATAATACCAAGTTTTAGATCGGTAGGTAACTCGACTTAACGATCATGAGAAATAAGTTCAGGTTATTGTTAGATGGGATATGAATTTCATAAGAGTTTCTCAAGTAATAACTCTAACATAGTTATGAGAACATCAAATTTTTTTTGTTTACTATGTTCTTGAGATTTCAAAGTTACATTAGGTTAAGGTTGTTAGGAGAATCGTGATTGTTAAGATTGATGATTTAGTTTAGAATAATAGTATCATTGAATTAAGGTTCTAGAATATGCGCAGGTTTGAGGGGAAGACATTTAGAAAGATTATTAAGGGTGATTAAGAGAAATGAGATAATGAGTTTTAAGATCCAAAAAGACAAGATCAATGATAAAAGGATTTAAAATAATAAGATGTTCGAGTGTAATGTTCGGTTTACAAACCCAAGCATTACGTTGACTTATCAAAGTATTATGTCAACTACAACCTTAATGAAGACATGCATACCTATAAGCGGACACTCAACCCAAGGGTTCCCAGGTAAGGTAAACGGATCCATGGGTGATTTGGATTTATATGAATACTTGCCTAGACAGAACACCTCGAGATACAGGCATCCCACTCTTCTAGCATTACATGTTTCAAGTTATAGGACATAGACTTTGACAAGACTTGAAAACCACAAATAAAGATTTAAGCTCATTTTGAAAACCATTTGATTTAGACACATAAGGCCTTAGAATTAAGCTATGTTTGTGCATTGATAAGATTCAAGGTATAAGCATAAACACATAGGCATATAATCAAATAATCAAGTATAAACCATAAGGCACATAAAATCCTATCGAAGCATATGAAATACATGAGAAGACTCATGGGTAAGGGTACTTAGTTATAGTCTAGGTCATTCCATTTCTAATAACCTAATTCCATATAACCATGGCTCTGATACCAACCTGTCACACCTCGACCGACGGCGAAATCATCGGGACGGACAAATAGGAGACGATTGCTCATAGCACATGGAACTAATTAAGTTGAAATATTATTAAAATCATTATTCAATAAACATTACAAGACAAGTAAAATAATAACATAACAATCAAAGTACAATAGAAAACATAAGTCTTTCAATTAGTCTAGGTCCAAGTCCTATATGAGCACAAAAAGATCTTCAAGTATCAATCCTGAAACATGATGGAAATAAAAGGTCAACTATAAATAGTTGGTGAGTTTCCAAGGTTTTCATACATAATAATAACAAGGTTACAAGTAGCAATTCATGTCATAGGTTATAAATTAGTAAGGTTATAGAACACATATCGTTACAACAAAACCTCGACTTGATTACAAGTATATAAGATTGGCTAAGTGTATTTGATCCCCATGATGAACAAGCATACGCCATCAGGAGTCGGCAATACATCGACTTTAGCACAAAATAGGCTTGTCAGGCCCAATGATCTAAGACGTCACGAGGCTAGCAATAGTTAATGATTGTAAACAAAATATGTATCTCATATAAGACTTACAATAACACAAATAACCATGACAAAAAGTAAAGATGAATTGCATGTGCATTTATAAGTATTAAGATGTTTACAAGTATAAGTTTATATGGTTAACATGTTTCACCCTAAAAGGTGTGAAATAAAGTAAAAAAAGAAGCATGGAGAACTCACTTGAAATAAATAAGGTGATAGTAAGAAATTAACGATGCTCCAACGATTTCTTTTTACAAGATACCTAATGTATATATATTCCAAGATTAAGTTTAAAGGTAAGATCAGCGAATAAATGTGAACTAGGGTTTCAGTTGGAAATTTGGGGGTTTAATTAATTAAGAAAAATAATGAATTGTTTTTGGTTTAATAAAGATAAAATAATTCAATTAAGTTTAAGAATAGTTAAAAAAACGTCTCCACAATTTAAGTTATTAACTTAATAAAATTAAGTATAATATGTGAAAAGAACTAATTAATATAATAATTAATTATTTAAAGCTTGTTAACGAGAAATAATTAAATACTTATTTAAATGACGTTAAAATTTATTAAAATGATTTTATAACGTTTCGGGCTTCTAAAATGATTTACCATAAAGGTTTTATAATACAAAACCCCAAAAAAATAAGAATAAAGTAAATAAAAGTTAACAAATAAATTTATTAACTATTTATGATTTAACATGGTTAAATAAATCATTGAATATTTAATTATTTAAAGAATCATCTAAATAATCATTTGCATAATTAATTATTTAACTAATCATTGAATCACAATATATTTATAACATAAATGACTTAGTAATATTTTTTTATAACTTTGTATTCCAAAAAAAATATTAATTAAGTATCAGAATTATAAGTGTTTAAACCTTTAAAAATTAACTTGATATTTTTAAAATATTTTAATTAACAAAATAATTTTTATTGTAATTTATTAATATAGTATTAATTTTCTGAATTATAAATTATACAAAAAAACTAATTAAAAAAACGAAAATGGCAGGGGCCCGGTTCGAACCCGGGACCTCTTGCCTATTAAGTTCACAAGTTACCAGTTGGGCTATAGCCCATATTTGCTTAAGATTCAAAATAATTTTATAAATCTATTAATTAAGGAATACCCAAAATTACTCAAGAACCCTAGAATGAAATTGTGTCATATTGAACAACAATTTGGATATGTTAACCAAATTAACATTAGGGCTTTGTTTCCCCATGTTAAAATGAGTACAATGATATGCGTAACTTACAGTATCGAGTTCGAATTGTTAATCATGGGTTTAAGAACGCGTCGCGACGGTGGAGGTGGGTTTGTGATGATAGACTTGATCATAATCAAATTCCTTTCATATGAAGCTTCAGAGAGCGCTTATGATTCAAAACCATCATTCAATTTTAAGTTAAAATGCTTCAAAGATGGTTGTTGACCAAGTTGCAGGTTGCGATGAATGTGGTGTTCGAACACGATGATTCCGTGTGTTTCAGGTGTAATTGAGGGTTCGAATGGTGTAACGAGATCGAATGCAATGTTTTCCCATAATTATATGGTGTTAATTTTGGTTGTTTCAGTTCGATCGAGTTTGTGCTTTGAATACCGATTTCGGTTTCTTTTGTAACCGTTTCAGCCATCATTACTCAAATTATAAGTGGGGTTAGGTTCGAAACCGATGCAAGAAGCTAAATGGATGGTTTATTGGAGTGTAACGGCCCGTTTGTGGCTACTTGGGTGTCACCGGAGACTTGGCCGGTGGTATGGCCGACGACAGGGGGAAAGTGGACGGGGTGAGTTGTGTTTTGAAACAAAATTACACTATGGCCCCTCAAATTTCAGTAAGTTATTATTTATGTAAAAACTCTTTAATTAAGTTTTAAAATTTGCAATTCAAACCCTAAAGTTTGTAAACTCATATTTAATTAACTAATCAATTTTATTTTTGGAACATCTTTATGAACCTTTTAAAAAAAACTTTACAATTTAGTTATATATTATAACTTTATAATTAAAACTCATAATTAGAATAAGCCTTATAATTTATTAAACCCTATTTTAATTTAAATATCACTTATTATAAACTTCATAAATTTTATAAATCAAGAAATAACTCTCTATTTTAATTATATACTTTACTTTAATAACTAGGACCCATAAATGATAAATAAAACTTTATAACTATATAAAGAAATTATTTATAAAGTTACTATAAATTGTTTAGATGATTTGATGCATGATATTTAGACAATTCATTCATAATATTGGTTAAGTCATCTTTATTGCATATGATCCATTATAATTATTAAAATAATATAATCATGAAAGTTCAAAATGAATGGGTTTTGGGTTTTAAACTTTGAAAATGGCGGGTGTTACGGTCTCCCCTACTTTAAGAAATTCCGTCTTGAAATTTAATCACGTGAAGACTAATTTCAAAGATATGAGAAGACTTGGATTTCATTTCACGTTCACAAGGGAACTCTTGGAGGCGTTTAAATTCAACCAGTTTAATTATGATATTTTTCTATGCTTAAGTTGTTCAATTTCATGATTCATGATTTCATGTGTTTGTTGGCAAAGGGTACAAGATCATTAGTTTAGAATTTTAATTGATAAACTTTTATATTCCAAATGGTTCAAGACGATTAGGAAGGTTTTATCACAAATATAATACCAAGTTTTAGATCGGTAGGTAACTCGACTTAACGATCATGAGAAATAAGTTCAGGTTATTGTTAGATGGGATATGAATTTCATAAGAGTTTCTCAAGTAATAACTCTAACATAGTTATGAGAACATCAAATTTTTTTGTTTACTATGTTCTTGAGATTTCAAAGTTACATTAAGTTAAGGTTGTTAGGAGAATCGTGATTGTTAAGATTGATGATTTAGTTTAGAATAATAGTATCATTGAATTAAGGTTCTAGAATATGCGCAGGTTTGAGGGGAAGACATTTAGAAAGATTATTAAGGGTGATTAAGAGAAATGAGATAATGAGTTTTAAGATCCAAAAAGACAAGATCAATGATAAAAGGATTTAAAATAATAAGATGTTTCGAGTGTAATGTTCGGTTTACAAACCCAAGCTTTACGTTGACTTATCAAAGTATTATGTCAACTACAACCTTAATGAAGACATGCATACCTATAAGCGGACACTCAACCCAAGGGTTCCCAGGTAAGGTAAACGGATCCATGGGTTGATTTGGATTTATATGAATACCTTGCCTAGACAGAACACCTCGAGATACAGGCATCCCACTCTTCTAGCATTACATGTTTCAAGTTATAGGACATAGACTTTGACAAGACTTGAAAACCACAAATAAAGATTTAAGCTCATTTTGAAAACCATTTGATTTAGACACATAAGGCCTTAGAATTAAGCTACGTTTGTGCATTGATAAGATTCAAGGTATAAGCATAAACACATAAGGCATATAATCACATAATCAAGTATAAACACATAAGGCACATAAAATCCTATCTAAGCATATGAAATACATGAGAAGACTCAGGTGTAAGGGTACTTAGTTATATTCTAGGTCATCTCCATTCCCAATAACCTAATTCCCTATAACCATGGCTCTGATACCAATCTGTCACACCCCGACCGACGGCGGAATCATCGGGACGGACGAATGGCAGGCGATTGCTCATAGCACATGGAACTAATTAAGTTGAAATATTATTAAATATCATTATTCAATAAACATTACAAGAAAAATAAAATAATAACATAACAATCAAAATACAACCAAAACATAAGTCTTTCAATTAGTCTAGGTCCAAGTCCTATATGAGCACAAGAAGATCTTCAAGCATCAATCCTAAAACATGATGATAATAAAAGGTCAACTATAAATAGTTGGTGAGTTTCCAAGGTTTTCATACATAATAATAACAAGGTTACAAGTAGCGATTCATGTCATAGGTTATAAGTTAGTAAGGTTATAGAACACATATCGTTACAACCAAACCGCACTTGATTACAAGCATATAAGATTGGCTAAGTGTATTTGGTTCCCATGATGAACAAGCATACGTCATCAGGAGACGCAATACATCGACTTTAGCACCAAATAGGCTTGTCAGGCCCAAAGATTTAAGACTTCGCCACGCTAGCAATAGTTAATGATTGTAAACAAAATATATTTCTCATATAGGACTTACAATAACACAAATAACCATGACAAAAAGTAAAGATGAATTGCATGTGCATTTACAAGTATTAAGATGTTTACAAGTTTAAGTTTATAAGGTTAACATGTTTCACCCCAAAAGGTGTGAAATAAAGTAAAAAAAGAGCATGGAGAACTCACTTGAAATAAATAAGGTGATAGTAAGAAATTAACGATACTCCAACGATTTCTTTTTAAAAGATACCTAATGTATATATATTCCAAGATTAAGTTTAAAGGTAAGATTAGCGAATAAACGTGAACTAGGGTTTCAGTTGGAAATTTGGGGGTTAATTAATTAAGAAAAATAATAAATCATTTTTGGTTTAATAAAAATAAAATAATTCAATTAAGTTTAAGAATAGTTAAAAAAACGTTTCAACAATTTAAGTTATTAACTTAATAAAATTTAAGTATAATATGTGAAAAGAACGAATTAATTTAATAATTAATTATTCAAAGCTTGTTAACGAGAAATAATTATATACTTATTTAAATGACGTTAAAATTTATTGAAATGATTTTATAACGTTTTGGGCTTCTAAAATGATTTACCATAAAGGTTTTATAATACAAACCCCTAAAAAATAAGAATAAACTAAATAAAAGTTAACAAGTAAATGTATTAACTATTTATGATTTAACACGGTTAAATAAATCATTGAATAATTAACTATTTAAATAATCATCTAAATAATCATCTAAATAATCATTTGCATAATTAATTATTTAACTAATCATTGAACCATAATATATTTATAACATAAATGACTTAGTAATATTTTTTTATAACTTCTTATCCTAAAAAATATATTAATTAAGTCTAAGAATTATAAGTTTAAACCATTAAAAATTAACTTGATATTTTCGAATATTTTAATTAACAAAATAAATTTTATTGTAATTTATTAATATAATATTAATTTTCTGAATTATAAATTATACCAAAAAACTAATAAAAAACAAAAATGACAGAGGCCCGGTTCGAACCGAGACCTCTTGCCTATTAAGTTCACAAGTTACCAGTTGGGCTATAGCCCATATTTTGCTTAAGATTTAAAATAATTTTATAAATCTATTAATTAAAGAAAACCCCAAATTACTCAAGAACCCTAGAATGGAATTGTGTCGAATTGAACAACAATTCGGATATGTTAACCAAATTAACATTAGGGCTTTGTTTCCCCATGTTAAAACGAGTACAATGATATGCGTAACTTACAGTATCGAGTTCGAATTGTTAATCATGGGTTAAAGAACGCGTCGCGACGGGTGGAGGTGGGTTTGTGATGATAGAGTTGATCATAATCAAATTCCTTTCATATGAAGCTTCAGAGAGCGCTTATGATTCAAAGCCCTCACTCAATTTTAAGTTAAAATGCTTCGAAGATGGTGGACCAAATTGCAGGTCGCGATGAAGATGGTGTTCGAACACGATGATTCTGTGTGTTTCAGGTGTAATTGAGGGTTCGAATGGTGTAACGAGATCGAATGCAATGTTTTCCCATAATTACATGGTGTTATTTTTGGTTGTTTCAGTTTGATCGAGTTCGTGCTTTGAATACCGATTTCGGTTTCTTTTGTAACCGTTTCAGCCATCATTACTCAAATAATAAGTGGGGTTAGGTTCGAAACCGATGAAAGAAGCTAAATGGATGGTTTATTAGAGTGTAACGGTCCGTTTTTGGCTACTTGGGTGTCGCCGGAGACTTGGCCGGCGGTATGGCCAACGACAGGGGGAAAGTGGACGGGGTGAGTTGTGTTTTGAAACAAAATTACACTTTGGCTCCTCAAATTTCAGTAAGTTATTATTTACGTAAAAACTCTTTAATTGAGTTTTCAAATTTGCAATTCAAACCCTAAAGTTTGTGAACTCATATTTAATTAAGTAATCATCTTTATTTTTGGAACATCTTTATGAACCTTTTATAAAAAGTTTACAATTTATTTATATATTATAACTTTATAATTAAAACTCATAATTAGAATAAGCCTTATAATTTATTAAACCCTATTTTAATTTTAATATCACTTATTATAAACTTCATAATTTTATAAATCAAGAAATGACTCTCTATTTTAATTATATACTTTACTTTAATAACTAGGACCCATAAATGATAAATAAAACTTTATAACTATATAAGGAAATTATTTATAAAGTTACTATAAATTGTTTAGGTGATTTGATGCATGATATTTAGACAATTCATTCATAATATTGGTTAAGTCATCTTTATTGCATATGATCCATTATAATTATTAAATAATTTAATCATGAAAGTTTAAAATGAATTGGGTTTTGGGTTTTAAACTTTGAAAATGGCGGGTGTTACAAGCCTTAACATGTATTCCTTACAAACTGCCCCTAGGCTAATGCTACCAAAACACTTTGAAGACTTCAGATATCAATAGTCTTCATTACAATGATGACCATCTCTTTCTTCATGAGATGATCAGGATCACTCAGACTCTCAAAATGTCTTCTCATGTCAAAAAGATCATGTAGAGGTAGATTGAACATGTACTGCCAAGTGTAGACATCCTCAATGCCTTGATCTCTAATCACATGCCATCTTTCCAGATTTGTGGTGTATGTCTAGGAAAAGATGGGTCTTCCTGCTGCTAGAGCAGCTGCTTGATTAGGAGTTGATGTTGCATGCTCTGGCTACACATCCTCAGGATGTTCTGACTCATCCTGACGTTTAGAAAAGGATGTATCTTTCTTCTTCTTTGGATTTGGTTTTGAAGCCATTATTTTCTTTCTCTTTGTTTCTTTTAACTGAGAAGACTGGCCTGGAGCACCTAATTGATCTTCTTTGTTTTTCTCAGTTGGGTCTTCCACTCTCATAGGTTCAGAATGAGAGGAAGTCTGACCCTTCTATGGATCAGAAGATGAAGCTTGCTGAGATTTAGCAGGAGGTCCAGATTGTGTTGTCTCTGGTTGTTCAAGCTTAACCTCCACTTCAAGTGGAGCTTGACTTGGAGGGGAGTGTAAGTCAATCAACTCTCCAGTCTTGATCTTTTACTTGATTACCCTGATATGCCCATCCATGTTGGATAGAGACATAGGGCCAAGTATCCTTCCGGAGAATCCATACAGCTTCAAGAAGCTCATCATCCTCTGCATGTTTGCAGACTTCTTCATGCTCTTCTGGATGATGGCTCTTCACTTAGCAGCTTCTTCCTTAGCTTCCTTTTAGGTGTCTTTCTTTCCTTGACTATCTCAAGTTCAAGTTGTTTGAGATGCTCAAACTCAACATAGTCATAGGATAAGGAAGAAGTGCATCTGCCTGATAGAGGCCTGTGTCATGCAGGTAGTTCATCATCTTGATCTTGCCTTCTTCTTTGTCTACTTGAGGTTCTTGTTGAACCACATCCTCATATGCAAGATTTTCTTAAACTGGTAAGAGAGTAGGCACATGCTTATATAATCTTTTCTTTCTTCTTTCCTCTTTCATTTGTACCAGAAGTTCAGCATCTTCTGCCTCTTTCTTCTCTTTTGACATTTCTCTATCAACCAGTTCATTTAACTCTTCTAAGGGGAGAGAAGTGACATTGTCTATGTCATAATTCCTGGTCCACAAGTAGTTGATCCTGACTGCCCTTATATCATTATCTTGAGTGTTTGGTCTGGGGTGCAGTCATGATAGCAGTTTCCATGAGTCTTTCAGACCCAAAAGAGGAACTTTCTCCCTTAGCATCCTTTTCCTCTCTCTCTCTCTCTCTCCTCCACCTCAATCTCCTTAGATGTCATCTTTCTTTTCCCTTTGTCGCTTACAGACCTTTGTGACTCAGGGTGGATAGAGTTTTGGCCTTCATTGCTTGGTGTAGCATCCAAGCTCTGGCCAGAGAGAGGTTGAGAAGCACCTTCACCAGCAGGTGTCTCAATAAGGTTATGGATCTCTACAGCAGTTGATGATGATGAGACAGGGCTCTAAGGCTCTGCCACTGGGCCTTTAGTCAAGGTTTCTCATATGAAACTAATCTTAGGGTCTACCTCAACATCTAGTTGACCGATGGCATTGCGTGATTGCCTTAGTCTCCTTCTGAAGGTAAACCCTACAATGATCCTATCTGGATTCTTTGAGCCAGCCTGTCAGCTTGTCTTGATTGGCTTTGATTGATAGGGGCATGTTGACTAGATCAAGACCTTCATATAGGTTCAAGGTCTGAAAAATGAAGACCTCTTGCTTCCCTTAACTTTATATATGATGAGGGCTCTTTTGTGTGGGGTTTTAACAAGTTTATCAAAGCTCATATACTCTTTTTTATATGAAAAACGCAGCGGATAATAAGTTTTAAAACATGTCAATGTGATGATTATTAAATCCATTTAATAAGCAAACCCCAAACCATGGATCATTATACGAAATAGATACAAAACAAGTAAAAAACAACCTTTGGAGCTGCTGGAAATCGCAATGGTAGAGGTGAAAAGGATGAGTTTGTGGGTGAATCCTCAAGAGAGAAGACCTCAAGAGATGATACCCCAAGCTTGTACAAAACCCACTTCCTAGGTTTTTCAACACCAACTTGTAGAACCCTCTTCAAGTTAGACTTTTCTGCCAAGAACACTTCTTGAAAGCTGAAAAAGTTTGTTCATCCAACTCCAAAACCCGTGAATCTTTAGAGAGAGAGGAGAGAGTTCTATCTTTTGTGTGTTGTTAGTGTTGAGTTCTCAAAAGGAAGAGTGTGATTTTGTTATTAATCATAGAGACTTGCATGTCCTTGGAACAAAACAAGAGGACTCCCAAGACAAAAGGGGCGGCCGATTTTGGTCCCCTTTTGGTTTCCCTCTCTTTTTAAATTTTATAAAAATATACACTCTTGCACTTTTAGTTTTTATAAAATTAAACAATTTTAATTTTATAGCACTAACACACATTATTATTTGTCATTGTTTAACCAATTTAAGTAATAAAAAAAATAATCCCTTATGAACAAATTATCTATATAATCTGTTTATTTACAAAAGTAATGATTTAGATAACCCGGTTTCTAAATTGGTGCTTATATTTATTTGTGTGATCTTATCAACGAATAAATATTTATCGGTGTTTGTTTGGCTTGTTATTAGGTATGACCCGGCTTGGATCATATCACACTAGCCACATCAATTTAATATGTATCTGGGCAGATCGAATCCACAATCTCCCACTTGCACAAGATTCATAGGAGATTGATGCAAGCAGCAAATGATGCCTAGCATCGGTTTGCTACCCCTAATGTATATGACTAAATGCCATTCAATAACATCATCCCTTTCAAGTACCTTATTTGAATATGATTTAGGTGAATAAATCATCTATCCTTTTGTTACAGATGTCATATTTAAATCCAAGAGACATAGAATGGTCATCCTTCGATGATTTAATTTTAACAGGCCTTAGACATCTAACTCTCAACGAATAAGAGGAACAAATTCCATCTTGACTACATACATCTCTCACAATCACCTCATGTCATACCCAAACTCAGCCTTATGTACTGCCAATATTTCAGAACAGCAAAGACCTAAGTCAAAGTACAATACTTGTTGAATATCAAGACCCAATATGTATCTCAGGTCTAAGGATAAAATGATATTCACCTTTAATCAATATCTCTTATGACTAATCACAAGGATTCTATGAAGAAATAATTGAGAGCGGGTCAGTCCTATACCTATATCCCATAGATATTAATGAACTTTGGTAGCAACCTCTTGCTTTATATTCATACCTTATGAATAAACCAATCCAAGTTCATTATAGTCTTACATTCACAGTTGTTCCCACAAGCATGATCGACTACGGATGTTTAGAATAACTTATTTATTCACGGATTAAAACATGCTAAAATAGAAGAAAAATGAAAGTTATAGCCATATAATTAAAGCCAAAAACATAAGTTCCAATATCCAAATACAAAATATAAAATCAAATCCAGTCACTATAATATCGAAGTCCCATGGCACAAACATGACCTTCATGCTTTGCCTTTTCAAGGAGTTTTGTGAGTGGATCCGCAATGTTTTTATGAGTGTGAACTTTGCGAATACATATCTTTCCCTTTTCAACTTCATCCCTTATGTAGTTGAATCTCCGCTCAATGTGCCTTGTTTTCTGATGTGCACGGGGTTCCTTGATTTGTGCAATCACACCCTCGTTATCACAAAGAATCTCCAGAGGATCCTAAATGGAAGGGATTACCCCTAGATCAGCTATGAATTTCTTCAACCATGCAGCTTCCTGTGCTTCGAATGAAGCGGCGATGTATTCTGACTCTATAGTGGACAATGCTACGACTTCTTGCTTTGAGCTTTTCCAAGAAACAGCTCCCCCATTCAGGATAAAGGTATACCCCGATTGAGATCGTGAATCATCTCAATCGGTTTGGAAACTCGCATCCGTGTATCCCTTTACAACGAGTTCCTCTTCACCAGACCCGTAGATCAAGAACATGTCCTTAGTCCTCCTTAGGTACTTTAGGATGTTCTTGACAGCCATCCAATGACTATCACCAGGATTTTGCTGGTATCTACTTGTCATGCTTAAAGCGTATGACACGTCCGGTCTAGTGCATATCACTGCATACATGATGTATCCTATAGCAGATGCATATGGGACTGCCTTCATTTTATTCTGCTCCTCCTTTGAGCTTGGACATTGAGTCGTACTCAATATTGTCCCTCTCTGAATAGTTACAGTACCTTTCTTAGAGTTTTCTATCTTGAACCTTTTCAAGATTTTGTCAATGTATGCACTTTGATTCAAACCAATCAGCCGCCTCGATCTATCCCTATAGATCTTTATTCCCAGAATATAGCGGTTTCACCAAGATCCTTAATGGAAAAGCAGCTTCCAAGCCAGGCTTTTACACCTTCCATTGTTGGAACGTCATTCCCAAACAGTAGAATGTCATCGACATATAATACTAGGAAAGTTATTATGCTCTCACTAGCCTTCTTATACACAAGCCTCATCTGCGTTTTTGATGAAGCCAAATTTCTTGACTTCCTCATCAAAACGGTGATTCCATCTTCTTGACGCTTGTTTCAATCCATAGATTGATTTCTTTAACTTGCATACTTTATTAGGATGTTTTGGATTAACAAACCTTCAGGCTGAACCATATAGACATCTTCTTCAAGATATCCATTAAGGAAAGTGGTTTTGACATCCATTTGCCAAATCTCATAATCATAATGAGCGGCTATGGCAAACAATATCCTTATTGACTTTAGCATCGCAACAGGTGAGAAAGTTTCATCATAATCAACTCCATGAGTTTGAGTAAAACCCTTTGCTACAAGTCTAGCCTTATAAGTATCCAAGTTTCCATGCATGTCAGTTTTCTTCTTGAAAATCCACTTACTTCCAACTACCTTGGAGTGGGAGGTGGTACAACAAGTTCCCAAACTTGATTGTCATGCATGGATTGCATCTCAACGTTCATGGCTTCAAGCCATTTGTCACAATCCGAATTGGACACTGCATCATGGTATGTGGTTGGTTCATCTGATTCTACCATAGCATCCATCCATGAAGGATCCGTATCTTTCAGGTGGATTACTAGTTCTGCCACTTCTGCGAACGTTCTGTGTGTATCGATCAACCACTTGATCATCTTCACATCCTCATGTTGAGTGCTGGTTTCAACCAAATGTGCACTGGGTTGTGGTTCTTGATCCTCCTCAAGATCCACTGTTCTACTGCTAGTTCCTTCCATAAGGAACTTTGCTTCTAAGAACTCACCCTTTCTGGCAACAAACACATTTTGTTCCAGTGGATCATAGAAATAATATCCCATAGAATCTCTAGGGTATCCTACAAAAAAACACTTGGTGGATCGGACTTCCAATTTGTTTGGGGTGGGAGTCTTAACATAAGCCTCACAACCCCAAATCCTTAAGTATGATAGGGAGGGACTCTTCCATTCCATATCTCAAAAGGTGTCCTTTCCACCTTTTTGGTTGGGGCCAATTTAAAATACGGGCCGCGGAGAGCAAAGCGAAACCCCAAAATGATAGAGGTAATGTGCTTCTAGCCATCATAGATCGGACCATATCCAATAAGGTTCGATTCCTCCTCTCACACACACCATTATGTTGTGGTGTTCCAGGTGGAGTGAGTTGTGAGACAATCCCACAACTCCTAAGATGATCTTGAAAAACATCACTTAGGTATTCACCACCCCTATCGGTGCGGAGAACTTTAATAGATTTGTTGAGCTGATTTTCTACTTCATTCTTGAAATTTTGAACATTTCAAAAGCTTCATCTTTGTGCCTTAATAAGTACACATACCCATAGCGACTATAATCGTTGGTAAAGGTAATGAAGTATCTTTCACCATTCCTAGTCATTGGCTTAAAAGGACCACATACATCTAATGTATGATACCTAATAAATCTTTTGCCCTTTCGTTAGTTCCACTAAAGGGTGCCTTAGTCATTTTTCCTTGTAAACAAGATTCACATACATCATATGAATCACATTCATTTGTTTTTAAAAGACCATTCTTTTGAAGTGTTGTATACGTTTCTTGTTATATGACCAAGACGACAATGCCAAAGGTAGGTATCACTCAAATCTAATTTGATCCTTTTGGTGGTTGCTTGGTATATTGAGCTATCATATGTTGTATTTTCATGAACCAATTCATAAATACCATTACAAGGTATTCCTTAAAATAAAACATATGATTTAAAGAAACATGAATATCATTCAACAAGTTGAAATCATAATCATATTGTCTTAACGGGAAACAGAAATTATGTTCCTAGTCAAACTAGGAGCATATAATAATTATATAAAATGACTTCCAAACCACTTGGAAGCTTTAAAATGTAGTCTCCTTGGGCTTCCACGTGGACCTTTGCACCATTGCCCATGAAGAGACTTATTTCCCCTTTTACATAATGCTCATTTCTTTTGAACCCCTGCAACAAATTGCAAATGTGAGTTCCACATCGGTATCTAATACCCATGTGTTAGAAGAAATAACATTTAGCTCAACATGTATCATGTAAATTATACCTGATGTTTGCCCTGCATCCCTCTTTTCTCTAAGCTCTTTGAGATAGACTGGACAATTTCTCATCCAATGCCCTATCTCACCACATTTGAAGCATGGGTCGTTTACAACAACTTTTTGCTTCTTCTCCTTGGGCTTCGGAGGTTCCGCCCTAACAACCATCTTCCCCTTTCCCCCAACGTGCCCCTTTCTTTTGGCAACTGTTGCCTTGGGAGGGGGTAGAGACCTTCTTCTTCTCCCACCTTCATTAATGGTGAGAACAGTAAAACCCTTTTACCCATTCCTGCCTCGGCTGATTTGAGCATTGAATGAAGTTCATTTATGCTTTTGTCCCATCCGTTCATGTTGTAATTCAGAACAAATGCCTCAAATTTTTTTGTTAGACCATTAAGGATCAAATCCGTGGCCAACTCCTTTGAGACTGGACAGTTTAGCTTTGAAAGCGGTCGATGTGGCTTTTCATCTTAAGAACATAAGATGAAACTGATTGGGATTCCTCCATCCGACATGCATGAAGCGCTCGAACCGTTTCGAAGCGCTCCACTCTAGCTTGTTGCTGGAACGTTTCCCGCAACTGAGTGATCATGTCATAAGCTCCATGGAGCTCATACTCCTTTTCGAGTTCGGGTGTCATACTTGCTAACATTAGGCAAGAGACTTGGATGGAGTCATCCACATATTTAACCCAATCATTATAGGCCTCTACATCCTCCTCGTTAGGTTCATCGGGGATGGGATCATCAAGGATGTAGGCTCGCTTTTCTTGCTTGAGAACGATTCTCAAGTTGCGATACCAATCCATGAAGTTGTTAGGTGTTAGACGATCCCTTTGAAGGATCGCCCTTAGGGATTGGTTGTTTTGGTTTGGTACATCATTATTTGCGTTGTTGTTGCCGGCCATCTACAAGATTTTACAAAGTTCTATTTTTGTAATCTTTGGTATAATTATATTTCATTTATTAATACCCTTTATGTCTCATAGACTGTTAATAAATAAAATTTTAGAATCCAATGTTATATTTAAATATTGGTTAGGTGACCTTTATCCCATTATTTAAATAAACAAGGTAGTCATGAATGACAATTGTAACCTATTGCAACTTCTATTGGTATGGGATCGTTTGAACATCTTATGTCTATAACGGCATGTTTATCCCATCAACATCTTTTGTAAAACATATTTTAGGTGATCCATTCAATATTTTACAAATCAAGTCGTCCTACTTACACACACGTGTGAGTTTACATCATAAGTGGTTAGGTGACCTTTATCCACTAACATGGTATTCTCACCTCAAGTTACAAGTTCCCACAAGGTGGTTAGGTGACCTTTATCCCACTAAGAGTTTGCAAGTAACCTAAGTGTTGTGTAAAAGGATGGTGTTTAACTTGTTTACAAAAGGGATTTACAATTTCACATTCATGTTTAAGAAAAGCCTATGTACCATATGATTGTATGCATTCAACCATATGGTACCCTGTTGGTTCTTTTAAATAACACCCATTTTATTTTGCAAACCATTAATCCTTTATAGAACCATTCTATTTATGCTTAATGATGGAGAACCAATTACTTGTTAATAGCTTGTATTAATAGTCGGTATGTTAATCACAACCAAACATAAAAACAAACATCATCACGAGCATTCAATCAAACATACATATGCATAGAAAGCATACTAGGTTGAGCACACTGTTTAGCCAAAACAAGTGTGTCAAACGGTCTTGTCCTAAGGGTTGAGAACATGACACAGGTTGGCAAAAGGACTCCCACTTGAATCCATATCTTCAGGCATCTCTTTGTCCATTTACTTCAAATCTTGATCTAGAGCATCCTTACAAAATATGTATCCTAATACAATTTTTCTAGTAAAGGAAAAAACTCCTAATTATTTATTACAAACCATATGAATGAATAGATTACAAAACAAGACTTGAAACATAAAAAATAAACTATTACATAGCCAAACAAAATAACATGACAACCAATCAATCAATCCATAAGGTCAACGCTTTGTTATGCATAACCAAAACACATATCCAAATATTCACCCATGATCTATATGGCAGCCCCTTTATAGCCCATGTTCTTGGCAACATAAACCAAGAACAAATGGGTTTATCCATACAAACAAACATCTAATGACCTAGATTTTTAAAGATCCTTACATGCATAAAGTAATATCTTAAGAAATCAAAGGGGGGCCATATTCCAGCTCACTTACTCACAGGTATGTGGTGTCAAAACCACAAAACCGTGAACAAGCAGGGACAAAACATGTATGCATTCGTATAATGTTGATGCCATTTGTGGGGTTTTAACAAGTTTATCAAAGTTCATACTCTTGTTTATATGAAAAAACGAAGCGGATAATAGTTTTAAAACATGTTAATGTGATGATTATTAAATCCATTTATAAGCAAACCCAAACATGGATCATTATACGAAATAGATACAAAACAAGTAAAAAACAACCTTTGGAGCTGCTAGAAATCGCAATGGTAGAGGTGAAAAGGATGAGTTTGTGGGTGAATCTTCAAGAGAGAAGACCTCAAGAGATGATACCCCAAGCTTCTACAAACACCCCTTGCTAGGTTTTTCAACACCAACTTGTAGAACCCTCTTCAAGTTAGACTTTTCTGCCAAGAACACTTCTTGAAAGCTGAAAAAGTTGTTCATCCAACTCCAAAACCCGTGAATCTTTAGAGAGAGAGGAGAGAGTTCTATCTTTTGTGTGTTGTTAGTGTTGAGTTCTCAAAAGGAAGTGTGTTTTTGTTATTAATCATAGAGACTTGCATGTCCTTGGAACAAAACAAGGGGACTCCCAAGACAAAAGGGGCGGCGATTTTGGTCCCCTTTTGGTTTCCCTCTCTTTTTAAATTTTATAGAAATATACACTCTTGCACTTTTAGTTTTTATAAAATTAAACCATTTTAATTTTATAGCACTAACACACACTATTATTGTCATTGTTTAACCAATTTAAGTAATGAAACAAATAATCCCTCATGAACGAATTATCTATATAATCTGTTTATTTACAAAAGTAATGATTTAGAAACCCAGTTTCTAAATTGGTGCTTATATTTATTTGTGTGATCTTATCAACGAATATATATTTATCGGTGTTTGTTTGGCTTGTTATTGGGTATGACCCGGCTTGGATCATATCACACTAGCCACATCAATTAATATGTATCTTGGGCAGATCGAATCCATATGTTCAAAGGACTGGTTAAGAAATTCTTTGGGAAAGAACACCTCACCTTCTTCATCACCCAGCTGAAGATGCATATTGATGATGGCCGGAGTGATGCAGATTGTTCTCCCCTTCACCATGGCAGATAGTGCCTTCTCCCCATCCATGGTGACCTCTTGGCAGATCTTCCAAAATTCTAGCAGTGGATCCTCATAGAGAGTAGGATCAATGGTTAGGGAGGTGAAGTAGTTTGATAGCACTATTGTTGTCTATATGAATGGGAGTCTCCTTGAAGTTTAATCCATAGTCAAGCATCTGAATTTGAATCCAAAGCACTTAAGCACATCAGCTTGCAGTAGCAATGTATTCAGCTTCAGCAGTTGATGCAGAGACACAGGATTGTTTTTTGCATTGCCATGAGACAACCCTTCCACCAAGAAACTAACATCCCCCAGATGTAGACTTCGCAGTCATGTTGCAACCACCATAATCACTATCTGTATAAGCATACAGATTGAAGTCAGAATTCTTAGGATACCATAAACCAAGTGTTGAAGCACCTTTGAGGTATCTTAGAATTCTTTTGACAGTGATAAGATGAGACATCTAAGGGTTGGCTTGATATCTTGCACAAATGCATGTAGCAAACATGATACCAGGCCTGCTAGTAGTAAGATACATAAGAGACCCAATCATAACCCTGTATAAATGTTCATCCACCCACTCCCTCTCAAGATCAGGTTCAAGGGAGTGGTTTCTAGGTATGGGTGACTTAGAAATCTTAGAATCAGTCATGTTGAACCTCTTAAGTATGTCTTGAACATACTTTGACTGACTAATGAAGATGGCATCTTCAACTTGCTTCACTTGAATTCCCAGAAAGAAATTGAGTTCTCCCATGGCACTCATTTCAAATCTGTCCATCATCAGCTTCTCAAAGTCTTTACAGAGCCTTGGATTAGTTGAACCAAAGATGATGTCATCAACATATATTTGAACTAGCAGTATGTCATTTTCCTGTCCTTTGATGAGGAGAGTTCCATCTATAGTACCTTTCATGTATCCATGTTTGAAAAGATACTAAGATAGAGTCTCATACCACTTCCTGGGTACCTGATACAGCCCGTAAAGAGCTTTGTCAAGCTTGTAGACATAATCAGGATGATCAGGATCTACAAAACCATGTGGTTGTTTGGCATACACCTCTTCATCAATTACACCACATAGAAAAGCACACGTCACATCAAGTTGATAGACCTTGAAATTCTTGGATGCAGTAAATGCCAGGGATATCCTAACAGCTTCCAGTCTTGCTATAGGTACAAAGACAACAGTGTAGTCAATTCCTTCTTCTTGTGTGTATCCTTGAACAACTAGTCTAGCTTTATTCTTGATGATAATGCCTTTATCACCCTTTTTATTCCTAAACACTCATTTGGTTCCAATGGTAGTCTTCCCATGAGGAGGAGGACAAATGTTCCAAACTTTATGCCTTTTGAATTAAAGCAACTCCTGTTGCATGACTTCAACCTAACTTCCATCCTTTAGAGCCTCATCAGTTCTCTTTAGCTCTATCTAGGATAAGAAAAAGAGTCAAGACAAACATTTGCTTCATGGGTTTGACTTCTTGTTGTTACCCCTGTGTCAACATCTCTAATGATGTTTGTGGTGGGGTGAGACTTGTGGATCCTTAGCTGAGGGATCACAGCAAGTTACTGAGGGAGATCCAAATTAGAGAAATTTTGATCTGGCTTATGATTCTCCCACCATATTAGCACACTTATCAAGAGAAACTTGATCCGACGAGTGTGTGACATCATTGATATTGTCATCAATGGAGTGGTTATCAGCATCAAGAAATTCCTGAACACTGTCACCACCTCCATTATTCTCTTCTACCTTTGAAGCATCTTGAACTGGTTGTGAAGCCTCTGAGCTAGAATTTGAAGGAATCCCATGTATCAGTTGAGTTTATCATTCTGTTGCTGATAAACACTTCATTTGCACAAGTAGTTCCAACTAGAGCTGAGGATGTGTTACTTGAAGGTCTTCTCAGCTCAAATCTTGGATCAGGATCACTTGTTGATAAGATCTGTAGATCCTACAAAAATCTCACAAGATTTGTTAAAATAGTTGGTAACTAAATAAAGATCAAACGGCCAATCAGGACCAGAACCAACCACACAGGGTGTGTGGTCATTGAAAGTCACATTGGTTGACTCTTCAACAATTCAAGTTCTGAAATTGTATACGCTATAAGCCTTAGCTTGGGAAGAGTATCCAATAAAGTGTCACTCATTTGATTTCTCAACAAATTTGGCAATTTGATCTTTGGTATTCAAGATGACGCAAGGACATCCAAATGACCTGAGAAAGCCAATGAAAGGTTTCCTCTCATACCGAAGTTCATAAGGAGTCTTTCCATGAGTCTTAACTATTAAAACTCTATTCTGTACATAGCAGGCAGTGCTGACTGCCTCTGCCCAGAAGCTGATGGGCAGCTTAGAGTCAGACAGCATGGTTCTTGCAGCTTCAATCAGCGTCCTATTTCTGCTCTCAGCAACACCATTCTACTAAGGAGTCATGGGAGCACTGTATTGTCTTGTAATACCTTTTTCTTCACAAAATGTATCAAGGATTTGGTTCTTGAAATCAGTTCCTTAATCACATCTTATGGTTTTGATCTTGTGATCAGATTGATTCTCAATCCTTAGGATGAAATTCTTTAGAATCTCAGGAGTCTCTTCCTTAGTTCTAAGGATGAAGACCCAAGTGAATCTTGTAAAGTCATTTATGATCACTAAACAATAAGAGGTCCTTCCTAGACTCATTGCACTAGTGGGGCCAAAGTGATCCATCTGTAATAAGTGTAGGGGTGTAGTGATAGAGTTCCTTTCCTTAGGCTTGTGAGATACCTTATGTTGCTTCACTTTCAGGCATGCAACACAATGGTCATCACTTGTAAACTCTTTCTTTAGCATTCTAGTTACCAAATAATTCTTAATATGTTTATTCTTGTTCTTAAAGTTTACATGGCACATTCTTTTATGCCATAGGAAAGACTCATCACTGCTGGCTTTAGACAGAAAGCATGAAACTTCTCCAGAGGGAGATGTTTCTTGCAAGTCCATCTTGTACATGTTCCCTTTCCTGGGGGCTCTAAGCAGAATATGCTCATGAGGAATGACCACCCCAAGCTTGAGAACAATGCACTCATGCTCAGTAAAGAGCATGTTATGACTCTGATCACAAAATTGGGATACACTCAGAACATTGTACCTAAGCTCCTTGACAAAGTTAACTTTTCAATGCTGAGCTTATCATCTATGACCTTGCCCCTTTAAGAAATGTAACCACCTTTATCTCCTCTAAAAGCAACAGGCCTTCCATCAATCCTTTCAAAGTTCTGGAGTAGTGACCTATTGCCTGTCATGTGCCCGGAACAGCCACTATCAATGATCCAAACATTCTTGTTTGTCTTGAGCTGTCCCTGCACAAAGAAAATGATTAGTTACATTTGGAAAGCCAAACCTTACTTGTTTTGGGCTCACTAAGAGAAACAGAAGGTATTGCAACAGTAATAGATCCTATAGTAGTGCTTGGAGGATCTTAAGCTGTTGTTGATGTAGAACTTCCAGTCACTTGGTCTTTCTTTGACTTCCACATCGCCTTTCGAAGTTTTGACTTGATCTTCGACACTTGGAAAGCTTTTGAGGCTTCAAATGTTTTGATGATCGGACCTTCAGAAGATTCTGCAGACATTGATGCAGACTTTAGTGCTTCGGAAGTATTCCTTCCTTCTGAGACCAATTTTTATTCCGAAGGAAATTTTCAACTTGCCTTCCTCTTAATTATGGAGCTTCTGAAGGACACAGATTTTCTTTCCGAAGCATAAATCTTCTTGGAACTCTTGGAAGTCCTTGATTTGGTCATGTAAGGAGTACCTTTAGGATTGTATGGACAATCCTTGGCAAGATGAGCAGTACTTTCACACATGACGCACTCCATTTTCTTCTTCCAAAGAGCCTTCAGCTAAGAACAAGGCTGATGCAACTCCAAACACTTCAACACTTGAATATAGATTTCTTCCAAAGACTTTTAATATACATGCTTTATCTGATGTACTTTCCATAAAGCTGGACCCCTTTTAGTACATAGAGTTGCAGCGGAAAGAGGTCCAGCTTTATCTGGTTTCGAAAGATATTGGTCTTGGCTTCGGAAGATTTCACAATTAGAATATTTTAGTTGCATGTGTGAAACTTCCGAAGCATTCTTCTTCAATTACTGTGCAACATTCAGTAGACTTGAAGTGTTTGGAGTTGCATCAGCATTAACATGTATTCCTTACAATAATCCTTAGGGGGAGTATTTTTGGACCTTGAAAGGATCATACATGCCAATCCAATTGGTGGGTTGATGGTTGCTCTGCTTGAAATCCCACAAGTCCAAGTTTTAATGCGTATGAAGAACCTACAAAGAAGACAAGTGTCGGCTAACCGCATTTGTATATGCGGAAGACATAGAACAAATGTTGACAAGTGTTTGTTCTTCCGTATTAACAAATGCAGATAGCTGAAAACAAATGCTGACAAGTATTTGTACATTCGTATTAACTAATGCGGATGCCCGGCAACAAATGCGCACAAGTGTTTGTTCATCTGCATTTGTCAATGCTAATGACCAAACACTAATGCTAAAGACAAAGAAGAAATGCTGATCAAGATCAACACATCCGCATTAGTCAATGCAGATGAACAAAAGAAATGCTGATGAAGACTTAGACTAGTTCTCTAATGTATAGGTCAGGGTTAGTTTAGTCAATTTGTAAAAGTGCAAGATCGTTGAAGGGTTAGTTACAACATAATAACACAAAGAGGAGATTAACAAAACTTTAATCAAACAGTAAACTGGATTAACCAAGATAAGATACTAAGTACACAAGTAATGCAGGAGACAGAACACAAAGAACACAAGTCTTTGGTTTTCAAGAATGCAGTATATTGCCTTATCTATGTTCTATTACAAGTGTTACAAAGCATATTCGAAAGATACAAGAACATGAGATACTTATACTACATCCTACAGTCGGCTATACTTTGAAAGCCAGCTGGATAAAATTGACTAGACACAAACAAAATCAATTGTAGAGTCGAAAGGCAGATTGCCTTTTGACTTGTGACTATGACTTGCCATAGCTCACATCCTTATCTATTACAAAAAGGATAAAGTACCTAAAGTAGAAAGTTACAGACTCAAGACCTCAATGTACAGTTACCAAAAGCATGGACCTTTTCACCAACCATGTAAGTTAGTGACTTGCAGAGGCATAACGGAAAGGTGTCTAGCTTTATGGAACAGTACATCAGATAAAGCATGTTACTAAAAGTCTTCAGAAGAAATTTGTCTTCATGAACTTGAAGCTTTAGAAGACTTTGTCTCTGAGGCTTCGGAAGACTTCATGTTTCGCTTCGGAAGATATTGGTCTTGGCTTCGGAAGATTTCACACTTAGAGTGTTTTCTGTTTCATGTGTGAAACTTCCTAATCTTCTTCTTTAATGCACTTGTGCAGCATGCAGGAAAGACTAAAGATGTTTAGGTTGCATCAGCCTCTTCACTAATCTCTACAAACTCCCCCTAGGTTGATGCTACCAAAACACTTTGAAAACTTCAGATATTAACAGTCCTTATTAGGATGATCACCATTCCTTTCTTCATAAGCTGATCAGGATCCTTCAGGCTGTCAAAGTGTCTTCTCATGTTAAAGAGGTCATGCAGAGGAAACTGAAACAAATCTTGCCATGTATAAATGTCTTCAATGCCTTGATCTCTAATAACATGCCATCTTTCCGGATTTGTGGTATATGTCCAAGACAAGATGGGTCTTCCTGATACTAGAGGAGCTGTTTGAATTGGAGTTGGTGTAGCATCCTCTGGCTGCACATCCTCAGGCTGTTCTGATTCATCCTGAGGTTTAGAAGGGGATGCAGGCTTCTTTTTCTTCTTAGGCTTTGGTCTAGAAGCTATCCTCTTCTTTCTCTTTCCAAATTTAACTGAGAAGACTGCTTGCAGCACCAGATTGATCTTCACTGTCTTTCTCAGTTGGGACTTCCTCTCTCTCATGTTCAGATGAGAGGGAGGTTGACCCTGCTGTGGATCAGAAGATGAAGCTTGCTGAGCATTAGCAGGAGGTCCGGGTTGTGTTGTGTCTGGTTGTTCAACCTTAACCTCCACTTTAGGTGGGGCCTGACTTGGAGTGGAGTGTAAGTCAGTGAGCTCTCCACCCTTAATCTTCTGCTTGATTACCCTAATATGCTCATCCATAATGGATAGAGACATGGGTCCAAGTCTCCTTCTGGAGAATCGATATAGCTTCAAGAAGCTCATCATCCTCTGCCTATGAGCATACTTCTTCATGCTCTTTTGGATGATGGCTCTTGATTTTGCAGCTTCTTCCCTTAGCTTCTTCTTTGTTGTCTTTCTTTCCTTGACTAGCTCAAGCTCAAGTTCTTTTAAGTACTCAAACTTAATATAGTCATAAGGCAAGGGAAGAAGGGCATATGCCAGATAGAGGCCTGTGACACTCAAGTAGTTAATCATCTTGATTTTGTCTTATTCCTTATCTACCTGAGGTTCTTATTGAGCCACATCCTCTTGTTCAGGACTTTCTTGAACTGGTGAGAGTGTAGGCATACCTTTGTACAGTCTTTTTCTTCTTCTCTCTTCTCTGAATTGTACTAGGAGTTCCGCATCTTCAACATCCTTCTTCTCTCTTGACCTTTCCAGGTCAACCAGTTCATTCAATTCATCCAATGGAAGAGAAATGACACTATCTATGTCATAGTTCCTAGTCTGCAGATAGTTAATCCTGACTGCCCTTAACTCATCATTCTGAGTATCTGGTCTGGGGGCAGCCTTGATTGCAAACTCCATGAGTCTTGGAGACTTAGCAGAGGAACTTTCTCCCCTAAGCCTCCTTTTTCTCTCTCTCTCCTCCTCCTCAATCTCCTCAGATGTCATCTTTCTAAACCCTTTGTCACTTTCAGACCTTTGTGACTCAGGGTGAAGAGAGCTTTGGCCTTCATTACTTGTTGTAGCATCTGAGCTCAGGCCAGAGAGAGGTTGAGAAGCACCTTCACCAGCAAGTGTCTCAGAAGGAATATGGATCTCTGCAGCAGTTGGAGATGATGAGACAGGGGTCTCAGGTTCTGTCAATGGGCCTTCAGTCAAGGTTTCCCCTTTGAAGCTAATCTCAGGGTCTACCTCAACATCCAGTTGACCGATGACATGCCTGATTGCCTAAGTCTCCTTCTTAAGCTGAACTCTGAAGTGATCCTATCTTGGATTCTTTTAGCAGTCTGTCAAATTGTCTTGATTGGCTTGGGTTGACAAGTGGCATGTTGACTAGATCCAGACCTTCATAGTAGTCCAAGGTCTGAAAATTGAAGACTTCTTGTTGTCCTTGAACTCTTATGATGATTAGGGCTTTCTTGTTGTTGTTATACCTCCACCCAATGACGTGATTGAAAGATGGTGAAGGTGACATAGCCCTTGGTATCCCATCCTCAAACAGACTCTGTATGAAGCAGTCTGTGTAGTCCACATCAATATGAACTGGAGGAGGTTGCTGAGAATGCATTCCTGTTGTTGTCATTTATGATCACTAACAATAAGAGGTCCTTCCTAGACTCATTACACTGGTGGGGCCAAAGAGATCCATATGTAACAAGTGTAGGGATGTAGGGATGGAGTTCTTTTCCTTAGGCTTGTGAGATACCTTATGTTGCTTCCCTTTCAGGCATGCAACACAGTGGTCATCACTTGTAAACTCTTTCTTTTGCATTCCAATTACCAAATCATGTTTAATTAATTTATTCATGTTCTTAATGTTTATATGGAACATTCTTTTATGCCATAGGAAAGACTCATCACTATTCGCTTTGGACAGAAAGCATGAAACTTCTCGAGAGGGAGAGGTTTCTTGCAAATCCATCTTGTACATGTTTCCTTTCCTGGGGGCTGTAAGTAGGATATGCTCATGAGGAATGACCACACCAGGCTTAAGAACAATGCACTCATGGTCAGTAAAGAGCATGTTATGACTCTGATCACAAAATTGAGATACACTTAGAAGATTGTATCCAAGCTCCTTAACAAAGTTTACCTTTTCTATACTGAGCTTACTATTTGTGACCTTGCCCCTTCTAGAAATGTAGCCACCTTCATCTCCTCCAAAAGCAGCTACTCCTCCATCAATCCTTTCAAAGTTCTGGAGCAGTGACCTGTTGCCTGTCATGTTCCTGGAACAACCACTGTCTATGATCTAGATATTTTTGTCTGTCTTCAATTGTCCCTGCGCAAAGAGAATGATTAGTTACATTTGGAAACCCAAGCCTTGCTTGTCTTGGGCCCATTAGCAAAAGGTAATTCAACAATAATAGATCCTATGGTTGTACTAAGAGGATCTTGAGCTGTTGTTGATGGAGAAATCTTAGTCACTTGGTCTTTCTTAGACATCCACAACACCTTTGGAGTCTTGGACTTGACCTTCAAAACTTTAGAAGCTTTTGGAACATCAAAAGTTTTGATGACTGAACCTTCGGAAGATTCTATAGACACTACAGCACACTTCAGTGATTTGGAAGAATTACTTTCTTCCGAGACCAAATATTCTTCCGAATGGAATTTTCCACTTCCCTTCTTGTTAGATTTGGAGCTTCCGAAGGAAACAGGTTTTCCTTCCGAAGCTTGAATCTTCTTAGAACTCTTTGAAGCCTTTGTTTTGGTCATATGGATAGTACCTTTAGGTTTGAAAGGACAATCCTTGCAATGTGAGTGGTACTTTCACACATGACACAATTCATTTTCTTCTTCACAAGAGCCTTTTCTTTGGAATAGGACTGTCTTTGGTCACGTCCTTCTCCACCTTCATCTTTGCACATGATGAGACAATCCTCTTGGGCTGAGGACTGTGCTTGGAGTTTGATGGTCCAGGCTATGCAGCAGTGGTACATAGCAGATCAATCTTCTTCTTGTTATTGAGATGAGTTGAACAAGAACCAAAACTCTTAGAAGAAGAGTTTTGGTTGATGTCTTCAGTCCCTACCACTTTAAACCCTGCAGAGATAAAAACATGTTTCTGCTTAGAGTCAAAAGTAGCCTTGATCTCTTGAGCCTTCCTTGCCTTTCTTTTGCTCTTTTTGATCAAGTTCTTTCTTATGGACTTGGTCATCATAGTCTTCACTTTCTCCTCAGAAGGATAGTGGCCCTTCTTGGAATCCTCCTCTTCACTCTTTTCAGAGGGATTCTTCACTATCTCTTCTTCATCCTCTTCACTCTTAGGATCTATGAGAGGAAGCTCATCTTCACAAGTTCCACACCTAGGAGATCTTACTGACATGATTATATGTGGAGGAGCTATCTCATTGGATCCTAGTCCCTGCCTGTTTTGATAGCACAATTTGTTGTGCAAGGATGAGGATATCATGTTCTTAAAGATCTCCTCTTCAAGAACACTCTTTTCTGCCCTGCCTTTGCTGATCACAAGCTCAGCCTGGCACTCAGTTAACTTGGTTATGAGATCTTTGATTTAAGTCCTAAAATCTGTGTGTTCATGTTTTAGAACTGAAATGGTTTTCTCTAAGTCCTCTATTTTCAGCTTATAATCATTTTCAGATTTTCTAAAATCAGATTTTAAAATGTTTAAGGACTCAAGGTCAGATCTTAGTTCCAAGTTGTAGGACCTGTACCTGTTAAGTTTAGCAATGCATTCAAGAGTACAGAGATGTTTTAATACCTTGGCTTCATCATGATCATCCATTAGTGCTTGGTTTGGAGAAGCATCTTCCACCTGAAAGCTCCAGTCAAAGCCTCCTTCTTCAACAACAACAGCAGTTGCTGCTTTGACTTCTCATTATCGAGAGCTTTATGAGTGTAGTTTGGTCTGGATTGTGTTTGGCCACCATTTGTTCTAGGTGCCTTACACTCTCTGGCAAAGTGTCCCATCAAGTTACAGTTGTAACACTTGACTTTGCCTTTGTCCAGTCCAAACATTCCACTGGTTGCATTGTTTGGAAACTTCCTTCCAGTCTCTTGTAGAACTTCTTGGCTCTGTGAGTGAGAAGAGCCATCTGCTGGACTATTTCCATATCTTCCAGATCATCTGGATGGATACAATCCAGGTCTTCAAGAGTGAAAAGGAGTTGCCACAGCTTTCATCAGAAGACACAAAAGCTTGAGAAGAGCTTGTCTCTTTGAATGGGCTTCCTTGAGTGTAGTTCTCCTTTGGTGTCTCTGGGAAGGTGATGAAAGGACCCTTTGGTGAGTTGTCAGGGTAGCATAAGAGATGATGTTTGGGTTCTATGCTATCCCTTTCAATCACATGTAGGGCTGAACCCATCTGATTGTTGGAGTTTCCAGATAACCTTGCATGTTCATCTCCATCTGGTAGTCACTGAGAATCCCATATAACTCTGTCAGAGTAAGAGTTTTGAGATTTTTAGTTCTCTTGATCACCACATAGTAGTGTGTCAAGAGAAACTCCTCCATCCATTAGGGTATCCACAATCTCAACATGCCTAAAATACTGCTGAGTCATGGTTTCACCTGTTTTGAAGGTAAAGTTTTCAAACTGCTACTTCAGGAGATCCTTCTTGTTCTCCTTGGCTTCAGAATAACCCTCATACAACAGTTTCAGTGCATCCCATAGCTGCTTGGCTATTTTGCACTTCTTGAAACCTCTGTATACAGAGTTTGGAAGGGAAGTTTGAAGAGCTATCATGGCTATTCTGTCTATCTCTACTCTCTTCCTATCTTCATCAGAGTAGTTAGCCACATCTTTAGGGATCATACCAGCACCAGTAGCAGAAGGGGTGCTGGGTATGAAAGGTTCATTCTCAATAGACTCCCACATTCTTGAATCAAGAGACCTGATGAAACCTTCCATTCTTAAACACCAGGTATCAAACTCATCAAGAATGATCAGTGGGGACTTTTTCATGTATCAAGTTTCCATATCAGTTTTGGAAATGGCTGCCATTTGAAAAGTTTTAGTATTTGTGTGTGTGAGGGATCTTAAGATGGTGAGATCTTATATCAAGATCATGAAAAGCTCTCATACCAAATGCAGGATCGTTGAAGGGTTAGTTACAAAAAAATAACACAAAGAGTAGATTAACTAAACTTTAATCAAACAGTAAACTGGATTAACCAAGATAAGATACTACGTACACAAGTAATGCAGGAGACAGAACACAAAGAACACAAGTGTTTGGTTTTCAAGAATGTAGTATATTGCCTTCTCTATGTTCTATTACAAGTGTTAAAAAGCATATTCGAAAGATACAAGAACATGAGATACTTATACTACATCCTACAGCCGGCTATACTTTGAAAGCCAGCTGGATACAATTGACTAGACACAAACAAAATCAATTTTAGAGTCAAAAGGCAGATTGCCTTTTGACTTGTGACTAAAAGCAGAAAGTTACAGACTGAAGACCTCAATGTACAGTTACTAAAAGCATGGACCTTTTCACCAACCCATATAAGTTGGTGACTTGCAGAGGCACAACGGAAAAGGTGTCCGGTTTTATGGAACAGTACATCCGATAAGGCATGTTACTAAAAGTCTTTGTTAGAAATCTGTCTTTATGAACTTGAAGCTTCGGAAGACTTTGTCTCTAAGGCTTCGAAAGACTTCATGTTTGGTTTCGGAAGATTTCACACTTAGAGTATTTTCTGTTTCATATGTGAAACTTCCTAAGATTCTTCTTTAATGCACTTGTGCAGCATGCAGGAAAGACTAAAGATGTATAGGTTGCATCAGCCTCTTCATTAATCTCTAAAAAAGGCATCTTATTAGCCTATAAATAGAATTGAAAACCTCTTATGTGACATAACTGTTGATAGACATTATAGACAATTAGAATATTTTGTTTGGTCTTATGTTCTCAAGGTGTATTGTTACTGTTTAATGCTCAAACCCTAGCATTCATTGTAGCTGATCATCTTCATTAATACAAAGAGCATTTATGAGTATTTCATCATTTAATGTTCCTTGATTGTTTGATTCAACCATACAATCATTAACACAATTATCATATTCGGTCCTTGTGAGAATAGCAATCTCACACCCAATCATCTCAAACCTTGAATCTAGAGTTATGACTTTAAAGTATAGGTCTCCCACTCAGCAACTTGAGATTGAAAATCTCAAGGCTCAACTAGCTGAGAAACAAAATGGGAGATCTATTAGGCATGTACCAATACAAGTCTCTCTGACTTCCTCTTCCAACTCATCAAGCTCTAAAGATGATGCTATTAAAAAAGGGGAGAATGTTCAAATAGAAAAGCATGTGGATCGTCCAAGCTTAGCTCTTCCTACACTATCTTCAAGATATCCCGCTCAGCAATCAACTACTTTCCCTGAGCTTCCTCCTATCATCGTGCAAGTGGACCCAAGAATGCTCATTGACTTGAATAGGTTATTAACAAAAAAATTTATGAGCTCCTCACTTGAATAACCAAGTCCATATGTTGCTTTGGCATACTTTGGAGCTAAAGAGCTTCAGAGGTGGAATGCACCATCTACCACTATCAAGGGAGTTGGTCAATCTAAGGTCCACGTTGAATCTAAGATTAATATGAAGGGGATATGGGGACTGACGGCCCAAGATCTAAAATAGTTGGGACAGATAATGAAATCGCACAAACTTCAAAGATAAAGTCAAGCTGCGGAAGAATAATTCCAAACTTTCAAAGATAAGATTCAAGCTGTGGAAGGGCTATATTGTCTGTCTGATGATCTAATTATCATAAATGCAATCCTGAAACTGGAATCTGAGGTAAATAGTGAAGACTTTCTCAAAACCCCTCTCACTCAAACACCATCATCATCACAAGCTCAGATCAACAGCCATCAACCTGAATCCTCTACACAAGAACCTCCAAAGTCACAAGCTTCTAAAGACATCAAGGGTAAAAGGAAGTTGATCGGGGAAGAACTGCTAGAGGAGGAAAGGTTGGAGAAGCTTAAAAGAAAAGGTACACTCCCTGCTAAGAAGCTATTAGCGGCAAGTAGCAAAGCAGATGTAGCGAACAAGGAGGCTATCAACAATCAAAGAAGGGTGGAGATTTACTTCTATTCCTAGAAAGAAAGCCGGTGACTTTACTGGACACTAGGAAGGGAGACTAGTTACCATCTCAACCTTTTGTTCATAGAAAGAAAATATTCCAGGCTCAATGAGAAAAGAGATATGGTGATATTAATAGGCTTAATGTATCTTGTCTGTTACACTCAAGCAAATTTGACATAACTAATTTAGCAGAGAAACCATTCTAGAATCTGTCCAACTCTGAGATAGCTACTCACATCAGAAATCATCTAGTAGTCTTTATCTGACTGAACTAACTGCAAGGACCAAGATTAAAGAAGTGTTAAAGTAGGGAGAGAAGGAAGAAAAGGAAGGGTCAACCACCAAAGGCAAAGCCTTCTTACAAATGGTTGAAGGCCCTTAATTCGAATCTAGATGAGAGTATGACTACAACTCCTGTCAACTAAATCTCTTCAAAAGGTCACAATAAAGGGTACATACCATTCAAAGTGATGGACTTGATCTTCTATCTATGAAAGATTTGTACAAACTTCTTAGCACAACATCTGGAAAGAACAAAAAGACTGATAACCATCTTCTCTCCTTAGTGTTGAGTTTTAAGAAGTAGAAACAAGTGAGGTTTTGGTAGAATTAGCCTAGGGAGAGTTTTTTGGATCAAGTAAGGCTGGTGCAACCAAAACAAACACTTAGAAAATTTTTGGTACAAATGAGAAAGAGCTTCCGAAAGTCATGGCTGAAAGAGCTTCCGAAGAGGAACTCCAACTTTCGAAGACAAAGTCTTCCTTCTTTTGAAGTTCAACACTTAGAAGATTCAAAGATGATGACTTTCGAAGTGTGAAGTCATGAAGATTATCACAAGCCTCAGAAGAAGTAGACTCTTCCAAATTATAAGTGGCTTCGGAAGAACTTGTTCATTTGAAGCCAATTAACCTTCGAAAGGTAAGTCATGGACATGTCATGACGACCAAATCTTAGATAATACTTTATCTTAGATATCTTAGTTATAGCAATGTAGTATTTGTTTAGTCGTAAGTTTCTAGCTCGTATCAACGTATAACCAGCTGTAGATAGTAGTATATATAGTTTCTCATTAGTATGCTTGAAAGAGGTTTGTAAAACTTTGAGTTGTGAAGTAATATATATTATCAACTCTTACGGGATCTTGCATCATCAAACCGAGTGTGACTTAGTGAGTTTGATAGATAACATTTGTGTTGAGTGACAAAACTTAATCATGTATTGCTTCTTACCAATACTTCAAATGTTTTTTGGCCCAAATAAGTCCATGTGAAGAAATTGAGTGATGCTTTATTTGAGTTTACCAGTTTAGGACAATGAAACACTCTATGTTGTTTGCCTTTCGGGCATACAGTGTAGTGGTCTATACAAGTGATTTCTTTTTTGAGGTAGACCTGTTACTAGATCACCTTTGACTAATTAATTATTTCTTTAAAATTAGCGGCTTTTGCCCGTACATTATTGCGGCTCAGTTTTGAATATTGTTCATATCAAACTATAAGTATAATAATAACAATATATTCAAAGTTCAGAATACATTACATTCTTATGAAAAAAACTAAAATTTATTTTACTTGGTTCTTGGGCTTTAGCCATGTGTTTGAAACTTGGTTTTGAACAAACTTGTAAGGTTTTGTATAAGGCTGATGCATCCAAAACATCTAATAACATCCAAAAGTCTATCTTGCATGCATGCACTAAGTACTGAGCCATTTTGTTTTGGAAGTTTTACACATTATCTCAAAAAATACTCTTAGGGTAAAATCTTCCAAAGCCAAGACCAACATCTTCCAAAGCTTAAAGTGAAGTCTTCCAAAGCTTCAAGGGCAAAGTCTTCCGAAGCCAAGAAGTGAAGATAGATTATCTTCCGAAGACTTTTGAAGACATGCTTTTATCTGATGTTGTTGGACCAAAAGAACCAATGAGCCTGATCAGAAAAACCTCTAAGTCCCACAGATATTACAACTGCTGAAGAAGATCTCAACAGCTGAAGACATCAGCTGATTACAAGGTCTAAAGACAAAGTCTGAAAGTAAAGTACTGAAGACAAAGTCTGAAAGTAAAGTACTGAAGACAAAGTCTGAAAGTAAAGTACTAAAGACAAAGTCTGAAGCCATCAGCTTAAGACAAAGTCTGAAAGTAAAGTACTGAAGAACAAAGATTGAAGACAAAGACTGAAGACCAAAGTGATCAGTAGTTGTCACAACAGCTGAAGTAATTAACTTCAGTAGTTGTGATGGTTTCCTTTCAGTACTTGTAATTTACTTTTCAGTAGTTATAGTTTCAGTAGTTGTAGTTTAGTAGTTTTATGTTTTTCTACTTAAGCATTCTCTGAGATGTAATCAGTAGTTGAGAACATTCTCAGTAGTTTGCATAGTTTCAGTAGTTTGAATAATTCTGTTAGATGTCACTATCAAGTGACATGAGCAGAGGTCACATTTACTATATAAGGAATGTTGACCTAGTTGTAACGTGTGACATTGAGCCACCACGAAAGCATATGAATGGAATATTTCTTTTGCAGAATTCTCTCTTTCTATAACCGTTTACTGTTACATTGAATATCAATTGTGTTCTTGTGAATTGTTTAATTCATTGTTCGAATTCCGCTGCAATACTCTCTAATTAATCAAACTTAGATCACTGATCCTAACAAAAGGTATCAGAGCTGGTTAATCATTGATCGATCTAACAATTGATCATTGAAACTGCTATTTCGATATCTAAGTTTGATTGAATTAGCATATTTGCAAGAATTGGTTATTAATCATTGAATTTCTGCTGCTTTTGGTTATTTGCTTTGAGTTTTCTCTTGGTTCATATTGGTTTGTTGTGTTTTGCTCAAAATCAGTTAAAACTTAATTGAATTTGGTTGAATCTGAGAGTGACTACTCCTTCTAATGATCCTCACAATACCGGTTCCTCAACCAAGCCTCCGATGCTGGTTAGGACTGACTATAACATATGGCAACGAAGAATGCTTCATCACCTGCCTGTTAACAGTTCAGGTTGTTGGACAACTGTGGTACATGGTCTACACAAGCCTATGGTGAACAATCCGGAAACCAACCAAATGGTTCCGAAGAAAAAGGAACAATACTCAGATGAGGATCGAAAACTATTTGAGATTGATGCTAAAGCGCATGGTATTCTGGCCATGGCTCTGCCTAATGAAATCTATTCTGGGCTTATGCATCATGAAACTGCTCATGACCTCTGGAATGCATTGAAAGAACAATTTGGTGGAACAGATGAGGTCTTTGCAAACAACAGAGAAATCCTTGCCCAACAATATGAGACATTCTCTCATAGGAAGGGTGAGACACTGATTCAACAGTTTTAGCATTTTTCCTGTTTGATCTCTGAGCTGAAAATGGTCAAACATGAATACACTAATAGCCAATGAACAACAGATTCCTCAGATCACTGCCTGAGAGATCAACACATATACCATTGTCTTATGCTCCAGTGCAAATCTGGATAGCCTATCTCTCACCCAACTCCATGGGAAACTGCTTACATTTGAAAGAGAGATAGAGCAAAAAAGGAAACTGGCATCAACAGGAAAGCTCACTGATGACTTTGTACCAGGGAACACTGCCTTGGTTGGTCATGAGTCAGAATATGCTGCATCAGAAAGCCATTATGATGAGCATATAGATTTCTCTTCAAACAGTTCTGATCATGCATTTGTTAGTGTTAACAGTCAGTCAGGCTGTAATAGTGACAATTTGTGTTTCATTATGGATGATTTAAAGGGTATTGCTGATGATGACTTAGAAGAGATGGATATTCTGAGCCAAATGGCCTTGATTAATATCAGATTTCAAAAGTTCTACAAGAGAACTGGTAGGAAATTTCCAGGACTCTCTGGCAAAACCAAAGTTGGTTTTGACAAGAGTAAGTTGAGGTGTCACAAATGCCATAGACTTGGACACTTTGCAAGAGAGTGTAGATCAACTGGATCTAACTCCTCTGCACCCTTTGTGACTTTTCCAAGCAATAGTTCACAAAACAGAGGGCAACATCCTGCTAGTTCTGGTCATCATTCACAACCTATATCTCCTGCATATTTTGTCCCTCAGGGTCCAATGTCATACCCATATCCCTGCTATTATATGCCTCAGCCAAATCAAGTTCAAGTCCCTATTGCACAACAACCTCAAGCCTTACCTGAGCCTCTACCATCTCAATCATCTAAATCACAACCTCATAACAGCTTCTTCACCCCTGGTGTTGTTGACTGGAGCAGTTTACCAGATGATCTCTCTGGTAATGAGCAATTATTTGTTGGTGATGGTCAACATGGGGGTGAACATCCTTTGGGAATCTAGCTCTCATGGCCCTGGACTCTACTTAAAGTTCATGCTCCAATGCATCTTCATCACAGATAACCCAGGTATCCTCTAAGGCTAAGGCCAAGCTATGTTCTGAATCTTGCATAGCTGCATTTATCTCTATTAGAGAGGCAAATGTAGCTTTAATTAATCAAAATCTTGAGCTTGAGCAAACTATTTCCAAAAGAAAAGCCGAATATGAGTCTGTCCTTAAGGATAAAGATGATGAGATGTATAAGCTTAAATGCCAACTAAATGTTGAAAAGGCTAAGCTAGAGGTCATTCTTGAGAACCACAGAGAACTCAAAGAAAAACTTGCAGTTACCCAAGTTGAGTGTGACCGCTGGGTATCATCCTGCAAGGGATTTGAAATGCTGCTCAGCAAGCAATCTGCTTCGAATGTGAAGTTTGGAATAGGTTACAACCACATTGCACCACCTACAGATTTTACTCCAAAATCAATAGTAAAACCTGAAGGTGAAAGTAATTTCCAAACCACATCATCATGTGCATCATCCTCAAGTGATCACCCAAAATTACAAGATGAAACCAGTGTTGATACCTCAGCAAATCAATTGCCTGATGGGTCAACTACTGATAAGCACATGAAGCTGAGTACTCAGATGTTGTCCCTCAAAGTATCTCAAGCACTGAAGGGAAAGACACAACATATGAAAAGCATTTCAAATCAGCTGAAATAAAAGGATTGACAACTGCTGATAGAGAACACCTAAAACAAGTCTTCAGTTGTTACAAATCCTTCAGTACTTAACACAAGTACTGAAAGGAGGAAAGTACTGAAGAGCACACCTTCAGTAGTTTCCACATTAGCAGTTGATCAATTCAAGATGAAGAATAAGCCATGTGAAATATGTGGTAAATTCAATCATCTTTCTGAAGAATGTTGGTACAGAAAGGGTTCCAAACTCAACAGAGATAAGCTCTTTAAAATCCAGATGGATGAAATGGAAAATGAGTTTGAGACCAAGTTTGTACCACAATCATCCCAATATGATAAACCCAAGCCTTCATCCAAATCCAAAAAGAAGGATAGGGTTTATCATAAAACAGCTGATAGTGCTCCTCATGATAAACATCAGACTAAGTCTGTGAATTTCAAGGAGGAAATGGTGGGCCACAGGAACTCATCATACACAAGTACCGATATGACACAAGAGCTGAAAGCTTTGGCTACAAATCAAACACAACTTGTTATGATGGTTCGGCATTTTTTGGGGAGAGTTAACCAACTAGATGCACTTGTGATCAAACCACTGAAAAGGCATTCCAAGCCCAAATCCAAGGAATCCATTTCAGCACCATCTCCTTCTTCATCAGCTGTTAATCATAAGAAACAAGTTATAGTTAAATCTGTTGATGATAACAGACCCAAAACCAAAAAGGTTTGGGTCTCAAAACCTAACTAGTTCTTTATGACAAATGTAGGGTTCTTCAGCATGCCAAAGGAGCATCTGGTATGTAGACAGTGGAGGATCTATGCATATGACTGGGAGCAGTTCTCTTCTTAATGACTACTCTCAAGGAAAGAAGGGATCTGTTTCATTTTGGAAATGATGCCAAGGGTTACATCATCAGGAAAGGATATGTGTCTAATGGAGACATCAGATTTGATGATGTTAACCATTTGGAGAATCTCATGTATAATCTACCGAGTGTCAGTCAGATGTGTGATAAAAGGCATGTTGCACTTTTCACAAGCCAGAACTACAGGATTCTGTCTTCCCAAGTTCTGAGGCTGATTGACAAGGTATTGGATGATCATACTCTCCTGAAGGCCAACAGGATTGGAAGAGTATATGCCTTGGATTTTTCAAAGAAGATTGATTTGAAGGGTCATCCTTGTCTGTTCTCCAAAGTCTCTCCTCAGAAATCTAAATTGTGGCATAGAAGGTTGGGTCATGTTAATCTCAAAAACATGAATTAGCTGATCCACAATAGTTTAGTAAGAGGTCTACCAATAAAGGAGTTCCACTGTGATGAAACCTGCACTGCTTGTTTAAAAGGAAAACAACACAAAGTCTCATTCCCTCCTATTGAAGAATCTAAGTCCACTGCCTGCTTGCAGTTACTGCACATGGATCTATTTGGTCCTGTGAGAGTGATGAGCATGGCAAAGAAGAAATACTGTCTGGTAATTATGGATGATTACTCCAGATTTGTATGGACTTTCTTCTTGCACTCAAAGGTTGAGGTTGCTCAGACGATTATAAACTTTGTGTTGTATGTTGAGAAGCAGTATTCCCTATCAGTCAAGTGTATAAGGAGTGATAATAGAACTGAATTCAGAAACCATACACTTGATGATTTTTATCTATCAAAAGGAATCAAGAGGCAGTATAGCATCCCAAGGACTCCAGAACAAAATGGAGTAGTGGAGAGAAAGAACAGGATCCTAATTGAAGCTGCAAGGTCTATGTTGGCTGACTCTGGTTTGCCAGTGACCTTTTGGGCTGAAGCTGTTAACACAGCTTGCTATGTGCAGAATAGAGTGTTAGTAAATTAGAGGTTGATGAAGACTCCATATGAAGTTCTACATCATTTAGCTCCTCTAATTTCATTCTTCAAAGCCTTTGGATGTCCTTGTTTCATTCTCAACACAAAGGATCAACTCCACAAATTTGATCCTAAGGTGGATGCAGGGTATTTTGTAGGTTATTCATCCACATGCAAGGCTTATAGAGTCTTCAACTGCAAAACAAAGATAGTTGAAGAAACCTTGCATGTGAAATTCAATGAATCCTAAGGATAAAATTCCACAAAACCCTATGGAGTTGTTTGATCTGGACATACTGCAATATGTTCCTTATCAACCTCCGGCTGTTGCAGATCATGTGGATAAATCATCTTCTGCAGCAAGTCTTCCACCTAGTGGTACTAAAGATGATGATGATATCAGTACTCACCTTTTCAAGTTTAGTGACCAACTGCCTGAGTCTGCTAAACTTGATGTTCCTGTAGCTTCTGTAGCACCATCCACAACAAATGCTGATAAGATTTCTGACTCCTCTACATCATTTGACTTGCCATCTAATACTTGGTTTCAAGAAATTGGATCACCATCTGCTGATGCTGAACCGACTACAAACACTTGCACTGATCTTATAGTTACCACAAGCTGAAGAATCACCCCATGTCTCAAATCATTGATGATATCAATGCTGGTGTCTCAACCAGAAGTCAATTGTCTAACTTCTGCTTCTATGCTCTCTTCATCAGTCAGCTAGAGCCAAAGAACTATCATGTTGCTTGAGAGACAATGGATGGGTTGAAGCCATGCAGCTTGAGCTACTTCAGTTCAAAAAGCAGAAAGTGTGGGAACTGGTTCCTCTACCCCAGGTAAGTGTGCAATAGGCACTAAATGGGTGTTTAGGATAAAACTGATGAAAATGGGCTTATTGTCAAGAACAAGGCTAGACTGGTTGTACAAGGGTTTTCACAAGAAGAAGGTATTGATTATGATGAAACCTTTGCCCCTGTAGCCAGACTGGAGGCAATTAGATTGTTTAGCGTATGTTGCATTCCACAATCTTAAAGTTTTTCAAATGGATGTCAAAAGTGCATTTTTATATGGTAAAATAAAAGAAGAGGTTATGTGTGTCAACCTCCAGGTTTTGAGGACAATAAACATCCTGATTGGGTGTATCAACTTGATAAGGCTCTTTATGGGTTGAAGCAAGCTCCTAGAGCCTAGTATGAAACACTTTCAAATTTTCTTCTTATAAATAATTTCACTGGAGGCTCCATAGACAAAAGTTTGTTTATAAAGAAAGTGGATCAGCATAAGCTACTTGTTCAAATTTATGTTGATGATATTATTTTTGCATCCTCTGATCCCCAGTTGTGTGATGATTTTACAAGTTTAATGAAACAAAAGTTTGAAATGAGTGCAATGGGAGAATTACAGTTCTTTCTAGGCTTGCAAATCAAACAAAAGGCTGATGGAACCTTTATTCATCAATCAAAATATACAAAAGAACTTTTGAATAAGTTTGATTTACAAAATTGTAAGACCTGTTCTACTCCCATGTGCAACACCACACAACTGGATGCAGATCAGAAAGGTAAAGCTGTTGATGAAACACTTTACACATGTATGATTGGGTCCTTGATGTACTTAGCAGCTTCTAGACCAGATATCATGTTTGCAACTTGTGTTTGTGCTAGATTTCAAGCTGCTCCTAAAGAGTCTCATTTGATTGCCGTCAAGAAGATCTTTAGATATGTGCAAGGTACACAATCTCTAGGTCTTTGGTATTCCACTGGACACTCATGCAAATTAGTTGCTTTTTCTGATAGTGACTATGCAGGGTGTAAGTTAACCAGAAAGTCAACTTCTGGTGGATGTCAATTCCTAGGAAACTGTTTGATTTCTTGGCAGAGTAAGAAACAAACATCTATTGCTACATCCACTGCTGAAGCAGAGTACATTGCTGCTGCAAGTTGTACATCTCATGTACTCTGGCTTCAAAACCAATTATTGGATTATGGCATTACAGAGACTAAGAATCCATTATTAATGGATAGTGCTTCAGCTCTGTGTATTGTCAAGAATCCAGTCCAGCACTCTAGACCAAACATATAGAGATCAGACACCATTTTTATTAGGGATTGTTTTGAAAAAGGTCTGATTGATCAAAGTTTGTGCCTAGTGCTGATGAGCTTGCAGATATATTTACTAAGCCTTTGGATAGTTCAACTTTCCAAAACCTTGTGTTAAGGATGGTATGCTGCATCTAGAATAAGTGATAACCACTGATGATCTCAGTAAACAAGTACTGATGATCATTAGTAACATGTCACAAATATGTACTAATTCTGTTAAAAGAAACTGATGCAGTTACAACTACTGATGTAGTTATAACTCCTGATGTCAGTAAAAAAAGAAAGTACTGATGTCCTATGAAACAACTGAAATCAGCTAAAAAGTCTGATGAGTAAGGTTGAGGACAGTATGAAACAGCTGAAAAGCTAAGAATTGACGAAAACTACTCATGAGAATTTTCTCGTCAGTTGTTCCACAAACTGTTGTTTCACCATAAACAGCTGGTGACAAAACCATGTCTTCAGTAGTTTCACAACTACTGATGACTATACCAAGTCCTTAGTTGTTTACAACAGCTGAAGACAAAACCAAGTTTTCAGTAGTTTCACAACTACTGATGACTAAAACGAAGTCTTTAGTTGTTTTCAAACGTCTGTTAGTTAAAACCAAGTCTTCAGTTGTTTTCATAGCAACTGATGCCAACACCAACACTTTCAGTCCTTTGCTTTTCAGCCTTTTCTTAACCTATAAATACCTGCACTTATAGCCAAACGTTTCATTAGCCGTTTTTCAAACCTTTTCTCTCTCAACAATGGCGACCATGAAACTCAAACCCCGACACAACTGTGTTGCCTACCTTTCGAAATCGGCTTTCTGGAACAAGTTTGACAATGCCATCGATCTTATGGTGGATTCCCAATACCGAACAACCTTTCTTCTGAATCCTACCATATACCCTGATTCCTTAACCCAGTTCTGGACCAACTCTCTGTAATAACTGGTGAGAATGATAGCCAACTCACTCTCCAGTCGTTGGTGAACCAGAAACAGGTGCTTCTCATCCCCGACATCATTCGCAACACCCTAAATTTGCATGATGGAACCTATGTTAAAGAATACCTGAAAGGCACCACTAATATGTCTTTTATCAATAACGGGTATGAAGGCGACTTAAGTGCTACTACCATACTTAAAAAGCACTTCCATGATGCTGACGACTTATCTTTCATATGGTGAATGTCTGCCTTGCATCAAAGACATCTTCTTGGGATCAGATGTCTTCCCGATGGCAACAGGTATTGTACTCTATCTTTGAACGCCAAAATCTAAATTTATCTGAGATAGTGTTCATGGAACTAAAGGATCTGGCTCAGAAACCTGTGGCAAACAAATGGCTACATTATCCTAGGTTTCTGATGGCCATAATTTTGAATCAATTAAAATCTGATGGCCTTGTTGGTCTTGGAGTCCCTACTCCAGCTGTTTTAGCTGAGGTATACTCCAGACATAACTCAGACCCTACTCTAAAAAGGGCTGCACGGATGCTAAAACCCAAGCAGAGGGAACCCACAGCCTCCACTTCCAGATCCAAAATCCCCACCAAACCCAAATCCAAAAAGCCCAAAAAGGCTACTCAGGGAGATGAGTCCCCTGAGGATGCCCCTGTACCACAAACACAGGAAATAGATACCGGCTATAACCCCCCAGTTATGTCCAAAACTCAACCTGCTAAAGCCGCACATGTATCCTCTAAACAGGATCCTGTTGCAACCACAATTGGGGATCCCACATTTCTGGAACCTATCTCAATTGAGAGGGTTACCATTGAAGAGCATCTCTCATCCCGGGTGCAATATGCTTCAGACCAATCTCCACATGCAACCGCCCCTCAAAGCCCAACACTGATAGTTGCTAAGGTGCTGAGTCAGTTGCATTCCTCACCCCCTCCCCAGAAACCACTTACCACTAGGAATACCTCAACCATTGAGGGGGAGGACCAAAATGCTTCTGATAACCCATAGCACAGGGGTTACAATGTTCAATCTCCAAGTGTAGAAACGGAGGTTAGAACATCAGGTAAGGCTACCACTTCTACTGATTTAGCAAATGATCAGGATGAAGTTGGTAACATCCATAAGACCTTACCAGAGGCACCTACCAATGAAGGACAGTCCTGAGGCAGGAAGTCCCTGGTACCAAGAACAAGGGGCACATGCTTCTACTGATCTACACTCAGAGCATGTACATCCTCATTCAATCAGGAGGTCAGGTGATTCAGCACAGACTGATGATGACCTGGGCTTTTTCTATGATGTATTAGCCCATAATACCATCCTAGAGACTGAGGTGAGCAAACTCAAAGAGCTGCTAGCCAAAATGTCTTTGGATCAAAGTCCATCTACCCCAAAAACCCCACAGATGGCATCTTCAATTGAAGGTTCACCAAACACTGAGCCTACACATTTACTGAGCCACCAGCCACTAGTTTTGGCACCACCTCTCAGGGACAGAACCCCTCTGAGCAGATGGTTGCTATCTTTCAAAACTCCTTACCTCTCATCACTCCCATCATCACTGACATAATGCATAAAGCCATTGATGAGAGGATCTCCTCAAATCTACAAACCCTCATTGATGATGTTGTTCACAAATATATTTCTGCCTTTCAAGCCCTGATCCCATGCAACCAAAAAGGGGGAGACTTCCAAGTCTAAGGCAGTGAAAGAAAAGAAAAGAAAAAGAGTTGATGATGAGAAAGAACCTACAAAAGAGAATGAGGTGGAGAAAGACCTGATCTCAGAACAGCTGATCACAGATAAAGAGAAGGAAGATCAGCTGATCACATATAAAAGAAAGAAAAGAGTAAAAGTGCAAAGATGATGAAGATAAATCCTTAGAAGATCTTGTCAAATATGCTGATGAAGCTCATAGCAGATCCATGGATAAAATTATAGATCAGCTCTTTCGACAAGGTCATGACACAGCCACACTAGACACTGAGATCAAAGGCTGGAAATAGAAGAGATTCAAGCTAGATGGCTGGTTATAGTGTGTTGGAAAGGGAAGATTGGAGATAATGATCAGATTCATTGCCAAATACCTTGGAAGATCATTGATAGAGATAAAGGCCTGGTCCAGAGACAGTATCTTGGAGATAACCAAGAAATTCTGCTCTGTTGGAGGCTATAATAAAGGGTGATCATCGAAGCACTGAGATGAAACAGGTGCAGGGAAGAGAACTGAAATGGCAAAGCTCTCCAAAGCCAAAACCACCCCAAATGCTAAGTCAGTCTTCTCACACTCCCACTCAAACACAACCCTTATCTCTAAAATCTCCGAATTCTATCCCTAAACCAAAGCCACCCACAACTCAACCCACAAAACCAATTCCTTTACCCCAAAAACACCACTCAAACCTTACCCAGTGATACACCTAGAAGGAGAGAGGAGAAGGTGTGTGAGGGTAGAAGAAGATGAAGAAGAGGATGATGATGAGAAGATTGTCTGCTAATCTCTGCTGTTCTCAACCTTAAAACACCTGAGCACAGAAGTCAACAAGTGATTACACCTGACTTGCAAATGTAGATGGTGAAGGTAAAGTGAAGAAGCAGAACAATAGAAGAGCAGCACGATGAGCAGTTTCTCAAGATGGTTGACAAGGATTTCCCTCAGTCCTCATCCATTCAAGAAATGAAGAAACAGGCTCTGAGGCTGTACACTCTTAGACATACTTTTCAACATCAAAGAGAAAGAGTGCGGATCTGGCCAGACCCCAGGGTAAGTTCTAGAACTCATAAGAAGAATATACCAAGTAGATATCATGGCCAAGTGAAGAAGACCTTGAATGCTGTAATTACGTTGGCCATGGTAGTCTCACCCTGGGAAATCATTGAAGAATTCAAGAAAGCTCACAACTCCAAGACAACCCCTCAATCTATTCTTGAGAAAAAAATGATCAAGAAGGGGTTGTTATACAAAAGACTTGAAGATCTTCAGAAGAGTGAACTCCAGTTGTTGCTTGAAGGCTCTCACCCTGATGAATTTGCTTACAGAGAGATAACATTGTGGAGTTGAAAAATGACAGTGAGATACCTGTCTGAGTATTATGGCCCAGAGTTCTTCTTCGAGGGAGAAGCAGAAGAACTCACCAAGGAGGAACAAGTTGTTCTCCTTGAGGCCTATGCTAGTGAGTCTTATAGACTCATTAATGGGAATTAGGTTTCATGGTTGGGGCAAGACTCTATGTCCAGTTTCCCAAGACAGAGTTCCCTTCCATACTTAGCCAATCAAAAGATTAGAAACCTTTTCCCGGCCGTGCTTAACTATTACCTCTAAAGTTGTTCAAGAGGGTGTTTCTGCCAAGAATAAGTGGGATCATCAATAAGTTTAGAGGTTTTGGCTGCATTGGTTCAGGGGGAGTTTGTTGGACCAAAAGAACCAATGAGCCTGATCAAAAAAACCTCTAAGTCCCACAGACATTACAACTGCTGAAGAAGATCTCAACAGCTGAAGACATCAGCTGATTACAAGGTCTGAAGACAAAGTCTGAAAGAAAAGTACTGAAGACAAAGTCTGAAAGTAAAGTACTGAAGACAAAGTCTGAAAGTAAAGTACTGAAGACAAAGTCTGAAGCCTTCTGAAAGTAAAGTACTGAAGAACAAAGACTGAAGACAAAGACTGAAGACCAAAGTGATCAGTAGTTGTTACAACAGCTGAAGTTATTAACTTCAGTAGTTGTGATGGTTTCCTTTCAGTACTTGTAATTTACTTTTTAGTAGTTATAGTTTCAGTAGTTGTAGTTCAGTAGTTTTATGTTTTTCTACTTAAGCATTCTCTGAGATGTAATCAGTAGTTGAGAACATTCTCAGTAGTTTGCATAGTTTCAGTAGTTTGAATAATTCTGTTAGATGTCACTACAGCAGACGTCACATTTCCTATATAAGGATTGTTGACCTAGTTGTAACGTGTGACATTGAGCCACCACGAAAGCATATGAATGAAATATTTCTTTTGCAGAATTCTCTCTTTCTATAACCGTTTACTGTTACATTGAATATCAATTGTGTTCTTGTGAATTGTTTATATCATTGTTCGAATTCCGCTGCAATACTCTCTAATTATCAAACTTAGATCACTGGTCCTAACAGATGAACTTTACTATAAAGCTGGACCACCTTTCCGCTACGACTTTATTGACTCACCAACTTTCACCAGTTGGTGAAAAGGTCCATACTTTTAGTAACTGTAAATAGAGGTCTTGAGTCCTTTATTTTCTACTTTATGTACTTTTATCTTTCTGTAATATATTAGGATGTAAGCTATGGCATGACATAGTCACTAGTCGAAAGACAATCTGCTTTTGACACTACATTGATTTTGATGTTGTCTAGATTATCTATCTAGCGGCTTTCAAAGAATGGCCAGCTGTAGGATATAGTAAAAGTAACTCAGCTCTTTTTAACTTATCTCGAATTCTTGTACACTTGTAAAAGAGCTTGAGAGAAATATACAACATCCTTGAAAACCAAAACACTTGTGTTATATATGTACTTGTTCTGTCTCATAGTTGCTAGTGTTTGAAGTGTCAATCTTGTGTTACTAGTTCCCTATTTGATCTGTTATCTCCTCATTTTGTGTTATGTTGTAAGTGAGAAGAACTCCTTAAATGAACTTGCATGTGTCTTAATACTATAACTCTGTTTTGCACATAGCAGGTAGTGTTTGCTACCTTTGCCCAGAAGGTGATGGGCAGTTTAGAGTCAAACAACATAGTTCTTGCAACTTTAATAAGTGTCATGTTTCTCCTCTCAGCAACACTATTTTGTTGAGGAGTCCTGGGAGCACTATGTTGTCTTGTAATACACTTTCAAATGAATCAATGATTTGGTTCTTTAATTCAGTTCCTTGATCACATCTTATGGTCTTGACCTTGTGATCACATTGATTCTCAATCTTTATGATGAAATTCCTCAGAATCTCAGGATTCTCATCCTTAGTTCTAAGGAAAAATACCTAATTTAATCTTGTAAAATCATATGTGATCACTAATTAATAAGAGCTCCTTCCTAGACTCATTACACCGGTGGGGCCAAAGAGATCCATATGCAACAAGTGTAGGGGAGTAGTGATGGAGTTTCTTTCCTTTGGCTTGTGAGATACCTTATTTTGCTTCCCTTTCAGGCATGCAACACAATAATCATCACTTGTAAACTCTTTCTTTGGCATTCCAGTTACCAAATCATTCTTAATTAGTTTATTCATGTTCTTAAAGTTTACATGGCACATTCTTTTATGCCAGAGAAAAGACTCATCACTATTCCTTTGTGCAAAAAGCATGAAACTTCTCTTGAGGAGATGTTTCTTGCAAATCCATCTTGTACATGTTCCCTCTCCTAGGGGCTCTGAGCAGGATATGCTCATGAGGATGACCACCCCGGGCCTGAGAACAATGCACTCATGCTTAGTGAAGAGCATGTTATGACTCTGATCACCAAATTGGGATACACTTAGAAGATTGTACCCAAGCTCATTGAAAAAGTTTACCTTCTCAATGCTAAGCTTACAATTTGTGACCTTGCCCCTTCTTGTAATGTAACCCACTAAATCTCCTCCAAAAGCAACTGGTCCTCCATCAATTCTTTTAAACTTTTGGAAAGTGACCTATTGCATGTCATGTGCCTGGAACAACGACTATAAATGATCTATACATTCTTGCATGTCTTGAGTTGTTCCTACATAAAAGAGATTGCAAGTCACATTTGGAAACCCAAGCCTCATTGGTCTTGGGCTCGTCAAAAAAAGTTGAAGACAATGCAACAGTAATTGATCCTATAGTCATGCTAGAAGTATCATTTGCTGAAGTTGATGAACAACTCTTAGCCACTTGGTCTTTCTTTGACTCCATACCACCTTTTGAAGCTTAGACTTGACCTTCAATACTTAGGAAGTTTTGTTGACTTTCGAAGTTGTGATGGGCCTTCGGAAGGTCATGCTTTCAGTACTTTAGAAGTATTCCTTCCTTCCGAGATCAAGGTTTCTTCCGAAGGCAAGTTTCAACTTTGTTCTTCTTCATTTGGAGCGTTTGAAGGAAAAAATTTTCCTTTCAAAGCTTGCTTATTCTTCTCCAAACTCTCAGAAGTTTCTTTCTTTGTGATGTGGAGAGTACTCTTTGGATTGTAAACACAATCCTTAGCAAGGTGAGAGGTACTCACACACATAACACAGTCAATTTTCTTTCTTCTAGGAGTCTTCTTCTGTTAATAAGGTTGAACTTGATCACTTTCACTCTCCATCATCATCTTCTCAGATGATGTCGCAATTCTTATGGGGTTAGAACTACCTTTGGAGCTTGATGGTTCTTGTTGTACAATAGTGATGCACAACTTATCAGACTTGTTCTTAATGATGGGATGGTTTGGACTTGAACTAGAACTCTTGTTGTTGGAGTTCAAGTTTGTGTCCTTAGCTTTAACCACTTCAAATCCTGTAGAAATAAAGACTTGTTTCTATGCAGAGTTAAAGGTGGCCTTGATATCTTGGCCTTCTTGGACTTTCTTTTAGCCTTTCTGATCAAGTTCTTTCTCTTGAACTTGGTCATCCCAACAGTTTTACTCTCCTCAAAGGGATGGTGACCTTTCTTAGAATGCTCTTCTTCACTCTTCTCAAAGCCATTCTTCACCATCTCCTCTTCATCCTCTTCTGTCAAGGGATCTATAAGGGGAAGCTCATCTTCACAAGTTCCACACATAGGAGATCTTACACACAAGATTGTGTATGGAGGAGCTATCTAACAAGATCGCAATCCCTACTTATTTGATAACAAACTTTTGCGTGCAAGGATGAGGATATCATGTTCTTGAAGGTCTCTTCTTCAATAACACGTTTTCTGCCCTGGCTTTGCTGATCACAAGCTCAACCTAGCATTTAATTAACTTAGTTATGATGTATTTGATCTGAGTCCTGTAGTTTTTGTGCTCATGTTTAAGAGTTTAAATGGTTTTCTCTAAGTCCTCTATCTTTAGTTTATAGTCATTTTCAGTTCTTTTAAAATAATTTTTTAAGATATCTGATGACTCAATGTCAGATCTCATTTCTAAGTTATAGGACATATATCTATTAACTTTAGCAATGCATTCAGGAGTGCAAAGATGTTCCAATAGCTTGGCTTCATCGTGGTCATCCATGAGTGCTTGGTTTGGAGAAGCTTCTTCCACCTGAAAGCTCCAATCAAAGCCTACTTCTTCAACAACAACAAGAGCTTGCTGCTATGGCTTCTCAGACTGAGGAGCTCTCTTAGTGTAGTTTGGTCTGGCTTGAGTCTGGCCACCATTTGTTCTTGGTGCCGTACACTCTCTAGCAAAGTGTCCCATCTAGTTACAGTTGTAACACTTTACCTTGCTTTTATCCATTCCAAACTTCCACTGGCTGCATTGCTAGGAAACTTCCTCCCCGTCCTCCTGTAGAACATCTTGGCTCTGTGAGTGAGAAGAGCCATCTGTTGAACTATCTTCATATACTCCAGATGCGAAGAACACAATAACACAATTGAGGAGAGTTCTTTAGAACACTTAACAAATCAAATTGGGAACTGGTTAACTAAAATAAAAGACGCTAAGAACACAAGTAAAAGAGAGACAAAACAAGATAGCAAAACAACACAAGTATTTGGGTTTCAAGAATGTTTTATATTGCTTCTCATGTTCTATTACAAAGTGTTACAAAGCATAATGGAAAGTTACAAGTACTTGAAATACATATACTACATCCTACAGCCGACCATACTTTGAAGGCCAGCTGCATACATAAAACTAGACAACAAAATCAAATGTAGAGTCAAAAGGCAGATTGCCTTTTGACTTGTGACTATGACATGCTATAGGTCACATCCTAATATACTACAAAAAGGATTAAGTACATAACATAGAAAGCTCAGCCTCAAGACCTCAATGTACAGTTACCAAAAGCATGGACCTTTTCACCAACTCATGTAAGTTGTTGACTAAACAGAGTTGCAGTGGAAAGGTGGTACAACTTTATCGTAAAGTAGAACATAGAAAAGCATGTTCATAAAAGTCTTCAGATGAAATCTGTCTTTACTCTTTGGTTTTGGAAGTCTTTGCCTTGAAGCTTTGGAAGACTTCACTTTTGGCTTGGGAAGATGTTGGTCTTGAATTTTGAAGATTTTAAACTTAGAATATTTCTAGTGCAACGTGTAAAACTTTTGAAGCATATCTACTTTAGTTCTTTGGAGCATGCATGCAGAGAGACTTTGGATGTTTTGAATATTTTGGTTGCATCAGACTTATTGGAATCCTTACAAATAGGTTTTTTTGGAATAAAAAGGATTCTATAGGACTTGTCATAAAAATCAAGGCAAGACTAGTTGTTCAAGGGTACATGCAACAAGAAGGAATTAACTACCCAGATGTATTAGCTCTTGTTGCAAGACTAGAAGCTATTAGGATATTTTTAGCTTTTGTTGCATCCAAGAACTTCAAGGTCTACCAACTTGATGTCAAGTGTGCTTTCCTTTATGGTGTGATTGATGAAGAGGTATATGTCAAATAACTTATTGGGTTTGCAAATCCTTAACATCCAGATTATGTTTGAAGGCTTGATGAAGCTCTCTATGGGTTGCATCAAGTATCAACAAAGTGGTATGATATTCTATCTCAGTATCTCTTTCAACATGTATACAAAAGAGGTACTATAGATGGAACTCTCTTCATTAAAGGAATAAGGAATGACTTAATGCTAGTTCAAGAATTTGTAGTTGACATCATCTTTGGTTCAACTAATACAAAGCTCTGTGAAGACTTTGAGAAACTGATGAACAATAGATTTGAAATGAGTGCCATAGGGTAACTCAATTTCTTTCTAGGAATTCAAGTGAAGCAACTTGAAGATGACATCTTCATAAGTCAATCAAAGTATGTTCAAGACATACTCAAAAGATTCAACATGACTGTCTGTAAGGTTGCTAAGACACCCATAGCAAGAAACCACTCCCTCGGGCATGACCTTGACGGGGAGTGTGTGGATGAACATCTTTACAAGGCTATGATTGGGTTTCTTATGTACCTCACAGCTAGCATTCCTGATATCTTCTTTGCCACATGTGTTTATGCAAGATATCATGCCAACCACAAGATGTCACACCTTATCACACCAACACTTGGCCTTTGGTATACAAAGAATTCTGACTTTAATCTGTATGTATATACAAATAGTGACTATAGTGGATGCAATATGTCTACAAAGTCTATATCAGAGGGATGTCAGTTCTTTAGAGGAAGGGTTGTCTCATGGCAATGCAAAAAGCAATCTTGTGTATCTACATTAACTACTGAAGTTGAATATATTGTTGCTGCAAGCTTCTATGCTTAAGTGCTTTGAATTTAAAATCAAATGCTATATTATGGAATCAACTTCAAAGAGACTCCCATTCACATAGACAACAATACTACCATCTTTATCACATAGAATCCTATAGAGCACTCAAGGACAAAACACATCGATATCAGGTGTTATTTAATTAGAGATAATTTTGAGAAAGGACTAATCAAACTAGTCAAAGTTAACACAAATGAACAATATGCTCATATGTTCACAAAGGCTTTTGATGAACAGCGATTTAAGTATCTAGTTTCATTTATTGGGATGATTAACTTCGAGTAGCTTTTCTTAAAACTTAATCATATGCTTTCTAAAACATCTGTGTGTACTAAGTTGTCTATTTTATGACTTACATAAACCCTTGTTTACTTCGGAAGAACAAAAGACTTTTTGAAGACATTCCTTATATTTTCAAAATTTTTTGATCCTTCGGAAGACATCCTTTTACATTTGGAAGAAATTTAAGTCTTTAAAATGAATAACTACTTTAGAGAATTTACCTTCGGAAGAAATTTTCACAATATCTTCCAAAGCTTAACTTCTTCTTAACATACTTGTATTTTCTAAAGAACATTTTTCTTCCGAAAGCAATTAACTCTCGAGATTTTTTATTAAAACTTTCAAGTGTTGAACTCTTCTGAAGAAAAATTTTCAAAACCCTTTGGAATATCTTCCAAAGCCAATTTGGTTTCGGAAGCTTTTCATCAAAAGATCTGAAGAAAAAATTACATTCGGAAGATTTTTGACTTCAAAGAAAACAAACTTTTGGGTAAAATAAAACACTTTTTTAGAGGTAGGACTGACATTTGAATTTCCAAGTTTTTCTTGTTTCATTAACTTTGTCTGAGATTTATTTCATATATATACCTAACGGTTCCCCCTCTTTTCACTCTCTTCTACCTCTGAACTTTTACTAAACCTAAGTTCACAATTAAACCGCCCTTGTTTTTCACTTCCTGCACCTATAATCTTTCGTAAATTGCCAACCTTAACCGAAAAAATGACCCAAATCAGGTTGCTCTATTGCACTCTAAGAAAGATCCTAGTTTCCAGAGGTTTATCAGCTTTTTGGCTCTATCAAACTATTCCACCTCCCTTACCATTGACCTTGTTCTTTAAGAGGATCATTTGCTTGAATTTTAGAAGACCTACCAAGAGGTCATCATGGATGGGGAGAAGGCACTGTTTGCTACAGTGCAGGGAAGGACAATCTTCATCACTCCAGCCATCATCAACGCCCACCTTCAGTTGGATGATGAGGAAGGTAAATTGTCCTTTCCCAAAGAAGATGTTAACCACTCCTTCCAATAGATGGACTATGAAGGATATTTCTCTATCAAGACCTTAAGGAAAGGGAAGGTCTCCTCCTAATCGAATTAGTTATTTCATGTGGTCATCCACAACCTGTCCAACAAGCATAGGGGCTGGGACCAGATTCCTAGAGATCATTCCTTCATAGTGCATGGGATGGTTCAAGGGTTCATGTTCAGGTACTCTGAATTTTTTTATACAAATTTGCTCGCTAACTTGGACTCGTTAGAGTATTATATGTTTTCTAGATATGTTCAACATATGCTTAATTATAAACAGTATTCACAGTTAAGGGAAACAGATAATATTCTTAAATTGGGACAGATGAAGCCTGATATCTTTACAATTTTGAAAAAGCCAACTACTGGCTTCTCTGGGGTGGAAACAACCCTTGTCCCTAAAATGTTAGATCTTATTGCTCAAGGTGACAACCTAGCATCACATGCTAGTGTTGAACCCACACCTTCTACCTCACAACCACCAAAACTACCAAAAATCACCCTCACCTACCAAAGAAGATCCAAACAAACCCCTGCACAAGCTATTCAGTCTTTGCAGGCCCCATATTACTACCTACATAGGATGAAGTGAACACTTGAGCTACCACTTACCCTAAGGAGCAAACCTCCCCCATCTCTTCAATAATTAGTGTTGAGGTTCCTCATGCTCAGCTTGATGAGCTCATTAGCCCTACAGGCTTAAGCCTTCACTCTAAGTCTCAACACTCAAGTGACAAACCTTCAGGGGAAAGCTACCATCCTAGCCTTTAATTTAAACCAACCAATTCCCGGCCTTGACTTCTATGATGACGAAGACTTAGGATTTAGTGAATACCATGAATCTCTCTAATATTTCCCCACTCAAAGAGAGATGAATGCGCCTACATCTCCCTTGTCTAGCCCATATCATCCACCTACTACTAAGGTGGCTATTCCTGAACATATTCAGGAGGTCCATATGGAAGAAGCTCTTACTTCTGCAAGTGATTATGTTACTAAGACCTCAACTATGGCAAATTAGCTTATTGACACTTTTGTTGAAGTTGTTAGTGAGTAGAGAAAAACCAGTAGCCAAGAACATAATACTAGGGGTGAGACTGAGGACTTTAGTCCAATAATCTCATCCTCAGTGATGCTTCTGATAAAGAGGAGGGGAACTTATGACTAAGTGCAAAAAGTATCCAAAACTTGCACCTATATAGTCTCTAAGCTTAGTCACCTTGAATCTCTGGTGACTACAATACAAAATAAGGTCAATGATCAACAACTTGATATATCCTATCTCAAAGAGAAACTAGCTGGGAGACCTTTAAGAAGAGCTCAACCAGGAACACAAAAACCTATGGATATTATTGACCTAACACGTAGTTCACCTATGCAAATGGGAGATGGTACCAAAAATGGGGAGAAAGTCATTATAATCACAGAACTTGGGAGTTCTTCATAGAGTATAGACATAAAGGACTCACCATCCTCACTTGTAGTTGTTCATACTCACCAACTTCCTCAAATTCACATTGATGTGGATTTTATAGACTCTTTCATTCAGAGTCTCTTTGAGGAAGGTATACCAAGGGTTGTGTCATCTCCACCTTAAGGAACTTCCAACTAAATCATAAGGTGGAGGTATGATGTGATAGAAGAGTCCTTGTTCTTTAAAGAGTTCAAGGGCAACAAGGGATTTTCAACTTTCAGACCTTGAACTACTATGAGGTCTTGACCTTATCAACATGCCACTTTGCAAGACCGGTGAAGGGTGGTCACTTACAACACAACAACACAATGAAGAGATTAACTTGACTAATCAAAAAGTGAAACTGGATTAACCACAATAAATGAGACTATGAACACAAGTAAATAAGAGACAAAACAAGATAGCAAAACACGCAAAGAGATTTTTTCAAGATTGCAGTATATTGCCTTCTCAAGTTCTATTAAAAGTGTTACAAAGCATAAAAGAAAGTTACAAGTACTTGAGATACATATACTACATCCTACACCCGGCCATACTTTGAAGGCCAGCTGCATACAATTGATTAGACACAAACAAAATCAATTGTAGAGTCAAAAGTCAGATTGCCTTTTGACTTGTGATTATGACATGCCATAGCTCAGATCCTAATATATTTCAAAATGGATAAAGTACATGAAGTAGAAAGTTACAAACACAAGACCTCAATGTATAGTTACTAAAAGCATGCACCTTTTTACTAGCACAGGTAAGTTGGTGACTTTTAAGAGTTACAGCAGAAGGGGGTCCATCTTTATGTAAAGTACATCAGATAAAGCATGTATACTAAAAGTCTTTGGAAGAAATCTGTCTACAAGTGTTAGCTTTGGAATACTTTGTCTCTGAAGCTTTGGAAGTCTTCATTTTTGGCTTCGGAAGATTTCACACTTAGAATATTCCTGTTGCTTATGTGAAACTTCCGAAGCATTCTTCTTTAATGCACTTGTGCATGCAGTAGACTTTAAGTGTTTGAGTTGCATCAGCCTTTACATATAATCCTTACAAACTCCCCCTAGGCTGATGCTACCAAAACACTTTGATAACTTCAGATATTAACAGTCCTCGTTATGATGATGACCATCCCTTTCTTCATGAGATGATCAGGATCACATAGACTCTCAAAGTGTCTTCCCAAATCAAAGAGATGATGCAGAGGTAGAGAGAACATGTCTTGCAATGTGTAGACATCCTCAATGCATTGTTTAATAATGACATGCCATCTTTCTGGATTTTTGATGTATGTCCAGGACAAGATGGGTCTTCCTGATGCTAGAGAAGCTGTTTAAATGGGAGATGATGGAGCATCCTTTGTGTTAGGATCAGTGATCTAAGTTTCATTGATTAGAGAGTATTGCAGCAGAATTCGAACAATGAATTAGACAATTCACAAGAACACAATTGATATTCAATGTAAGAGTAAACGGTTATGGAGAGAGAGAATTCTGCAAATAGAATATTCATTCATATGCTTTCGTGGTGGCAAAATGTCACACGTACAATTAGGTCAACATCTTTTATATAGGAGATGTGACGTCTGCTAATGTCACTTGATAGTGACATCTAACAGAATTATTCAAACTACTGAAAGTTAACACAACTACTGAAGATGTCAAACAGCTGACATCTTCTTACAAAAATACCAAGTGTCAACTATCACTACAACTACAGAAAAGAAACTACTGAAACAACAACAACTGAAGAACATGCTCTTCAGTCGTTTTACAACTACTGAAATAGAAAATAAAACCACTGAAAGGAAAACCATCACAACAACTGAAGAATGCTTCTTCAGCTATTGTGACAAACTCTGAAGGCTTCAGTACTTAGACTTCTTGAACTTCAGTTGTTGTCATCAGCTGATGTCTTCAGTCTTTGTACTTCAGCTGTTGATCTTCAGTACTTTAGTCTTCAGCTGTTGAAGTCTTCAGTACTTTAGTCTTCAGCTGTTGAAGTCTTCAGTACTTCAGTCTTCAGCTGTTGAACTTCAGACTTTGGTCCTCAGCTGTTGAAGTATTCAGTACTTTAGTCTTCAGCTGTTGATTTTCAGACTTTGTCAAACAACTGATCAAGTCTTCAGTAGTTGTTGTGATGTCTTGTGGGACTTAAAGGTTTTTCTGATCTAGCTCATTGGTTCTTTTGGTCCAACAAACTCCCCCTGAACCAATACAGCCAAAACCTTTAAGCTTATTAAGATGTCCCACTTATTATGGTAGAAAGATTGGTCTTTTTGTCTTCTAGATCAGCTCAGTAGTGACCCTTGTAAGCACAGGTCTGGGAAGAAGTCTCAATGATCTGTTTGGCAAAGGATGGATGGGAACTCTGTCTTGGGGAACTGGACACAGACCTGTTACCCCATCCATGAGATCTACTTCCCAAATATGAGTCTGTGAGACTCCCTTGTATAGGCCTCAATGAAGGTTACTTGTTCCTCCATGGTAAGCTCTTCTGCTTCTCCTTCAAAGAGTGATTCTGGCCCATAGTACTCAGAGAGGTATTTGACTTGCTTCCTATTTTTTAGCTCCACGGTTGTTATGATTCTATATGCGAATTCATCTGGGTGAATACCCTCTAAGAACAACTGGAGCTCATTCTTTCTATCTTCCTCAAGCCTCCTATACACTAACCCCTTTTTCACCATTTTATTCTCCAACATCTTTTGTGGGGTCAGTTTAGCTTTATAGGCTTTCTTGAAGTCATCTACGATCTCCCAAGGTGATACTACAAAGGCCAGTGAGATCACTTCATCTACAATCTTCTTTACTTGGCCAATGTATCTCTGTGGAATATTTTTCTTTTGAATCCTATGAAACACCCTGGGATCAGGCCAAATCCTCACTCTCTCTTTTTGATATTGAAAGATGTGTCTGAGAGTGTATAGTCTCTGAGCATGTTTCTTCATATTGATGTTTGAAGATGTGGCAGCATATGCTTTGTCGACTCTTCTCAGCAATTCCTCATCATGTTGTTTGTGAAGCTCTTCTTCTTCTAACTTCACTTTCACAATTTGTCTTTGAGATTTAGGAGTAATTGTTGGAGGGTGACTTATGGCCTTAGGCAACTGTATAACAGCTGAGATTGGCATCCTATCTTCATCTTCATCATTATCTTCTTCTTCCTCTTCTAGCCTCAGTACCCTTCTCTTCCTCTTCTGGGGTACATCATCGCTATTGGTTTTGTGGGTAAGGGAATTGGTTTAGTGGGTTGTGGTTATGGTGGTTTTGGTGTGGGAATTTTGACAGGTTGTTCTAGCATTTTAGATGTAAGTGAGGCTTTGGATTGTTTGACCAGTTCAGTCCTGCTCCCAGCACCAGCTTCATTCAAGGCTTCAATGACCAGCCCTTTGGTATATACTTCAGACGAACAGATCTTGGTGGTTATTGCCAAGATGCTGTCCCTGGACCATGACTTGATTTCAATCAATGATCTTCCAAGATACTTAGCTATGAACCTGATCATTATTTCCAATCTTTCCCTTTCCAACACACTATAACCGGCCTATCTTGATTGTTTCTCTTCTATTTCCAGCCTTCTGATCTCAGAGTCTAATGTGGCTGTGTCATGACCATGTCTAAATAGCTGATCTATATTTTATCCATTGATCTGCTATGAGCTTCATCAGCATCTTTAACAAGGTCTTCTATTGATTTTTCTTCATCGGCTCTTGACTCAGCACTTTTCTTTCTTTTATAGGTAATCAACTGTTTTGAGATCAGTTCTTTCTCAACCTCCTTCTCTTTCTCAGGCTCTTTTTCTTTTTCAGGCTCTTTCTTAGCATCAACTCTCCTTCTTTTCTTGTCTTTCACTGCCTTAGACTTTGCAGTCTCCCCCTTTTTGGTTGCATTGGAATCAGGGGTTGGAAGGCAGAAAGATATTTATGAACAGCATCATCAATGAAGGTTTGTAGATTTGAGGGAATCCTCTCATCTATGGCTTTATGCACTATGTCAGTGATGATGGGAGTGATGAGAGGTAAGGAGTTTTGAAAGATAGCAACCATCTGCTCAGAGGGGTTCTGTCCCTGAGAGGTGGTGCCAAAAGCAGAGGCTGGTGGCTCAGTTATGTGTGTAGGCTCAGTGTTTGGGAAACCTTCAATTGAAGGTGCCATCTGTGGGGTTTGTGGGGTAGATGGTCTTTGATCCTGAGACATTTTGGCAATCAGCTCTTTAAGTCTCCTCACCTTATTCTCTAGAATGGTATTATGGGCTAGAACATCATAGAAAAAGCCCAGGTCATCATCAGTCTGTGCTGAATCACCTGACCTCTGATTGAATTAGGATGTACATGCTCTGAGGGTAGATCAGTAGTAGCATGTGCCCCTTGTTCTAGGTACTAGGGACTTCCTGCCCCAAGACTATGTCCTTCATTGGCAGTTGCCTCTGGTGAGGTCTTATGGATGGTACCAACTTCATCGTTATCATTTGTGAATCAGTAGAAGTGGCAGCCTTACCAAAAGTTCGAATCTCCTTTTCTACACTTGGAGATTGAACATTGTAACCCCTGTGCTGTGGGTTATCAGAAGCACTTTGGTCCTCCCCCTCAATGGTTGAGGTATTCCCAGTTGTAATTGGTTTCTGGGGAGGGGGTGAGGAGTGCAACTGACTCAGCACTTTTGCAACAATATGTGTTGGGCTTTGAGGGGCGGTTGCATGTGGAGAGTGATCCGAAGCAGATTGCACCTGGGGTGAGAGTTGCTCTTCAATGGTAACCCTCTCAATTGAGATAGGTTCCAGCAATGTAGGATCCCGAATATTGGTTGCAACAGGATCCTGTTGAGAGGATACCTGTGCGGCTTTAGTAGGTTGAGTCTTTGACATAACTGGGGGTTAGAACCACTATGTATATCCTGTGTTGGTGGTACAGGGACATCCTCACGGGACTCATCTCCCTCAGTAGTCCTCTTGGGTTTTTGGGTTTTTGGGTTTGTTGGGGAATTTGGATCCGGAAGTGGAGGTTGTGTGTTCCCTCTGCTTGGGTTTTAGCATCCGGGCAGCCCCGTTGAGAGTAGGGTATGTGTTATGTCGGGAGTATACCTCAGCTAAAACAGCTGGAGCAGGGACTCCAAGACCAACAAGTCCATTAGATTTTAGTTGGTTTAAAATAATGGCCATCAGAAACCTGGGATAAAGTAGCCATCTATTTGCCACAGGTTTCTGAGCCAGATCCTTAGTTCTGTAAAAACTATCTCAGAAAAATTTAGATTTTGTTGCTCAAGGATAGAATACAATACCTGTTGCCATCGGGAAGACATCTGATCCCAAGAAGATGTCTTCGAAGCTAGGCAGACATTTACCATGTGAAAAATAAGTCGTTCTGCATCATGGAAGTGCTTCTTCAGTATGGTTGTAGCACTTATGTCGCCTTCATACACATTATTAAGCAAAGACATATCAGTGGTGCCTTTCGGTATTCTTTAGGATAGGTGCCATCATGCAAATTTAGGGTATTGCGAATGATGTCTGTAGTGATGAGCACCTGTTTCTGTTTTACCAACGACTGTAGAATGATTTGGTTATCATTCTCACCAGTGATTACAGAAACGTTGGTCCAGAACTGGGATAAGGAGTCTGGATATATGGTAGGATTCAGAAGAAAGGCTGTTCGATACGGGGAATTCACCATAAGATTGATGGCAGTGTCAAACTTATTCCAGAAGGCCGAGTTTGTAAGGTAGGCAACACATTTGTGTCAGGGTTTGAGTTTCATGGTCGCCATTGTTGAGAGAGAGAGATTTGAAAACGGCTAATGAAACGTTTGGCTACAAGTACATGTATTTATAGGTTAAGGGTTATAAAACAACTGAAGGGTTTGGTGTTAATCATCAGTAGTTTTAAACGACTGATGACATGGTATTAACCTTCAGAGGTTGAAATAGCTGAAGTGTTGGTTTTAGGCATCAGCAGTTATAAAACTACAGAAAACCATGGTTTTGACTTCAGATGTTGGAAACAACTGAGGACTTGGTGTTAGTCATCAGTAGTTGTGAAACTACTGAAGACATGGTTTTGTCATCAGTTGTTGTAAATGACTGAAGACTTGGTGTTAGTCATCAGTAGTTGTGAAACTACTGAAGACATTGTTTTGCTTCAGTTGTTTAAGATGAAATAGCAATTGTAAAACAACTGAAGAGAAAATTCCCATCAGTAGTTTTCGTCAATTCTAGCTTTTCAGCTATTTCATACTGTCCTCAACAATTACTCATCAGTCTTTTTGGCTGTTTTCAGTTGTTTCATAGGACATCAGTACTTATCTGTTTTTACTAACATCAGTAGTTATAACTACATCAGTAGTTTGAAACAGAATCAGTACTTATTTGTGACATGTTTACTAATGATCATCAGTACTGTTTACTAAGATCATCAGTAGTTGTCAATTATTTTAGCTGCAGCATACCAAGCCTTAACACTAGGTTTTGGAAAGTTGAACTATCCAAAGGCTTAGTAAAAATGTCTGCAAGCTCATCAGCACTAGCACAAACTTTGGATCAATCAGACCTTTTTCAAAACAGTCCCTAATAAAATGGTGTCTGATCTCTATATGTTTGGTCCTAGAGTGCTGGACAGGATTCTTGACAATGCAAAGAGCTAAAGCACTGTCCATTAATAATGGAGTCTTAGTCTCTGTAATGCCATAATCCAAAAGTTGGTTCTGAAGCCAGAGTACCTAAGATGTACAACTTGCAGCAGCAATGTACTCTGCTTCAGCAGTGGATGTAGCAACAGATGTTTGTTTCTTACTCTGCCAAGAAATCAAACAGTTGCCTAGGAATTGACATCCACCAGAAGTTGACTTTCTGGTTAACTTACACCTTGCATAGTCACTATCAGAAAAAGCAACTAATTTGCAAGAGTGTCCGGTGGAATACCATAACCTAGAGATTGTGTACCTTGCAGATATCTAAAGATCCTCTTGACTGCAGTCAAATGAGACTCTTTAGGAGCAGCCTGAAATCTAGCACAAACACAAGTTGCAAACATGATATCTGGTCTAGAAGTTGTTAAGTACATCAAGGACCCAATCATACATCATTAAAGTGTTTCATCAACAGCTTTACCTTTCTGATCTGCATTCAGTTGTGTGGTGTTGCACATGGGAGTAGAACAGGGCTTACAATTTTGTAAATCAAACTTATTCAAAAGATCTTTTATATATTTTGATAGATGAATAAAGGTTCCATCAGCCTTTTGTTTGATTTGCAATCCTAGAAAGAACTGTAATTCTCCCATTGCACTCATTTCAAACTTTTGTTTCATTAAACATGTAAAATCATCACACAACTGGGGATCAGAGGATGCAAAAATAATATCATCAACATAAATTTGAACAAGTAGCTTATGCTAATCCACCTTCTTAATGATCAAAGTTTTATCTATGGAGCCTCTAGTGAAATTATTTTGAAGATGAAAATTTGATAATGTTTCATACCGGCTCTAGGAGCTTGTTTCAACCCATAAAGAGCCTTATCAAGCTTGTAAACCCAATCTAGATGTTTATTATCCTCAAAACCTGGTGGTTGACACACATAAACCTCTTCTTTTATTTTACCATATAAAAATGCACTTTTGACATCCATTTGAAAAACTTTAAGATTGTGGAATGCAGCATAGGCTAAGAACAATCTAATTGCCTCTAGTCTGGCTACAGTGGCAAAGGTTTCATCATAATCAATACCTTCTTCTTGTGAAAACCCTTGTACAACCAGTCTAGCCTTGTTCTTGACAATAAGCCCATTTTCATCAGTTTTATTCCTAAACATCCATTTAGTGCCTATTGCACACTTACGTGGGGGTAGAGGAACCAGTTCCCATACTTGCTGCTTTTTGAACTGAAGTAGCTCAAGCTGCATGGCTTCAACCCATCCATTATCTCTCAAAGCAACATGATAGTTCTTTGGCTCTAGCTGACTGATGAAGAGACCATAGAAGTAGAAGTTAGACAATTGACTTCTGGTTGAGACACCAGCATTGATATCACCAATGATTTGAGACATGGGGTGATTCTTCAGCTCTTGGTACACTATGAGATCAGTGCAAGTGTTTGTAGCAGGCTCAGCAGCAGCAGATGTTGATCTAGATTCTTGTAACCAAGTATTAGATGGAAAGTTAAATGATGTAGAGGAATCAGAAATCTCATCAGCATTTGTTGTGGATGGAGCTACTGAAGCTATAGGAACATCAAGTTTAGCAGAATCAGGCAGTTGGTCACTAATCTTGAAAAGGTGAGTACTGATATCATCATCATCTTCAGTACCACCAGGTGGAAGACATGCTGCAGAAGATGATTTATCCACATGATCTGCAATAGCTGGAGGTTGATAAGGAACATATTGCAGTATGTCCAAATCAAATAACTCCACAGGGTTTTGTGGAACCTTGTCCTTTGGAGATTCATTAAACTTCACATGCAGAGTCTCTTCAACTATCTTTGTTCTGCAGTTGAAGACTCTGTATGCCTTGCAAGTAGATGAATAACCAACAAAATACCTTGCATCCACCTTAGGATCAAATTTGTGGAGTTGATCCTTTGTGTTGAGAATGAAACAAGGACACCCAAAGGCTCTGAAAAATGAAATCAAAGGAGCCAAATGATGTAGAACTTCATATGGAGTCTTCGTCAACCTCTGATTTACTAACACTCTATTTTGCACATAGTAAGCTGTATTGACAGCTTCAGCCCAAAAGGACAATGGCAAACCAGAGTCAGCCAACATAGACCTTGCAGCTTCAATTAAGGTCCTGTTCTTTCTCTCCACTACTCCATTTCGTTCTGGAGTCCTTGGGATGCTAAACTGCCTCTTGATTCCCTTTGAGAGATAAAAATCATCAAGTGTATGGTTTCTGAATTCTGTTCCATTGTCACTCCTTATACACTTGACTGATAGGGAATACTGCTTCTCAACATACAACACAAAGTTTATAATCTTCTGAGCAAACCACCTTAGAATGCAGAAAGAAAGTCCATACAAATCTGGAGTAATCATCCACAATTACCAGACAGTATTTCTTCTTTGCCATGCTCATCACTCTCACAGGACCAAATAGATCCATGTGTAGTAACTGCAAGCGGCAGTGGACTTAGGTTCTTCAATAGGAGGGAATGAGACTTTGTGTTGTTTTCCTTTTAAACAAGCAGTGCAGGTTCATCACAGTGGAACTCCTTATTGGTAGACCTCTAAAACTATTGTGGATCAGTTGATTCATGTTTTTGAGATTAACATGACCCAGCCTTCTATGCCACAGTTTAGATTCCTGAGGAGAGGCTTTGGAGAACAGGCATGGATCCCTTCAAATCAATCTTCTTTGACAAATCCAAGGCAATACTCTTCCAATCCTGTTGGCCTTCAGGAGAGTATGTTCATCCAATACCTTGTCAATCAGCCTCAGAACTGGGAAGACAGAATCCTGCAGTTCTGGCTTGTGAAAAGTGCAACATGCCCTTTATCACACATCTGGCTGACACTCAGCAGATTATACTTGAGATTCTCCACATGGTTAACATCATCAAACTGGATTTGTCCATTACACACATCTCCTTTCCTGATGATGTAACCCTTGGCATCATTTCCAAATGAAACAGATCCCTTCTTTCCTTGAGAGTAGTCATTAAGAAGAGAACTGCTTCCTGTCATATGCATAGATCCTCCACTGTCCACATACCAGATGCTCCTTTGGCATGCTGAAGAACCCTGCATTCATCAAAAGAACTAGTTAGGTTTAGAGACCCAAACCTTTGGTTTTGGGTCTGTTTTCATCAACAGATGTTACCATAACTTGTTTCTTATGATTAACAGCTGATGAAAAGGAGATGGTACTGAAATGGATTCCTTGGATTTAGGCTTGGAATGCCTTTTTAGTGGTTTGATCACAGGTGCATCTAGTTGGTTAACTCTCCCCAACAAATACTGAACCATCATAACAAGTTGTGTCTGATTTGTAGCAAAAGCTTTCAGCTCTTGTGACATATCAGTACTTGTGTTGGATGTTCCTGTGACCTACCATTTCCTCCTTAAAATTCACAGACTTAGTCTGATGTTTATCATTAGGAGCACTATCAGCTGTTTTATGATGAACCCATCCATCTTTTTGGATTTAGTTGAAGTCTTGGTTTATCACATTGGGATGATTGTGGTACAAACTTGGTCTCAAATCAGTTTTCATTTCATCCATCTGGATTTTAATGAGCTTATCTCTGTTGAATTGGAACCCTTTTTGTACCAACATTCATCACAAAGATGATTGAATTTACCACATATTTCATATGGCTTCTTCTTCATCTTGGATTGATCAACTGCTGGGTGGAAACTACTGAAGGTGTGCTCTTCAGTACTTTCCTCCTTTCAGTACTTTTGTTTAGTACTGAAGGATCTGTATCAACTGAAGACTTGTTCTTCAGCTGTTCTTTATCAGCAGTTGTTAATCCTTTTATTTCAGCTGATTTGAAATGCTTTTCAGTTGTTGTAACTTGCATTTCAGTACTTGAGGTACTTTGAGGAAAACATCTAAAGTACTCAGCTTCATATGCTTATCAGTAGTTAAACCATCAGCTAATTGATTTGCTGAGGTATCAACACTATTTCATCTTGTGAATTTAGGAGATCACTTGAGGATGATGCACATGATGATGTGGTTTGGAAATTGCTTTCACCTTCAGATTTTACTATTGGTTTTGGAGTAAAATCTGTTGGTGGTGCAATGTGGTTGTAACCAATTCCAAACTTCACATTCGAAGCACATTGCTTGCTGAGCAGCATTTCAATCCCTTGCATGATGACACCCAACGGTCACACTCAACTTGGGTAACTGCAAGTTTTTTTTTGAGTTCTCCATGGTCCTCAAGAATGACCTCTAGCTTAGCCTTTTCATCATTTAATGGCATTAAGCTTATAAATCTCATCATCTTTATCCTTAATAACAGACTCATATTCAGCTTCTCTTTTGGAAAGGTTTTGCTCAAGTTCTAAATTTTGATTTATTAAAGCTCCATTTGCCTCTCTAATAGAGATAAATGCATCTATGCAAGATTCAGAACAAAGCTTGGCCTTAGCCTCAGAGGATACCTGGGTTACCTGTGAAGAGATGCATTGGAGCATGAACTCTCAGTAGATTCCAGGGCCATGAGAGCTAGATTCCCAAAAGGATGTTCACCACCATGTTGACCATCACCAGCAAATAAATGCTCATTACCAGAGAGATCATCTGGTAAACTGCTCCAGTCAACAATGCCAGGGGTGAAGAAGTTGTGATGAGGTTGTGATTGAGATGATTGAGATGGTATAGGCTCAGGTAATGCTTGTGGTTGTTGTGCAATAGGAGCCTGAACTGGATTTGGCTGAGGCATGTAATAGCAGGGATATGGATATGACATTGAACCCTGAGTGACAAAATATGCAGGAGATATAGGTGTGAATGATGACCAGAACTAGCAAGATGTTGCCCTCTATTTTGTTGAATATTACTTGGAAAGGTCACAAAGGGTGCAGAGGAGTTAGATCCAGATGATCTACACTCTCTTGCAAAGTGCCCAAGCCTGTGGCATATGTGACACCTCAACTTACTCTTGTCAAAACCAACTTTGGTTTTGCCAGAGAGTCCAGGGAATTTCCTCCCAGTTCTCTTGTAGAATTTTTGAGATCTGATATTAACCAAGTCCATTTGGCTTAGAATATCCATCTTTTCGAACTCATCATTAGCAATACCCTTCAGATCATCCATGATGAAGCACAAATTGTCACTATTACAGCTAGACTGACTATCAACACCAACAAATGCATGATCAGGACTGTTTGAGGAGAAATCTATATGCTCATCATAATTACTTTCAGATGCAGCATATTCTGACTCATGACCAACCAAGGCAGTGTTCCCTGGTACAAAGTCATCAGTGAGCTTTCCTGATGATTCCAGTTTCCTTTTCTGCTCTATCTCTCTTTCAAATGTAAGTAGTTCCCATGGAGTTAGGTGAGAGATAGGCTATCCAGATTTGCACTGGAGCGTAGGACAATGGTGTATGTGTCCCATCTCTCAGGCAGTGATCTGAGGAATCTGTTGTTCATCTGGCTATTGGTGTATTCATGTTTGACCATTTTCAGCTCAGAGATCAAACAGGAAAAACGCTCAAACTATTGAGTCAGTGTCTCACCCTTCCTATGAGAGAATGTCTCATATTGTTGGGCAAGGATTTCTCTGTTGTTTGCTAAGACCTGATCAGTTCCACCGAATTGTTCCTTCAATCATTCAGAGATCATGAGCAGTTTCATGATGCATAAGCCTGAATAGATTTCATTAGGCAGAGCCATGGCCAGAATACCATGCGCTTTAGCATAAATCTCAAACAGTTTCCGATCCTCATCTGAGTATTGTTCCTTCTTCTTCGGAACCATTTGATTGGTTTCTGGATGTTCACCATAGGCTTGTGTGGACCATGTACCACAGATTTCCAACAACCTAAACTGTTAATAGACAGATGATGAAGCATTCTTCGTTGCCATATGTTATACTCAGTCCTAACCAGCATCGGAGGCTTGGTGAGGAACTGGTATTGAGGGTCATTAGAAGGAGTAGTCATTCTTAGATTCAACCAAATTCAATTAAGTTTTAACAGATTTAGAACAAAACACAACAAACCAAATTGAACAAAAGAGAAAACTCAAAGCAAATAACTAAAGCAGCAGAGATTCAATTATCTATAACCAATTTTTGCAAATATGCTAATTCAATCAAACATAGATATCGAATAGCAGTTTCAATGATCAATTGTTAGATTGATCAATGATTAACTAGCTTTGATACCATTTGTTAGGATCAGTGATCTATGTTTGATTGATTATAGAGTATTGCAGCAGAATTCGAACAATGAATTAGACAATTCACAAGAACACAATTGATATTCAATGTAAGAGTAAACGGTTATGGAGAGAGAGAATTCTGCATATAGAATATTTCATTCATATGCTTTCGTGGTGGCAAAATGTCACACGTACAATTAGGTCAACATCTCTTATATAGGAGATGTGACGTCTGCTGATGTCACTTGCTAGTGACATCTAACAGAATTATTCAAACTATTAAAAGTTAACACAACTACTAAAGATGTCAAACAGCTGACATCTTCTTACAAAAATACCAAGTGTCAACTATCACTACAACTACTGAAAAGAAACTACTGAAACAACAACGACTAAAGAACATGCTCTTCAGTCGTTTTACAAGTACTGAAATAGAAAATAAAACTACTGAAAGGAAAACCATCACAACAACTGAAGAATGCTTCTTCAGCTGTTGTGACAAACTCTGAAGGCTTCAGTACTTGGACTTCTTGAACTTCAGTTGTTGTCATCAGCTGATGTCTTCAGTCTTTGTACTTCAGCTGTTGATCTTCAGTACTTTAGTCTTCAGCTACTGAAGTCTTTAGTACTTTAGTCTTCAGCTGTTGAAGTCTTCAGTACTTTAGTCTTCAGCTATTGAACTTCAGACTTTGGTCCTCAGCTGTTGAAGTCTTCAGTACTTTAGTCTTCAGCTGTTGATCTTCAGACTCTGTCAAACAGCTGATCAAGTCTTCAGCAGTTGTTGTGATGTCTTGTGGGACATAATGGTTTTTCTAATCTGGCTCATTGGTTCTTTTGGTCCAACACTTTGGCTGCAAATCCTTAGGATGTTCTGAGTCATCTTGAGGTTCAAAAAAGGATGTTTCTTCTTTTTCTTTGGCTTTGGCTTTGAAGCCATCCTCTTCTTCCTTTTTATTCCTTTTATTAAGAAGACTGACCTGCAGCACCTGGTTGGTCTTCTTTGTCTTTCTCAGTTGGGTTTTCCTCCCTTACAGGTTTAGAAAAGAGAGGGAGTTTGACCCTGCTATGGATAAGAAGATGAAGCTTGCTAAGTCTCAGTAGGAGGTTCAGGTTGTGTTGTCTTAGGTTGTTCAACCTTAACCTCCACTTCAGGTAGAGCTTGACTTGGAGGGGAGTGTAAGTCCATTAGCTCTCACTCTTGCTCTTCTACTTGATCAACCTGATATGCTCATCCATAGTGGATAGAGACATAGGGCCAAGTCTCCTTCTGGAGAACCCATACAGCTTCAAGAAGCTCATCATCCTCTGCCTGTCTGTAGATTTCTTCATACTCTTCTAGATGATGGCTCTTGACTTTGCAACTTCTTCTATTAGCTTCCTTTTGGTGATCTTTCTTTCCTTGACTATCTCAAGTTCAAGTTGTTTGAAGTACTTAAACTCAATATAGTCATAGGATAAGGGAAGAAGTGCACCACCTAATAGAGGCTTGTGGCACTCAGGTAGTTGATCATTTTGATCTTGTCTTCTTCTTTGACTACCTGAGGTTCTTTTTGAATCACATCCTCATGTGCAAGACTTTCTTGAACTAGGGAGAGAGTAGGCACATGCTTGTATAATCTTTTCTTTTTCTCTCTTCTTTGATTTGAATCAGTAGCTATACATCTTCTGCCTCCTTTCTCTGCTTTGACACTTCCATCTCAACAAGTTTTTTAAATTCCTCTAATGGGAAAGAAATGACATTATCAATGTCATAGTTCCTGTTCTGCAAGTAGTTTATCCTGGCTGCCCTCAACTCATCATCCTAAGTGTTTGGTCTGGGTACAGCCCCTATAGCAGTTTCCATGAGTCTTGCAGACCCAGTAAAGGAACTTTCTCACCTCAGCTTCCTTTTCCTCTCTCTTACCTCCTCCTTAATCTGTTCTAAAGTCATCTTTCTTTTCCTTTTGTCACTCACAGACCTTTGTGACTAAGGGTGGAGAGAGCTTTGTCCTTCATTGCTTGGTGTAGCCTCCAAGCTCTGGCTAGAGAGAGGTTGAGATGCACCTTCACTACCAGGTGTCTCAAAAAGGGTATGAATCTCTACAGCGGTTGATAATGATGAGACATGGCTCTCAGGTTCTGCCCCTAGGCCTTCAGTCAAGGTTTCCCCTATAAAGCTAACCTTAGGGTCTACCTCAACATCCAGTTGACCAATAACATTGCCTGATTGCCTTAGTCTCCTTCTGAAGCTGAAGCCTGTAGTGATCTTGTCTTGGATTCTTTGAGCCAGCCTGTCAGCTTGTCTTAATTGGCTTTGATTGACAAGTGGCATATTGACTAGATCCAGACCTTCATAGAAGTTCAAGGTCCAAAAATTGAAGACCTCATGCTGTCCTTGAACTCTAAGAATGATGAGAGCTCTTCTGCTTTCATCATACATCCACCCAATGATGTGATTTGATGTTGGTGGAGTTAACATAGCCCTTGGTATTCCTTCCTCAAAGAGACTCTATATGTAGGATTCTATGGAGTCCACATCAATGTGAACTTGAGGAAGTTGCTCAGTATGCACAATTGCAAGTGAGGATGGTGAGTTCTTAATGTCCATACTCTTTGAAAAACTCCCAGGTTCTATGACTGTAATGACTTTCTCCCCCTTTTTGGTAGCATCACCCTCTTGCATAGGTGAGCTAGAAGTTAGGTCAATCACATCCACAGGTTCTTGTGTTCCTGGTTGGGCTCCTGTAATGGTCTCTCCAACTAGTTTTTCCATAAGATAAGAAATCTCAAGTTGCTGATTATTGACCCTATTTTGCAAGGTAGTCACTTGATATTCGAGATGACTGACCTTGGAGACTAAATAGGTGTATGTTTTGCATAGTTTTTGCACCTTTAGTCTCAAATTTCCCTCATCTTCATCAAAATACTCATTGGGGGATGAGATTATTAGAGCAGAGTCCTTTCTGTCATCACCAGCTTCAAGTTCGAGGCTGCTGGATTTCCTCTCCTCACTGGCAGGCTCAGTTGAGGTGTCAACAGGCTGAGTTGCCATGGTTGAGGCCTTAATGATGGAATAACTTGCAAAAGTGAGAGACTTTTCCATATAGACATCCGGAACAAGTTCAAAAGTGTCCACCTTAGTAGTGGGTGACTAATGTGGGCTAGATGTAGAAGACTCAAGAGCACTCATCTCTCTTTGAGTAAGGGAAAAGAAGAGAGACTCATGGTACTCACTGAAACCTAAATCTTCATCATTATAGAAGTCAGTTGGTTTAAGTCTAAAGGCTAGGGATGGTAACTGTCCCCTAAAGGTTGTTCACTTGAGTGTTGAGACTCAGAGTGAAGGCTTAAGGAATTTGGGCTTGTGAGCTCATCAGGCTGAGCATGAGGAACCTCAGCACCGATCATAGAAGTAATTGGAGTGATCTGCTCCTCAGCAGAAATGGGAGCTCTAGTGTCCACTTCCTCTTGTGTGGGTGAGTATATGGGGACCTGCACAGACTGAATATTCTGTGTAGGGCTTCATTTGTGTTTTCTTTGGTAGGCGAGGGTGATTTGTGGTTGCTGAGGTGGTTGGGATGCAGAAGGTGTGGGTTCAAAACTAGCTGGTCCTGCTAGGTTGTCACGTTGAGCAATGAGCTCTAACATTTTTGGGATGAGGGCTATTTCTACCCCAGAGAAGCCAACAGTGGGCTTTCTCAAGATTTTAAAGATGTCAAGCTTCATCCGTCCTAGTTTAAGAATATTACATGTTTCCCTTAATTATGAGCCCAATTCATAGTTAAGAATGTGTTGAACATATCTAAGGAACGTGTAGTATTCTAAGGAGTCCAAGTTTGCAAGTATATTTGTATAAACAAACTGACAGTACCTGAACATGACCCCTTTAACCATCCCATGAACAATGAAGGAGAGATCTTCAGGAATCTAGTCCCATCCACCATGCTTGTTTAACAAGTTGTGGTTAACCATATAGAGCATTAATTTCCATTGGGATGAGACCTTCCTTTCCTGAAGGTCTTTATAGAGAAATCTCCCTCATACCCCATCTGCTCAAAGGATTGGTTAATAGAATCTTTAAGAAAGAAAACCTCACCTTCTTCATCATCCAGCTGAAGATGAGTGTTGATGATGGCCGGAGTGATAAAGATTGTTCTCCCCTGCACTGTGGCAAACAGTGCCTTCTCCCCATCCATAACGACCTCTTGACAGGTCTTCCAGAATGCAAGGAGATGATCCTTATATAGTGTAGGATCAATGGTTAGGGAGGTGAAGTAGTTGGATAGCATCAAGAAATGACAAACCTCTGAGAAATGAGGATCTTTCTCAAAGTGTAATAGAGCAACCTGGTTGTGTTGCCTGTGTAACAACATGGAGAAGTTTGGTTCATTTCTACGATTAAGGTTGGCCATTTTGAGGAAGCTTAAGGATGAAGAAAGATAAGCGAAGGTAATTTCAAAGAGAAATTTCGGGTTTAGGTTGGGAGGAGAGAAGATGATGATAAAAAGAGGGGAAACTGTTGGTTTAATATGTGAAAATGATTTAATACAAAGATAATGAAAAAGGATAAACTTTGAAATCCGGATATCGGTCCCACCTCTGGAAAAGTAGTTTGCTTTTACTCAAAAAGTAGTTGCTTTTGTTCAAAAAGTAGTTTGCTTTTGCCCAAAAAGTAGTTTTCTTGGAAGTCAAAAAGCTTTCGAAGGTAAATTATCTTCGGAAGTTTTAATAAAATAGCTTCCGAAGCTAAAATGACTTCGGAAGATTTTCCTAAGAGTTGTGAAAATTTTGTTTCGGAAGAAAAATTAAAACTTGAATGCTTTGTCAAAGGAACAAAGCTTCCAAGAGTTAATTTTGTTTCGGAAGAAAATAGTTCTTGAAAACACATAAGTGTCAGAGACAAGTATTAAGCTTCAGAAGATATTTCAGAAATTCTTCTGAAGGTAAATTTCTTAGACAGTTATTTGTTTTGACGGCATGATTTTCTTCCGAAGATAAAAGCATATCTTCCGAAGGATCAAAATTTTCAAAACTCTAAGGAAAGTCTTCAAAATAGTTTCATCCAAAGAAAACAAGAGCTTATGAAAGTGATGTACTAGATAACTTAGGACACATAGATTTTAAGAAATAATAAGAATTAGTTTTAGGAAAAACCTACTCAAAGTTAATCATCCCAATAGTTGATATAAGATATTTAAATCTCTGTTCATCAAAAGCCTTTGTAAACAGATCAGCATATTGTTCATTTGTGTGGACTTTAACTAGTTTAATTAATCCTTTTTAAAAATTATCTCTTATTAAATGATACCTGATGTTGATGTGTTTGGTCTTTAAGTGTTGCATAGGATTCATTGTGATCGAGATAGCATTGTTGTTGTCTATGTGAATGAGAGTCTCCTTCAAGTTTAATCCATAGTCAAGCATCTGATTCCGAATCCATAGCTTTTAAGCACAGCAACTTGGAGCAGCAATGTATTCAGCTTTAGCATTTTATGCAGAGACACAAGATTGTTTCTTACATTGCCATGGGACAACCCTTCCACCAAGAAACTGACATCCCCCAGATGTGGACTTTGCACTCATGTTGCAACCACCATAATCACTATTTGTATAAGCATACAGATTGAATTCAGACTTCTTAGGATACCACAGACCAAGTGTTGAAGCACCTTTGAGGTATCTTAGAATTCTTTTGATAGGGATGAGGTAAGACATCTTAGGGTCGGCTTGATATCTTGCATAAGTACATGTAGCAAACATAATATCAGGCTTGCTAGCTATAAGATACATAAAAGACCTAATCATACGCCTATAAAGGTGTTCATCCACATACTCCCCCTTAAGATCAGGTCCAAGGGAGTGGTTTCTTGCTATGTGTGTCTTAGCAATCTTACAATCAGTCATGTTTATTCTCTTAAGTATGGCTTGAATATACTTTGATTGACTAATGACGATGCCATATTCAACTTGCTTCACTTGAATTCCCAAAAAGAAATTAAGTTCCCCCATGGAACTCATTTCACATCTATCCTTCAACAGCTTCTTATAGTCTTTGCAGAGCCTTGGATTAGTTGAACCAAAAATGATGTCATCTACATATACTTGAATTAGCATTAAGTCATTTCCCTATCCTTTGATGAAGAGAGTTCCATCTATAATACCCCTTTTGTATCCATGTTTGTAGAGATACTAAGATAGAGTCTCATACCACTTCCTGGGTGCCTGATGCAGCCCATAAAGAGGTTTGTCAAGCTTGCAGACATAATCAGGATCTACAAAACCAGGTGGTTGTTTGACATACACCTCTCCATCAATCACTCCATAAATAAAAGCATACTTGAGATAAATTTGATAGACCTAGAAGTTCTTGGATGTAGCAAATGGCAAGAATATCCTAACAGCTTCCAGGCTTGCTACAGGTGCAAAGACATCAGTGTAATCAAACCTTTCTTCTTATGTGTATCCTTGAACAACGAGTTAACTTTATTTTTTATGACAATGCATCTATCATCCTTCTTGTTCCTAAACACCCATTTGGTTCCGATAGTAGTCTTCCCATGAGGAAGAGGACAAAGGTTCCAAACTTTCTGTCTTTTAAATTGAAGAAACTCATGTTGCATAGCTTTAACCCAACTTCCATCCTTTAGAGCCTTATCAATTTTCTTTGGCTCTATCTAGGATAAGAAACAAGAGTGAAGACAAACATTTGCTTCATTTGTTTGTCGTCCTGTTCTTACCCCTGTGTCAAAATCTCCAATGATGTTTGTGGTGGGGTGAGACTTGTGGATCCTTAGCTGAGGGATCACAACAAATTGCTAAGAGAGATCTAAATTAGAGAAATTTAGATCTAGCATGGATGTTTCTCCCACCACATCAGCACACTTATCAAGAGAGACTTCATCCATTGAGTGTGTGACATTATTAATGTTGTCATCTATGGAGTGGTTATCAGTATCAAGAAATTCCTGATCATTATCACTACCTCCATTATTTTCTTCTACATTTGAAGTGTTTTTATCTAGTTGTGAAGTCTCTGAGCTAGAATTTAAAGGCATCCCAGATGTATCAGCTGAGTTTGTCATTGTGGTACTGATAGAAACTACATTTGAGGAAGAAGTTACAACTGGAGCTGAAGATGTGTTACTTGAAGGTCTTCTTAGCTCAAATCTTGGGTCAGGATCACCTGTTGATAAGATCTCTGTAGATCCTGAAACAGTCTCACAAGATTTGTTAAAATAGTTGGTAACTAAATCAAGATCAAATAGCCAATAAGGACCAGAACCAACCACACAGGGTGTGTGTTCACTGAAAGTCACATTGGCTGACTCCTCAACAATTCTCGTTCTGAGATTGTATACTCTATAAGCCTTAGCTTGGAAAGAGTATCCAATAAAGTGTCCATCATTTGATTTCTCAGCTAATTTGGCAATTTGATCTTTGGTATTCAAGCTGGTGCAAGGACATCCAAATGACTTGAGGAAATATGCCAATGTTCATAAAAAGTCTTGCCATGAGTCTTAACCACTTAAACTATGTTCTACACATAGCAGGCAGTGTTGACTACCTTTGTCCAGAAGGTGATGGGCAGCTTAGAGTCAGACAATATGGTTCTTGCAGCTTCAATCAGTGTCCTGTTTCTCATGTCAGCAACACCATTTTGCTGAGGAGTCCTGGGAGCACTGTATTGTCTTGTAATACCTTTTTCATCACAAAATGCATCAACGATTTGGTTCTTGAATTCAGTTTGATCATCACATCTTATAGTTTTAACCTTGTGATCAGATTGATTCTCAATCTTTAGGATGAAATTCTTCAGAATCTTAGGGGTCTCATCCTTAGTTCTTAGAAAGAAAAGCCAAGTGAATCTTGTAATGTCATATGTGATCACTAAACAATAAGAAGTCCTTCCAAGACTCATTACATTGGTGGGGCCAAAGAGATCCATATGTAACAAGTGTAGGGGTGTAGTGATGGAGTTTATTTCTTTAGGCTTATGAGATAGCTTATGTTGCTTCCCTTTCAGGCATGCAACATGATGATCATCACTTGTAAACTCTTTCTTTGGCATTCTAGTTACCAAATCATTCTTAATTAGTTTATTAATGTTTTTAAATTTTACATGGCACATTCTTTTATGCCATAGGAAAGACTCATCACTACTAGATTTAGATAGAAAGCATGAAACTTCTCTAGAAGGAGACATTTCTTACAAGTCCATCTTGTACATGTTCCCTTTCCTGGGGGCTCTAAGCAGAATATGCTCATCAGGAATGACCACCTCGGGCTTGAGAACAATCACTCATGCTGAGTAAAGAGCATGTTATGACTCTGATCACAAAATGGGATACGCTCAGAAGATTGTACCCAAGCTCCTTGACAAAGTTTACCTTTTTAATACTGAGCTTACCATTTTTTACCTTGCCCCTTCGAGAAATGTAACCACCTTCATCTCCTCCAAAAGCAACTGGTCCTCTATTAATCCTTTCAAAGTTATAGAGTAGTGACCTATTGCCTGTGATGTGCCTGGAACAACCACTATCAATGATCCAGACATTCTTGTTTGTCGTGAGTTGTCCCTGCACAAAAAAAGATAGTTAGTTACATTTGGAAACCAAGCCTTACATGTCTTGGGTTCACTAAGAGAAATAGTAGGTAATGCAACAGTAATAGATCCTATAATTGTGCTATAAGAATCTTGAGTTGTTGTTGATATAGAACATCCAGTCACTTGGTCTTTCTTTGACTTCCACACCCCCTTTGGAAGTTTGGACTTGACCTTCAACACTTCGTAAACTTTTGAGACTTTGGAAGTTTTGATGACTGGACCTTCAGAAGATTCTGCAATCACTGGAGTAAACTTCAGTGCTGCGGAAGCATTCCATCCTTCCGATACCATATTTTCTTCCAAAGGAAATTTTTCACTTGCCTTCTTCTTAGTTTTGGAGCTTTCGAAGGAAACAGATTTTCCTTCCAAAGCTTGAATCTTCTTGGAACTCTTGGAAGTCCTTGTCTTGATCATGTGAAGAGTACCTTTAGGATTGTATGGACAATCCTTAGCAAGATGAGCAGTACTTTCATTCATGACACACTCCATTTTCTTCTTCCCAAGAGCCTTCTATTGAGAACAAGACTAACTTTGATCACATCCCTTCTCCACCTTCATCTTTGCAGATGCTGAGATAGTCATTTTGGGTAGGGGACTATTCTTGGAGTTGGATGGTCTAGGTTGTGTAGCAGTGGTACAAAACAGATCAGCCTTCTTCTTGGTGTTGAGATGATTTGAACATGAACCAGAACTATTGACAGTAGAGTTTAGGTTGATGTCTTCAGTCTTCACTACTTCAAACCCTATAGAGATAAAAACTTGTTTCTGCTTAGAGTCAAAAGTAGCCTTGATCTCTTGAGCCTTCCTTGCTTTTCTTTTGCTCTTTCTGATCAAGTTCTTTCTCATTGACTTGGTTATCATAGTCTTCTTCTTCTCCTCAGAAGGATAGTGGCCCTTCTTAGAATTCTCCTCTTCACTCTTCCTAGAGGAATTCGTCACTATAACTTCTTCATCCTCTTAACTTAAAGGGTCTATGAGAGGAAGCTCATCTTCACAAGTTACACACCTGGGTGATCTTACAGATAAGATTGGTTGTGGAGGAGCTATCTCATTAAATCCCAGTCCCTGCTTGTTTTGATAGCACACCTTGTTGTGTAGGGATGAGGATATCATGTTCTTGAAGGTCTATTCTTCAAGAACACACTTTTCTGCCCTGGCTTTGCTGATCACAAGCTCAGCCTGGCACTCAGTCAGCTAGTTATGAGATCCTTGATCTAAGTCCAAAAATTTGTATGCTCATGTTTTAGAACTAAAATAGTTTTGTCTACGTCCTCTATCATTAGTTTGTAATCACTTCAGACTTTCTAAAATTAGCTTTTAGGATGTTTAAGGACTCAAGATCAGATCTCATTTCTAAGTTGTAGGACCTATATTTCTTAACTTTAGCAATGCATTTAGGGGTACAGAGATGTTCCAATACCTTGGATTCATCATGATCTGCCATCAATGCTTGGTTTGGAGAAGCATCTTCCACCTGAAAGCTCCAGTTAAAGCCTCCTTTTTCAACAGCATCAGCAGCTTGCTGCTTTGGCTTCTCATTCTGGGTAGCCTTGTCAGTGTAGTTTGGGATGGATTGTGCTTGGCCACCATTTGTTCTTGGTGCCTTACACTCCCCGGAAAAGTAGCCCATCAAGTTACAGTTGTAACACTTGACTTTACTTTTATCCGATCCAAACTTTCCATTGGTTGCATTGCTGGGGAACTTCCTTCCAGACTGCTTGTACAACTTCTTGGCTCTGTGACTGAGAAGAGCAATTTGCTGGACTATTTCCATGTACTCCAAATCATCTGGATGGATACAGTCCAGGTTTTCAATGGTGAAAAGAGAGCTGCCACAACTTTCATTAGAAGACACAAAGCCTTGAGAAGAACTTGTCTCTTGGAATGGGCTTCCTTGAGTGTATTTCTCCCTTAGTGTCTCAGAGAAGGTGATGAAAAGACCCTTTTGTGAGTTTTCAGGGTAGCATAAGAGATGATGTTAGCGTTCTATGCTATCCCTTTCAATCACATGTAGGGTTGAACCCATTTGATTGTTGGAGTTGCCAGATGAACCTTGCATGTTCATCTCCATCTGGTAGCCACTGAGAATCCCATATAACTCTGTTAGAGTAAGAGTTTTGAGATTTTCAGTTCTCTTGATCACCACATAGTAGTGTGTCCATTGCCTAGGAAGTGAGCACATGAACTTCCTTACAATGTCTCTGTTTTCAAGAGCAACTCCTCCATCCACTAGGGTATCCACAATCTCAACATACCTGAAGTATTGTTGAGTCATGGTGTCACCTGCTTTAAAGGTGAAATTTTCAAACTGCTGCTTCAAGAGATCCTTCATGTTCTCCTTTGCTTCAGAGGAACCCTCATACATCAGTTTCAATGCATCCCATAGCTGCTTAGCTGTTTTTGCATTTCTTGAAACCTCTATACATAGAGTTTGAAAGAGCAGTCTGAAGGGCTGTCATGGCCTTCTGGTCAATCTCTACTCTCTTTCTATCTTCATCTGAGTAGTTAGCTGGGGATCATAGCACCACCAGTAGTAGAGGGGGTGCTTGGTATGTAAGGTCCATTTTCAACAGACTCCCACATTCTTGAATGTAGAGACCTGATGAAACCTTACATTCTTTGGCACTAGGTGTCAAACTCATCAAGAGTGATCAGTAGGGACTTGTTCATGGTTCTAGTTTCCATATCGGTTTTGGAAATGGCTGCCATTTGAAAATTTAAGTATTTTGTGTGTGTGAGGGAGTTAAATTTGGTGAAATCTTATATCATGAGCTTGGAATGCGCTGATACCAAATGCAGTGAGACTGGATTAACCACAAGTGAGACAAGATTAACTTGAAAACAACACAATGAGGAGATTAACTTGACTAATCAAAAAGTGAGACAGGATTAACCACAAAAAATGATACTAAGAACACAAGTAAATAAGAGATAGAACAAGATAACAAAACACATAAGGAGATGGTTTTCAAGATTGCAGTATATTACTTTCTCAAGTTCTATTACAAGTGAGACAGGATTAACCACAAGGAGAATGATCAACATCAGTATAGGGCAATTATTGGTTCTTTGATGTATCTCATAGCTAGTAGACCTGATATCATGTTTGCTACCTGCATCTGTGCAAGATATTAGGCTGCTCTAAAGGCGTCTCATCTAGCTGCTGTTAAGAGAATCCTCAGATACCTTAAAGGAGCACCCAAACTAGGTCTCTGGTATCCTAGAAACAAGGATTTCAATCTTTTTGGATACTCTAAGTGACTATGGCGGCTGCAACATTGACAAGAAATCAACATCAGGAGGATGTCATTTCTTGGTGGAAGGATCATCTCATGGCAGTGCAAGAAACAATCTTATGTCTCTACATCAACTGCTGAAGCTGAATACATTGCTGTTGCTAACTGCTATGCTCAACTGCTATGGATTCAGAATCAGATGTTAGACTATGGATTCAACTTTATGAGTACTCCTATCCATATTGATAACAACAGTGTTGTCTCCATTACTGAAAATCTGGTGAAGCACTCCAAGACAAAGCATATTGATATCTGGTACCATTTCATTAGAGATATTCATGAGAAAAAATCTAATTAAACTAATCAAAGTTGACACAAATGAACAATATGCTGATTTGTTCACCAAAGCTTTGATGAACAAAGATTTAAGTATCTCATAACAGCTATTGGGATGATAAAAATTGATTAGATTACCTCTTCTGAAAACCTTTTTTTAATATGTGATGTCTTATGTCGATACAATTTAAGCCCTGTTACAAAAGGTCTCTCTGAAATTTTGTAAGTATAAATTTCTTCCGAAGAAAAATTAACCCTCGGAAGTTATTTTCATATCTTTCGAAGCAAAATTTCTCAAAGGATAATGTTCTTCTCGGAAGAGTTTTTGGTCTCGAAAGAAGCGATTGATCTCATATCAAATCTACTTCCGAGGCTTACACACACTCTCTATTCGGAAAGCAATCCTGACCTTCAGAAGCAAAGTCTTTGCCTCGGAAATAAGAATTGCCTTCGGAAGACAAATTATCTTCGGAAATGTTTTATTTCGGAAGAGAGATTTTATTATGTAACGAAAATATCTTGGGCCCCACACTATAAAAAGCAAAGATTTTGTTAATGATGTCAGATTATTTGACTGTCTTTAACCTTACCGCCACTATCATTTCATCCACTAAAACATCACATCACCTTATCCTAACCCCCATTACCGCCTTCCCACCATCCTTTAAATAATCCTGACTATTCAATTTCATCTTCATACTTGAAATTTTTATTGCCGTAGAAAATTTTCTCCACTCCAACTTTACACATGCTCAAATTCATCCTCATTCACCTTTCTTCAATGGCACTCAACCCTCAGCACAACCAAGTCGCACTTCTTGATTCATCAAGAGATGTTGACTTCTCTGAAATCATCTCCTTTCTCACGCAATCATCTTACTACACAGCCCTTACCGTTAACCGCACTGTTTACTCCAATCAAATGATCGAATTTTGGGAAAATGGTCAAGTCGAAACCCTAAATGGGATTCATGTACTAAGGTCCAGCATTTGTGGACAAGAGTTGGTCATTACTGAACAACTCATCAGGGAGCATCTAAAGCCTCATGATGAAGGAGCTCCTACTGAATTCCCCAAAGACGATTTAGACAGCACTTATATCCTCATGGGATATGGTGGAGACGTAAGCAGTTCGACGGTCTACAAGTACAACTTCTCTTACAACTGGAAGTACCTCTGCATGATGTTCTTCACTATCTGTCAAACAAATCTGGGGGATGGGATCAAATCCCGTATGAACTATGATGCTTAGTTCATGGACTGGTGAGAGGCCTCCGCTTCAATTACTCAACATTTGTGTTCACCAATGTGATTGGGAATCTTCCAAGGGAGACATTCTTTATGTATCCCCGATTCATTCAACACATAATCAACTCTGAGTTGGAACAAAGTATGCTTGTTTGTGAAGCTGCTCTTACTGTCCCTCACATGAGGCCTACCATCTTCAAGACTTTGAAGAAGGTGTCCACCAACTTCACTGGAAGGTACACTTCTCTACTTTTAGGTATGATTGAGCGCATAGCTCCTGGTGACATCCCTATTCACCCCACAGGTGATGAACCCACACCAACAACCACCTCCACATTGCCAACACTGCCTTCTCTACCTATCACCATCACATACCAGAGACGCCCTAAACAAACCTTGTTCAATCTACTTTGATTGAGTAAGCCCCCCCTGTTCAATCCAAAAAGACTAGAGTGGAAACATAGGCTCCCACTCAGTCTGAGGTCTCACCATCCTTCACATTCGACCTCAATTTGGGTTTTGAGTCTCCTCAGTCTCAACCCATGAGCCCGACACCTAATCCAACAGCCCTCAGGATGAGTATTTACACTCTTCTGAGCAGCCAACAAGGGACAGCCCCACTAAAGGCTCAATGCATGTAGACATTGACCAAGGTCCCAGGTCAGTAGGCTTAACATTCCTATATTTCACTGACGTCTCTTTCAAACTGATGAAGAGATAACATCTCTCCACAGCAATGAAGTTGATCTAGAACACCTTCTCCAAGATCAACAGAACCGAGCGAGATCCCTTATCTCTAGCCCCAATCAGCAACCCATAACTGAGGTGAGTCCCACTGATGTGGAGGGGACTCATGCAGATTTAACTGCCACTACAAAAGGTGCTTCAATGGACCCTATGGATAGTGGTAACATATCTGAGATTATATCTACGGCAACCATGCCGTTTGATGACTCTGAAAGATACATCATTCAGCAAGGGAAACTAGGGTGCCAAGAAACCACATCTGGTGGCGAGGCTAAACATACTAGGTATGTTACCTCATCTCCCCCAGATTCTTTAAAAGAAGATGAGGGAAGCATGCAACTCCTCATAAAAGACCTTCTGTCTAAAGTCTCAAACCTTGAATCCTTGGTTAGGACTTTAGAAGAAAGGTCTGCCACTCAGCAACTTGAGATTGACAATCTCAAGGCTCAACTAGCTGAGAAACAGACCGAGAGATCTATTAGGCATGTACCTGTTAAGGTCTCATTGACTTCTTCCTCCAGCTCATCTAGCTCTCAAGATGATGCTACCAAAAAGGGGGAGAATGTTCAGAGACAAACACTTGAGGACCTCCAGATTCATACTTCAACTTCAACATCTTCTACTCCTATCATCACTTTGTCTGAGCCATCTCAAGTTGTACTTCAAATCGACTGAAAGATGCTTAGAGATCTCTACAAACTCTTCACCAAGTTTCTGTTAAGATCCTCTACTGATCAGCCAAGCCCAGATGCTGCAATGATTTACTTCGGAGCTGAAGAGCTTCAGGCTTACTGCACCTTCTACCACTGTGGAAGAAGTTGGTCAACCTAAGGTCCACATAGAACCTAAGATTCATCTCAAAAGGGAAATAGGGACTGATGGCCTAGCAACTGGAACAGTCAGGACAGAATCTGCATCTCCTCAAACTTCCAAAGCTGAAGTTCAAGCCTTGGAAGAACAAGCTGAAGCTTCCGAAGCTGAAATGGAAGTTGCGGAAGAACTGTTCAAGATGTCTGAGGAACTGATCATCACAATGCAGTCCTAGAAATGGCATTTGAGGTGAACAGTGAGGACTTTCTGAATCTACCTCTATCCCATACACCCGCTCTGCCTCTCCTACAATCAGAATCCACTCTCTAAGAACCACCATAGTCAGGCTCTTCAAAAGATAACAAAGGGAGAAGGAAGATGACTACGGAAGAGATTCAGGAAGAGGAGAAGATTGAGAATTAAAGAAGAAAGGAAGACTTCCAACTAAGAAGTTGCTAGCTGCTAGTACAAAAGCAACTGCAGCCAACCAGGAGGCTGTCAACAACAAAAGGATAGAAGAGATAATTGATCAGCTCATCCAATTGGGAGTTGCCAATGAAGAAACACTCCTGCTACCACTAAAGGAGCTGGTGAAACTAGAAAGGCAACCAGACTGCAACATGAGAAACAACTAGAAGCAGCCAGGTTGGCCTTAGAGAAAGAGAGATAGGATAGAGTTCCTAATCTCCAAAGGCATCAATCTTCAAGAACTCTCTCCACACAACAATGAAACGATCCTATGGCTCTACAACAAAGAGTAGGATCAAATAGAGAAAGAGAGAAGAAAGGCTGTAAGAGAAAAGCCAAAGGAAAGGAAGAAGAAGGAGGAAGAAGAAAAGGCCACTACAACCAGGAAGCACAATTAGAAGGCCTGGATGAAGGACTATCTCCAGGCTCATGGCTTCTCTAGAAGGCATGTGGGTCCATGGTAGAGAGGACACTCCAACGGATTGTCAGCGAAATCAAGGCTGACGTCTGCTTGCGAAAGAGGAAAGAGATGTATAGAAGGGTAAAGGGGATGACGTTCACTGCAACTACTCAACCACAACCTGATCCCTCACCCTTACCCTTCACCATCAAAACTGAGCCCTTCAGCCCTAAAGCCAGATCCTTACCCTCACCATTTCTCGCCTCAACCACCTAAACTTCCCATCCTTCAACCAAAAACACTTCCCAAAACCTCTGAACCTAAACCTACCTAACAACCATTCAAACCATCCCCTCAGCCTTCTCAACAACTCTCTCTTGAGGAGTTCAAGGCTGTTGGAGCATATATAGTCATATATAGTATGTCTGTTGCTTGTCGAATAGTCTAGGCTTAATGTAATACAGATGATATGTTGTAAACACATGAAACTGGGTCATTCGTATGAGCATATGCGAATGAGACTTAGTCGTACGACTGAGCCATGCTATGTTTATGGATCTTCATGTTCCCTCATAAGAGATCAACTCCTTGATTTGCCTAGAGGAACATTAGACCAGGCAGCTAGACTTCTAGGCCTCAACTCAGATTCACTAAACGATGAAGAGAAGAAACTTAGAAGGAAACTAGTGACTCTGCTGGATACTAAGAAAGAGGACAAGATTCCTAGTCAATCTCTTATGCCTAGAAAGAGAATAATCCAGTGGAGGTTCGATGATGAAACTTCTCACAAATTTGTTGTGGAAAGGGAGAATGACAAAGTCAACAGACTTAATGCAACCTCTCTGTTACACTCCAGCAGATTTGATATTGTTGAGTTAGCAGAGAAGCCATTCTCCAACCCCTCCAACTCTGAAACTGCTGCATCCATCAAAAATCATCTCAGCGGTCTTCATCTAGCCGAGCTAACTGCAAAAGCCAGGATTGAAGAAGAGTTGAAGTTGAGAATACAAGAAGACAAGGAAAGACCTCCTACAAGGGCGCTGCCTTTCTACAGATGGTAGAGTGTCCCGAATTGGAACCTATAGTTAGATAGGAATATGATTACAGTTCCCATAAAGTAACTCTTTTTTGAGGGCAACAACAGAGGGTATATATCATCCAGGTGACAAACTGGACTTCCTGTTTACCAAGGATTTGTACAAACTTCTCAGCACCATATCAGAGAAGAACAAGGAAACAGATAAATATCTACTTTCCTTGGTGCTAAAAGTTTTGAGAAGCGAAACAAGTGTGTATTGGTAGCATTAGCCTAGGGGGAGTTTGTTGGATCAAGAAGAAGGCTGGTGCAATCAAAACCTATTAGGGATCATGTACTCAAATGAAATACTAATTGATTAATGTGTATACTGAATCAAATAGTGCGTAATCCTATTTGAGTGGCGATCCAATCAGTGAGAACACACGTAGAAACAATTATGTATTGAAGTTAACGTTAAGAATCAATTAGAAATCAATCTACTACGATCTATGAACTTGGAGTATGATCTTAGAGGTCTCTGGACAGCTAGTGTACTTCTGGAGTCGAAGTGTGTTCAATACTTACCTTTTTACATTAATTAGGTGGTATTTATAGGTTAGGGTTGCTCATTCAGGCGACTGAACCATTAGCATGGTTCAGTTATGCGATTGAGCCATGTGGTTGATCCATTCGCACGACTGGGTGTTCAGTCATGCGACTGAGTCATTTGCATAAAGTTTTTAGGCGTATGGACCATTTAGGCGCATGGACACTAGTCGCACGGCCATTTAGACGCATGACCACTGGTGGGGCGCATGGTCCATTCAGACGCATGACCACTGTATCTTACTAAGTTTGAATGTATTCAATTTTATTACATTATTTAACTAGTTCAAACAACCACAACCTATATAATCAATTCAATATGCGTTAAACAACTCATTAATGAAATATTAAACATGATAATCATACCAAACATTTGCATTTCATTAAGTACCCATCTATTACTTAAGTGTAAGACATTAAAGACATATTACATTAAGATCAAAAACTAGGAACACATGTACCTACAAACTCCCCCTTGGACATAGTTTCGTCTAATTCGTACCATCTTCATAACCTATTCATACTTTTTGTACTTCGCTTCTCTTGTGACGCTTGCGTGTATCTCAAGAGCAAAGCAGAGTCATATCACGTTTTGGAAGTGCAAAGCTTGTACAATATCTTGAGAGTCATAGAACAGTGGCCACTTGTATAATGTGTATACATCATCTGCAGACAAGTTTGTGAGCCATATTGGGTCAAACACCATGATGGTTTCCAATACACCATTCTTGTTCAAGACTATGACTGCCTCTCCTATCCTCCAATCATAGTACCACCATTTGAAGTGTGGAGTGAAGTCCTGTGGCATCTCCCGTAGAGGGATCTTTGACATTGTTCGCGGTGGACTCCACTTCACCACTATTTTTGGTTTTCCAGTAATGGGATCAACCTCAGACCGTCTGAGATACTCGTTCACTGTTGATGCATGAAGTTGACCCATCTGGTGTGGTACTCTCTTTAAGAGCTGCTTCAAGCCATCCAGACATCTTGCGTGGATCCGCGTATAGCAATTTCAGCTTCGCTAACTGGTTCAGCTCAAATCCAGGAAGAGTCTTCAGGTCGTGTGGGAACCTGAAGTACTCGATCCCTTTCTCACGTTTAACTGCATAAAAATTAAGATCTTCAAATATGCCCACGCGATGATTTTGCCTAACACCTTATGATGTTTCTTACTTTGTATATCTTGGTGTAGACAGTCGATGTTGAAGCACTGCGTTGGGCTCTTATATCTTCAAAGCATGCAGCCCACTCAGCCTTTCTGATATTAATTTCAGCATCCAAGGCTTGGGCCTTATCTTTAGTCTTGTCAGACTCTTCTTCCATTCTATCTAGAGTTTCAAAAGTGCACTAACAAGGTTGTCGCCCAGATTAGGAACAACATTACATTCAAGTCAGTGTACTCTTGATAGTGTTGGTCTGTGACATTTCTATCTCGATCTCTCAACACGTTGAGATATCATCACTTTCAACTTGGACTTTGTAGCATCCTGACAATCTCATCAGGATTTAGCTGGAACATTTCAGCAATTTGCTAGTTAGTGAGATTGTGGAATGATCTCTCTCTTGAGTGGTGTGTACATCCTAATCTCCTAACTATTCCCTGAAGATCAGAAGCATCATGAGAGGAGTCTTGATATGTTTAGGAAAGGGGGGGGGAGCAACACATGTCATCCCTATGAAAATTTAGATCAGCTTGATTTAGACATGTAACACAACACTCATAGTTAATAATCAAGACAGAAATATCAAAACATTAAGATATAAACATCATTACATTAATGTGATACAGATTCAAATACATATGATGTAAATAACAAAAAAAGCTAAGTTATTTACTCTGGTCTTGGATCATAGGCCTCTCTGCCTGACGGGAGGGAGTGGAGGGCACCTCCTGATCGTGAGTCCTTTTTCCTCCTCCTCACTGCAGATGTGGCAACCCGCAGCAGATGCATCTCAGCACATCATCAACTTATCAGCATAATCACCAGCATATGTATCATCGCCGGATTGTGTTGGACCAAAGAACAATGAGCCAAGATCAGAAAACCTCTAAGTCCCACATGGTATCACAACAACTGCTGAAAGCCTCATCAGTAGTTTGACAAGTGCTGAAGACTTCAACAGCTGAAGATCAAGTGCTGAAGACCTCAACAGCTGAAGAACTAAAGTGCTGAAGTACAACAGCTGAAGAACACAAGTGCTGAAGCTGAAAGACCAAAGTACTGAAGTACAACAGCTGAAGAGTTTACAAGTGCTGAAGATCAACAACTGATGTACAAAGTCTGAAGACAAAGACTGAAGACATCAGCTGATGATATCTACTGAAGTCATCAGCTGATGAAACACCTGAAGGTCAAAGTCTGAAGATCAAGTACTGAAGCCTCAGTAGTTTGTCACAACTGCTGAAGAGTACTTCTTCAGTAGTTGTGATATCAGTAGTTTTATATTTTATGTTTTAGTAGTTTTGTAAAACGACTGAAGAGCTTGTTCTTCAGTCGTTGTAGTTTCAGTAGTTTTATATTTTGTACTTAACATGCTGATATGTTCTCAGTAGTTGTGAACATTTCAGTAGTTTGTTAAGAATTAGTTATTTTTGTATTAGATCTGCCAGTTGTCACTTTCCGTGATAACAGCAGTGATTGTTGCACTCTATATAAGGAGTGACAACTATTGTAACATGAATGAATGAATGGAATGAATGAATGATTGATTAGAAATATTCTACATCTATAAACATTCCTTGAAATCAGAAATATATTCTCTCCCTATAACCGTATGCGCCTTAATGCATACAAGTATCGATTGCTTGCTACAATTTGTCTAATTCCTGTTTGTATTCCGCTGCTTTGAATCCTAATACATCAAACTTGTGATCGCTGATCCTGTCAAATGGTATCAGAGCAGGTTAATCATTGATCGATCTAATAATTGATCATTGAAACTGCTATTCAAGATCTAAGTTTGATTGAATTAGCTTTTGTTTTTGCAAGAAACGGTTATAGAGATTGAATTTTCTGTATTTCTGCTCATTCATCCTGAGATCTTTTCTTGGTTCTCATTGAGTTTGTTGTGGTCTGTCTAAAACTTTTAAAAGCTTGAACTAAATTGTTTTTGAACTGAAAATGACTACTCCCTCCAATGATCCTCACAATACTGGTTCCTCAACCAAGCCACCAATGCTGGTTAGGAATGAGTATAACATATGGCAAAGACGTATGCTCCATCACCTGTCTGTTAACAGCGCAGGGTGTTGGACATCAGTGGTACATGGTCCACACAAGCCTATGGTGAATAACCCGGAAACCAATCAAATGGTTCCGAAGAGGAGGGAGCAATACTCAGATGAGGATAAGAAGTTGCTTGAAATTGATGCAAAAGCCCATGGAATTCTGGCCATGGCACTGCCAAATGAAATCTATTCTGGGCTAATGCATCATGAAACTGCCCATGACCTCTGGAATGCCTTGAAAGAACAATTTGGAGGAACAGATGAGGTCTTGGCAAATAATAGAGAAATTCTTGCCCAACAATATGAGACATTCTCTCATAGAAAGGGTGAGACACTGACTCAACAATATGAGCGGTTCTCTTGTTTGATCTCTGAACTAAAAATGGTCAAACTTGAATACACCAATATTCAGATGAATAACAGATTTCTCAGATCACTGCCTGAGAGATGGGACACATATACTATTGTCCTACGCTCCAGTGCAAGTTTGGACAAACTATCTCTCACCAACTCCATGGGAAACTGCTCACTTTTGAGAGAGAGATAACAGAAGAGAAAGCTGTCTTCATCTGGAAAGCTCACTGAAGACTTTGTACAAGGCAACACTGCCTTGGTGGGTCATGAGTCAGAATATGCTTCATCTGAATGCCAGTATGATGAGCATATTAATTTCTCTTCAAGCACTTCTGATTCTGCATTTGTGAGTGTTGATGGTCAGTTTACTGGTGTAATAATGACAATCTATGTTTCATTATGGATGATCTCAAGGGGATTGCTGATGATGACTTAGAAGAGATGGATATTTTGAGCCAAATGGCCTTGATAAATATCAGATCTCAGAAGTTCTATAAAAGAACTGGAAGAAAATTCCCAGGACTCTCTGGCAAAACCAAAGTTGGTTTTGACAAGAGCAAGTTGAGGTGTCACAAATGCCAAAGGCTTGGACACTTTGCAAGAGAGTGTAGATCAACTGGATCTAACTCCACTGCACCCTTTGTGACTTTTCCTGGCAATAGTCAACAACACAGAGGGCAACATCCTGTCACCTCTAGTCATCATCCTCAACAACAATCTCCGGCATATTTTGTTCCTCAGGGTCAAATGCCATATCCGTACCCTTGTTATTACATGCCACAGTCAAATCAAGTTCAAGTTCCTATGGCACCACAACCTCATGCACTACCAGAACCTCAGCCATCCCAATCTCATCAACAACCTCAATCTCAACAACACAGCTTCTTCACCCCAGGAGTTGTTGACTGGAGCAGTTTACCAGATGACTTGTCTGGTCATGATCAACTGTTCTCAGGTGCTGGTCAACATGGTGGTGACAGTCCTTTGGGAATCTAGCTCTTATGGCTTTGGAGTCTGCTGATACTTCATTTTCTAATGCCTCTACACCTCAGGTATCACAGGTATCCTCTGAGGCAAAAGCCAAATTATGTTCTGAACCATGCATAGCAGCATTTGCTTCCATTAGAGAAGCAAATGTAGCTCTAATTAATAAGAACATTGAGCTAGAACAAATAATTTCCAAAAACAAAGCTGAGTTTGAGTTGTGCTCAAAGATAAAAATGATGAGAATTTATAAACTGAATTGCCAAATAATTGATGATAAGGCTAGAGAAGAAGTACTTCTAGAGAAGTACAAAGATCTCAAAGAAACCCTTGCAGTTACCCAGGTCGAGTGTGATAGATGGGTACAATCATGCAAAGGTTTTGAAATGCTTCTTAGTAAGCAATCTGCTTCAAATGTGAAGTTTGGAATTGGTTACAATCACACTGCTCCACCTACAGATTTTACCCCAAGAGCAGAGGTAGAATCTGATGGTGAGAGTGATAACCAATCCATCACATCATGTGATCTACCTTCTGATACAGCACAATCAGAAGTAGCAGTCAGCATCAAGCCCTCTTTGAACCTATCAGCTGATGTTGATGGTTCAAATGCTGACATTCACATGATTAATGAGTTGATCAACTCAGGAGTTAATTCTGAAGGTCCTGAAAGGACTAGAGAGCAGGATTTAACACCTGAAGTTCAAACTTCAACTGCTGTCAGTACTGAAGAGAAGAAAACTGGCAGTAGAAAGAGTTTGAAGACTACTAAAGAGGCTGTCAAGAAAGCAAACAATGCTTCCAAAGCATTGAAGAACAAGTCTTCTGTTGCTTCACCCTCTTTAGTTGATGATCAACCTAAGATGAAGAAGAAACCATGTGAAGTATGTGGTTTGTTCAATCATCTTACAGATGATTGTTGGTACAAAAGAGGTTCCAAACTCAAACAAAAAGAAGAAATTAATGAGAAAATGGTAAAAATGAAAACTGAGTTTGAGACCACATTTGTATCAGCAACATCAAATCCTGTAACCCTTAAGTCCTCAAAGAAATCCAAAAAGGAAGGGGTTAAACAGGTGACAGCTGAGGGTGCTCAGAAGAAAAAGGTGCAACATAGGAACTTATCAAACTCCACTAGCAATGTGTCTGATGAGCTGAAAGCTTTATCACAAAATCAGACACAGCTGGTGATGATGGTACAACATCTGTTGGGTAGAGTTAACCAACTAGATTCTCCTATGTTGAAACCACAGAAAAGGAGGTCCAAGCCAAAGGACTCCTCTTCTACACCATCTTCTTCCTCTCAGGCTGTTGTTTCAAATAAACTGTTAGTTTACCATCTATTGATGAGACCAGGCCCAAAACCAAAAAGGTTTGGGTCTCTAAAACTAACTGATTGTTTATTTTTGCAGGGTTCTTCAACATGCCAAAGTAGCATCTGGTATGTAGACAGTGGGGGATCTATGCACATGACTGGGAACAGCTCTCTTCTTCATGACTACTCTCAAGGAAAGAAGGGATTTGTCTCTTTTGGCAATGATGCTAGGGGTTACATCATCGGTAAGGGCTTTGTCTCCAATGGAGAAATCAAATTTGATGATGTTAATCATGTGGAAAATCTCAAGTACAATCTCTTGAGTGTCAGTCAAATGTGTGATAAAGGCCATGTTGCCCTTTTCACCAGTCAAAACTGTAGGATTCTGTCATCCAAAGTTTTGCACTTGATTGACAAGGTGTTGGATGATCACACTCTCCTGAAAGCCAACAGGACAGGAAGAGTGTATGCCTTAGATCTTCTAAGAAGATAGATCTCAAAGGCAATCCTTGCCTATTTTCCAAAGCCTCTTCTCAAGAATCTAAACTGTGGCACAGGAGGCTTGGTCATGTTAATCTCAAAAACATGAATCAGCTTACCCACAATAGTTTAGTCAGAGGCTTACCAATAAAGGAGTTCCACTGTGATGAAACCTGCACTGCTTGTTTAAAAGGAAAACAGCACAAAGTCTCATTCCCTCCTATTGAAGTGCCCAAGTCCACTGCTGCTTGCAATTACTGCATATGGATCTATTTGGTCCTGTGAGAGTAATGAGCATGGCAAAGAAGAAATACTGTCTGGTAATTGTGGATGATTACTCCAGATTTGTATGGACTTTCTTTCTACATTCAAAGGATGAGGCTGCTCAGAAGATTATTCACTTTGTGCTGTACATTGAGAAGCAGTATTCCCTTCCAGTCAAGTGTATTAGGAGTGACAATGGAACTGAGTTCAGAAATCATACACTTGATGACTTCTATCTTTCAAAGGGAATCAAAAGGCAGTTCAGCATTCCAAGGACTCCAGAACAAAATGGAGTAGTGGAGAGAAAGAACAGGACCCTCATTGAAGCTGCAAGGTCCATGCTGGCTGACTCAGGTTTGCCACTGACCTTTTGGGCTGAAGCTGTCAACACAGCTTGTTATGTGCAAAATAGAGTTTTAGTAAATCAGAGGTTGATGAAGACTCCATATGAAGTTCTCCATCATTTGGCTCCTCTGATTTCATTTTTCAAAGCATTTGGGTGTCCCTGTTTTATTCTCAACACAAAGGATCAACTCCATAAATTTGATCCTAAGGTGGATGCAGGGTACTTGTTGGTTATTCATCTACTTGCAAGGCATACAGAGTCTTCAACTGCAGAACAAAGATGGTTGAAGAAACTCTACATGTTAAGTTTAATGAATCTCCAAAGGACAAGATTCCACAAAGTCCTGTGGAGTTATTTGATTTGGACATACTGCAATATGTTCCTTATCAAACTCCTGCTGTTGCTCCTGTCAACAGTTCACCACCTGGTGGTACTGCTGATGATGATGATGATTGCAGTACTCACCTCTTCAGGTTTAGTGATCAGCTGCCTGACTCAGCTAGACCTGATGTTCCTGTAGCTCCAGTAGCACCATCACAACAAATGCTGATGAGATCTCTTCGAATTCAACTTCCTTTGAATTACCATCCACTGATTGGTTTCAAGGAAATGATTCACCATCACCATCTGTTGCTGCTGAGCCGGCTACAAACACTTGCACAGATCTCATTGTGTATCAAGATCTGAAGAATCACCCTATGTCTCAAATCATTGGTGATATCACTGCTGGAGTATCAACAAGAAGTCAATTGTCAAATTTCTGCTTCTATGCTCTCTTCATCAGTCAGCAAGAGCCAAAGAATTATCACATTGCTTTAAAGGACAATGGATGGGTTGATGCCATGCAGCTTGAGCTTCTTCAGTTCAAGAAACAGCAAGTGTGGGAACTGGTTCCTCTACCTCCAGGTAAGTGTGCAATAGGCACTAAATGGGTGTTTAGGAACAAAACTGATGAAAATGGGCTTATTGTTAAGAACAAGGCCAGACTGGTTGTTCAGGGGTTTGCACAAGAAGAAGGTATTGATTATGATGAAACCTTTGCCCCTGTAGCCAGACTGGAAGCAATTCGATTGTTTTTAGCTTATGCTGCTTATCAAAACCTTAAAGTTTTTCAAATGGATGTCAAAAGTGCATTTTTGTATGGAAAAATTAAAGAAGAGGTTTATGTATGTCAACCTCCAGGCTTTGAGGACAATAAACATCCTAATTGGGTGTATAAGCTTGATAAAGCTCTTTATGGGTTAAAACAAGCCCAGAGCCTGGTATGAGACATTATCAAACTTTCTTCTGGAAAACAATTTCACTAGAGGCTCCATAGATAAGACTTTATTCATTAAGAAAGCTGGGCAGCATAATCTACTTGTTCAAATTTATGTAGATGATATCATTTTTGCATCCTCTGATCCAAAGTTGTGTGATGCCTTTACAAAGTTGATGCAACAGAAGTTTGAAATGAGTGCCATGGGAGAATTACAGTTCTTTCTGGGGTTGCAAATCAACAAAAGGCTGATGGAATTTTATTCATCAGTCCAATATACAAAAGATCTTTTGCAAAAGTTTGATTTACAAAACTGTAAGCCTTGTTCTACTCCCATGAGCAGCACCACACAACTGGACACAGATCAGAAAGGTAAAGTGGTTGATGAAACACTTTACAGATGTATGATTGGGTCCTTGATGTATTTAACAGCTTCTAGACCAGATATTATGTTTGCTACATGTGTTTGTGCTAGATTTCAGGCTGCACCTAAAGAGTCTCATCTGATTGCAGTCAAGAGGATCTTTAGATATCTGCAAGGCACTCCATCTCTAGGTTTATGGTATTCTACGGACATTCTGGTAAATTAGTTGCTTTTTCTGACAGTGACTATGCAGGGTGAAGTTGACCAGGAAATCAACTTCTGGTGGATGTCAATTCCTAGGCAACTGCTTGATTTCTTGGCAGAGCAAGAAACAGACCTCAGTTGCTACATCACTGCTGAAGCAGAGTACATTGCTGCTGCAAGTTGTACATCTCAGGTACTCTGGCTTCAAAACAACTTTTGGATTATGGCATTACAGAGACTAAGACTCCATTGTTAATGGATAGTGCTTCAGCTCTTTGCATTGTCAAAAATCCAGTCCAGCACTCTAGGACCAAACATATAGAGATCAGACATCATTTTATAAGGGATTGTTTTGAAAAAGGTCTGATTGATCCTAAGTTTGTGCCTAGTGCTGATGAGCTTGCAGACATTTTTACTAAGCCTTTGGATAGTTCAACTTTCCAAAACCTGGTGTTAAGGCTTGGTATGCTGCAGCTAGAATAAGTGACAACTACTGATGATCTTAGTAATTCGTACTGATGATCATGAGTACCTATGTCACATATAAGTACTGATGAGCTCTTTTACCCTCAGTAGTTTTATAACTACTGAAGGCTAAATGTCTCAAAGTACTGAAGTACTTCATCTGTTCTAAACTACTGATGTAGTTACAACTACTGATGCAGTTACAACTACTGCAATCAGTAAAAACAGATAAGTACTGATGTCCTATGAACAACTGAAATCAGCCAAAAAGACTGATGAATGTGTTGAGGACAGTTGAAACAGCTGAAAAGCTAAGAATTGACGAAAACAGCTGAAGAGAACTTTCTCTTCAGTCGTTTGTACAACTGCTGTTTCATTTAAACAACTGAAGCAAAACCACGTCTTCAGTAGTTTTATAACTACTGATGACTAATACCAAGTCTTCAGTTGTTTACAACAGCTGATGACAAAACCACTGTCTTCAGTAGTTTCATAACTACTGATGACAAACACCAAGTCCTCAGTTGTTTCAATCATCTGAAGTCAAAACCACGGTCTTCAGTAGTTTTCTAAACTACTGATGCCTAACACCACGACTTCAGCTGTTTCAACGTCTGAAAGGATAATACCATGTCAACGGTCGTTTAAAACTACTGATGACTAACACCACATCCTTCAGTCGTTTTTTACCCGTACCCTATATATATCCCTAACCTTAGCTCTCAATGCTTCATCTTCTTCAAACCTAACGTTCCTCTCCAAAACTTCCTCTTCTCAATGGCGTCTATGCAAATTAAACCGCGACACAACTGTGTTGCCTACCTCACTAAATCGCCATCTGGACTAAGTTCGATACTGCTATCGATCTTATGGTTCAGTCCCAATACAACACGGCATTCTTCTGAATCCCATATTACATGCCGAATCCTTGCACCAATTTTGGATGAACGTTACTGTTACCACTGGGGAGAACAACACACCATCCCTCCAGTCGGTCGTCAACAACAAAGAAGTAGTCATCACTCCTGCAATAATCCGCCAAATTCTTCACTGAATGATGCTAGTTCTCCTGCTGGATATCCGAAGGGCACCATAGATCTATCCTTTGCTCAACATGGATATCAAGGCGATCTCAGTGCCTCCACTATCATGAAGAAACACTTTAATGACGCTGAGCGCCTGATTTTCACATGGTGAATGTATGTTTGGCCCCTAAGACGTCGTCTTGGGATCAAATGTCGACAAAATGGCAGCAGGTAATGTATTCTATTCTTGAGCAACAACCACTTAACTTTTCAGAAATAATATTTTTAGAGCTCAAGGATATGGCTCAAAAACTAACTGCCAACCGTTGATACTATATCCACGGTTCATAATGGCCATCATTACAAACCAGCTTAATGCTGAGGGACTTGTTGGCTTGGGAGTCCCTGCTACGGCTGTTCTGCCGGAAGTATACTCCCGGCACAACTCTGACCGGACACTCAAAATGGCTGCCAAGCTGCGAAAACCCACGCAGCTGGAACCCACAGCCACCACCTCCAAATCCAAAGTCCCCACCAAACCCACCAAAAGAAACCCAAAACGGCTACTCAGGGAATTGAGTCCCCTGAGGATGCCCCTGCAACACAAACGCAGGATATATCCACTAGTCCAACCCCCTAGTGGATACAATGACTCCTCCAGCCATAGCCGCTCAGGCTTCCTCTCAACAGGAGCCTGCAGCAACCACACAAGGGGCACCTACATATCTGGGATCTTCCTCACTTGAGGAGATTGCCATTGAAGAGCACCAACCTCCCCAGGTGCACACTGCTTCTATCCCCTCACCCCAAACAACCGCCCCTCACAGCCCAACTTTAATAGTTGCACAAGTGCTGACTCAATTGCACTCCTCACCCCTCCCCAGAAACCACTTACTACTGGGAATACCTCTACAATTGAGGGGGAGGAACACAGTGCACTTGAGAACCCACAGCACAGGGGTTCCCACTTCTATCTCCTGGTGTAGACAAGGAGCTTAGAATATCTAGTGAGGCTGCCACCTCCTCTGACTCAGCACATGACCAGAGTGAGGCTGGTAACATTGCTAAGACCTCACTAGAGGCAACAGCTGATGATGGACATTGTCCTGAGGCTGGAAGTCCCCAGTACCAAGCACAAGGGGCACATGCACCAACTGGTCTACACCCAGTGCATGTAAATCCTGCTCTAAGCAGGAGGTCAGATGATTCAGCTTCGGCTGATGATGACCTGGGCTTTTTCTATGATGTTCTTGCCCAGAACACAATCCTTGAAGAGAAAGTCAGTAGGCTGCAAAACCTACTTGACCAACTCTCACAAGGAGAAAGACCATCTGCCTCTACCCACCCACAGGGCACCTTCACTTGAAGGTTTCCCAAACACTGAGCCACTCCAAACTCAACCACCTGCCTCTGCTTCAGGCCCTACTTCTCAGGAACAGAACCCTCCTGAGCAAATAGGTGCTGTACTTCAAAATTCCCTCCCTCTCATCACACCCATAATCACTGATATGTGACTAAAGCCATTGATGAGAGGCTTTCCTCAACTTTACAGCCCTTGGTTGATGCTGCTGTCCAAAAGACTCTTTCTGCGGTACAAACCCCTTCCTCCAATGCACCAAAAAGGGGGAGAGTACTGCAGTGAAAGAAAAGAAGAGGAAAAGAACAGAGGAGAAGAAGGAAGAGAAGCAAGCCAAAGAGGAGAAAAAGAAAAGCAACCTCTGCTCACTTACAAGCGAAAGAGAAGTGCTGATGATCACACTGCTGAAGACAAATCCTGGAGGAGCTGCGTCAAAGAAGCTGACACTACACACAGCCGATCCATGGATAAAATAATTGAACAACTCTTCAGGCAGGGGTTTGACACAGCCACACTGGATAGTGAGATCAGAAGGTTAGAAGACAGAGATACAAACCCGATGGGCAGGTATGATGCTCTTGAGAAAGAGAGATTGGAAATAATGATCCGCTTATTGCAAAATACTTAGGAAGATCGTTAGTGGAGATTCGCGCATGGACCAGGGACAGCATCTGGCTATAGCCACCAGAATCTGTCTGTCTGAGCAATTCAACAAAGGGATTATTGTGGAAGCCCTTGATGAGGCTGGGGCTGGTAAAAGGTTAGAGATGGCTAAACTCACAAAGGCGAAACTAACCAAAGATGCTGGATCAACCTTCCTTCCACCCACTCAAACAGATCCTATCCCTCAAATCTCCCAACCAACTCTAAGCCAAAATCCAAATATCCTCATTCTTCAAACCAATTCCTTCACCACCCAACCATCATCCATGATGTACCCAGAAGGAGGAGAAGGGTGCTGAGGATGGAAGAAGAAGAAGAAGAGGAGGATGAAGATGATAGTCTGCCACTCTCTGCTGTTCTGAAGCTACCAAAACCCCGAAGTCAACCCATGATCACACCTGACTCTCAAAGGAAATGGTCAGAGTCAAGATAGAAGAAGAAGAACAGAGAAACAGCACGATGAGCAACTGTTGAAGATGGTTGACAAGGAATTCCTCAGTCATCATCTATTCAAGCCATGAAAGGGCATGCTCAAAGGCTGTACACTCTCAGGCACACCTTTCAGTATCAGAAGGAGAGAGTGAGAGTATGGCCAGACCCAGGGTGAGTTCTAGAATCCATAAAAGAACTATCCACACAGATACAACGGCCAGGTACGAAAAAAATAGAGTCTACCATCATGTTGGCCGTTGTAGTCACCTTGGGAAATCATTGATGAATTCAAGAAAGCTCACCAAGCAAAGAAGACCCCTCAAGCTTTACTAGAAAACAAGATGATAAGAAGGGGTTGCTATATAAAAAGCTTGAAGACATCCAGAAGAATGAGCTCCAGTTACTCCTTGAAGGCAACCATCCTGATGAATTGTATATGGAGGTAACTACGGTGGAGCTGAAAAATGGCAGGACCATGAAGTACTTATCAGAGTACTATGGTCCAGAGTTCTTCTTCGAAGGAGGAGCAGAAGAACTCTCTCAGGAGGAACAAGTTGTTCTCCTTGAGGCCTATGTTCGTGAGTCATACAGACTCATTATGGGGAAGTAAATCTCATGAATGGGATAACAACTGTGTCCAGTTCCCCAAAACAGAGTTCCCATTCATACTCTGCCAAACAAATATTTGAGATTTCTTCCCAGGCGGAGCTTACATGGGTCATCTTCTCTACTGATCAAGAAGGAAAAAGACCAACATTTTGCCAACAATAAGTGGGATAATAAATAAGTTAGAGGTTTTGGCTGCATTGGTTCAGGGGGAGTTTGTTGGACCAAAAGAACCAATGAGCCAAGATCAAAAACCTCTAAGTCCCACATGGTATCACAACAACTGCTGAAAGCCTCATCAGTAGTTTGACAAGTGCTGAAGACTTCAACAGCTGAAGATCAAGTGCTGAAGACCTCAACAGCTGAAGAACTAAAGTGCTGAAGTACAACAGCTGAAGAACACAAGTGCTGAAGCTGAAAGACCAAAGTACTGAAGTACAACAGCTGAAGAGTTTACAAGTGCTGAAGATCAACAACTGATGTACAAAGTCTGAAGACAAAGACTGAAGACATCAGCTGATGATATCTACTGAAGTCATCAGCTGATGAAACACCTGAAGGTCAAAGTCTGAAGATCAAGTACTGAAGCCTCAGTAGTTTGTCACAACTGCTGAAGAGTACTTCTTCAGTAGTTGTGATATCAGTAGTTATATTTTTATGTTTCAGTAGTTTTGTAAAACGACTGAAGAGCTTGTTCTTCAGTCGTTGTAGTTTCAGTAGTTATATTTTGTACTTAACATGCTGATATGTTCTCAGTAGTTGTGAACATTTCAGTAGTTTGTTAAGAATTAGTTATTTTTGTATTAGATCTGCCAGTTGTCACTTTCCGTGATAACAGCAGTGATTGTTGCACTCTATATAAGGAGTGACAACTATTGACAATGATGAATGAATGGAATGAACGAATGATTTGATTAGAAATATTCTACATCTATAAACATTCCTTGAAATCAGAAATATATTCTCTCCCTATAACCGTATGCGCTTAATGCATACAAGTATCGATTGCTTGCTACAATTTGTCTAATTCCTGTTTGTATTCCGCTGCTTTGAATCCTAATACATCAAACTTGTGATCGCTGATCCTGTCAATTGTACCATCATCATAATCACCATAATTCATCAACATCACCAGCGTCGCCATCTATCTTTGATCTGTAAACGGCTCGGTCCTTTGAGTCCTTTGAGCCTCAACATAATTGTCTTGTTGGTAATCTCCAACTCCTCATCTTTAGTGATTTAGGCATGTTAGCCTGGAGTTTGGGGAATCTCTATGCTCTGTGCAGCCATATGTGTGCTTGATTGTTCAATCAAACTGGCTTTGCTAAGTTCTGCAGAGATTGGGCCGCAGTAAGGTATACTAGCGATGAATCTAAAGAGCACTCTTCTCTAATCGGCAGCCAACAGATGAAGCACCATTCGGTTAAGTGTCGAGAGTTGTTACTCTACCCCACTAGGGAGGTTAGAAAGGACCAGATAGATAGGATGGGTATGATGACGGTCGGCATGAGGGCTAGTGGTGGTGGTGGTGGCAGTGGTGAAAATTTTTGGGGGGTGATATTATGAGGTGTGTTGGGATGGGTGAAGATTAGGGGTGTATAGAAGAAGGTGGTGGTGGATGGTGAGGATTGGAGGTGTATAGAATGAAGTAGGTGTTGTGGTGGATGGGATGGTAGTAGTGGGTTGGAGTGGTTTGAGAGGTGGTTAGGGTGGTGAGTGTTATGAAGATATCCTTCCTCTACTTTCTTCAACACTGTGGCTGAGAATCTTTTCTTCCTGCGATTCCCCTGAGGTGGATGCTCCCCTCGAACAATGCTTGTCTGATCGGGAGCATAAGTAGGATCAATGCAGCCTCTCCCGAACCCAAGGGTGTTAACAAACCGACTAGAGCCCTCGCTCGGGGCATAACCTTGCTGCCCACCGTTCGAGTCAGAGGATCTCGTCCGACTCCTCTCCTCATCACATTGGAAATCGGATGGAACCCTGCAGCCTCTGCTTCCACCATGGGTGGAGCTAGAGATGCTATATCAGTAGGGGGGGGCCTTCGGTTGAGTGTGCCCATCCTCTCTACCATCCCCACTGCCGTCGTCGGTGGAGTCATCCTTTAGGAGCTCAACTACTCAATATCCAAATCACTGTCTACGTGACGCCATTTACGCCTATCTGGCGCACGTGTCCACCTTGGCCAGATTCCTATAAGTCTCTTTACGGGGTTTGACTTTCCCCGGTAAAACTTCATATGACACAACATTGTATCATCAAATCCTAAATGCCAAAACATCGTGGATCTCCTTTGGCAACGACGGTGCTTCTCATCAAAGATCATCTGTAAGAACCTAGGGTAATGCAGAACCCTCTTTGCCTTGCCTCCAAGTCTCTATGAGGTAAGAGAAGATCATGCTAGAAAAACTGAAGGGTGGTTCAGAACCAGGCACATAGGCGTTCTGAATCTGTTGATAGGTCATCGAACCCACCTGTCGAGATGCCAGGCACTTGAGGATGATGTGTGCGAAATACTTGTACTGGGGACGCGGTTGCTCTTGTTGAGCACACCTGCGTTATATCTCCAGCGTACTTCATCCTCATAGCACCTCTCACTGTTAGTGATGTAGTGGTGGGGTGGTCTGTATCATCTCCCAACCCAAGTACACACTGAAGTCTTCAGTGGTGATCCCAATATCCAATCCAAAGATAGAGCTCCTTATGTGGTATGGCTCACGTGATCGGTCAACCGATGCATTCTCCCAGAAGGCCTGTTGTATAGACCTGCACGGGGTGCAAGGTTAGAAATAGTCCGGTGGATCCTGGATCGCCTAAGGAAAGCGATGATCCCTACAAACTCGGCACATTCGAGTTTTGGAATCTAGGGTGCACAGATCTTGTGCTTGGGGTTGACGGACCACTTCTCTGCCATCAATCTATAACACAAAACACATAAACATTAGCTAACCACACGACACAAATCAGTTCTAGTTAACTTGGTTGAATTCATTCTAGTTCATTCGCACAGTTGGTCAATACTCATGGTCCATTCGTGCGATTGGATCATACTCATGAATTTGACTTTATGACAATTTCTCACTTAACCCGTTTAAACTTTTGATTTTACATTATGAACATTTGATCATCTCAGACATAATCATTTTATTTGAAAAAACTTTTGACCACCTTAGACATGATCCTTTTAACCAATTTGTCACCTCAGACGTGACTAATTTTACCGTTGAAAAGTACGTGTTGTCACATCATACGTGACCCTTTTAGGTGATTAACTCCCTTACTGAATTCTATGACATAGTCCGATATTAAACAAACTGAATTGACTAAATTGAAATAAAAATAAAAGACTTAAACTGAAATACAAAACTAAACTTGTTTTTGACTTTTTGTGTGAGGTGTAAATCCTAAGATGGAAATCTAATGGATTCGGTTCCGGAATAGGCAACTTTAATTACTTTTGACCATAAGTGGACCAATTCAAATTGGAATCATACAGGCAAGTCAAATCATTTGGGACATGTTATCAACACATTATGATGCTTAATTGTTGTTTTTCATCTGGAGTCGTTAGCAAGTTTAGAAAATCATACTAGTACTATTAGATCCCACCTTGATTTGGACTTTCAGGAATTTCAGCCACGATGATTGTCAGTATACTGGTCCTCTTAAATCCATACACAGACTTTTGACACAGATTGGTGATAGTTTAGGGTTTCATTATTTCAACAAGCATTTATAGATCCCACACTTATATGGTAATCAACATCCTTAGGAGATTTTGAGTGGTCTAAGGGTAATTTTCAAGAAGAAACTATTCTTAGAACTTTCAGAGAGAAGCCCAGCCTCAGGTCAGTGCCACCGCACAGATGAGAGGCGGCAAAACAGCAATGAAGTCTAGAATATATAGGTTATGCTTATCCTCAGGTCAGTGCCACCGCAAAGCAGAGAGGCACATAACCTATCTTCTTGTTTGAGCATTTTTTCCTTTTTGCATAGTTCTCACCAACAACATAAGTTATTAGTTTGATTGCTTTTGCTCATATTTTGGTCTTACGCTCGTCACCCCTTATTGGAATTTGTTGATTGTGTTAAACAGGGATAAGATGTTAACACACAGCTTGTTGAATAACTTAGTTTCATCATGAAATCACCAATAAGGTCTAATCGTCTATTGTGTTGAATCTACCGACACATCATCTGTGGTCTAACAACCTCTAGGGCTACTTCTTTATGTTACCTTAGTAGTAGCTAGTTTTACTATCATCTTTCCTTTTATAATGCTCAGACTACAAAGACTTATACTTTGAACTTCGCATCTTATTTTATTTAACCTTTTAAAGTCCCAAGTGATTTGTACCCATGTACTATCATTTTCCAAAATCATTGAATCGGTATCACAGATACGGTCTACTTCTATCAGCCAGCCTCTCGTTCTCCCTCATTTTTTGTTAATGTTACTAACTGACCTATTCTCCTCCTAAAGTTCTAAAACCATAACCAATTTATGTTTTTTAGGATTTTAATAGGTGACCGAATAACATTAAATTAACTAAATTGATTAAACAAATAAATAAAGATAATAAGAATAAAAAGGACAAGACTCATCGGACTACACATGATCATCATCGGGAATTACATCTCTTTCTTTTTAACATCGTTGACTTCTAACAGATATAGAAAATGTGATTTGCCAAAGCCTTTGTATAGAGGTCAGCGCGTTGAAAATCAGTATTTATTTTAATCACATCGATTAAGTTCTTTTCAAAGTAGTCACGTATAAAGTGATTTTTATACCGATGTGTTTGGTCTTAGGATGTTGGTCTGGATTTTTAGTTACTGCAATCGCAGCAGAGTTATCAACAAAAATAGGAGTAGATGAGAATTTCAAACTGTAGTCCCGCATTTGTTGTTGAATCCATATGATTTGTGAACAGAAACTTGCAGCAGCAACGTATTCGGCTTCACAGGTTGACAAAGCAACCAAGGTCTGCTTCTTACACTGTCATGTCACTAATCTCCTCCCAGAGATTTGATATCCCGCTGATGTAGACTTGTAGTTCATCTTGCAGCCACCGTAATCCGAGTCACTATATGCTGTCAGCTCGAAGTCATCGTCATGAGGATACCACAATCTAAGTGTTGGAGTACCCTTCAGATAACGAAAGATCCTTTTGACCCCTATCAGATGGTTAACTTTTGGCTTTGCTGATATCCTGAACACAATCATGTTGCATAGATGATATCAGGTCTTGAGGCCGTGAGGTACATGAGAGATCCAATCATACCTTGGTACATAGTGGCATCGACCAGATCACCATTCTCGTCGGGTGCTACATCATGGTTTGTAGCAAGTGGAGTCCCAGCTACAGAAGCATTCTCCATGTCAAACCGACTGAAGATATCTCCAACATACTTGGTCTGATGTAGGAAAATCCATTTTGGTGTCTGATCCACCTGTAACCCGAGAAAGAATTTCATCTCTCCCATCGCCCTCATCTCAAACTTAGCCTTCATTACTGCTTCAAACTCTTTACATAGATCTTTGTTCTTTGAACCGAAGATTATGTCATCGACATAGATTTGAACAAGCAGTAAATCTCCATCTTTTTCTTTTATGAACAGCATACACTCAATGACACCTCTGCGAAAACCGTGTTTCATAAGGTGAGTCGAGAGTTTCTCATACCAGGCTCTGGGAGCTTGATGAAGCCCATATAAGCCTTGTCGACTTTGTAAACTCTTGTCCCAATGATATGGATCCTCAAATCCCTCAGGTTGACTAACGTACACTATCTCTCCGATTTCACCATGAAGGAATGCACTCTTCACATCAAGTTGATAAACTTTAATCCTCATGTATGATGCATAGGCAAGGAAGATACGGATTGCTTCCATTCGTGCCACGGGTGCAAACACTTCATTGTAGTCAATGCCCTCGACTTGTCGAAATCGTTGGACAACAAGTCAAGCCTTGTTTCTGATGATCACGCCTTGATCAACTTTCTTGCATTCAAGACCCATTTCGTGCCAATTACCTTAGCACCTTTAGGTCTATCCACTAGAGTCCATACACCCAACTTCTTGAACTGAAGAAGTTCTTCTTGCATGGCACTCACCCACGCCTCATCATTTAGGGCTTCACTAACATACTTTGGCTCAAACTGAGACACCAAAGCAATGATATGAACCATCGTGAAGGTATCCATTTCCATTACTGAGGTATAGTCAGCTGAGTATAGCTGATTTCTGGTTTGAACTCCTGACCTCATATCTCCAATGACATTGTCCAAAGGATGATAGACATTTAAGTGTCATCCAAGAGTGTTGAAACAACTACCTCAGAATCAAGATTGTGAACATTTGGTTCAGTATCAAAGGCAGTAGGAGTCTGAGGTTCCGAAGATGCAGAGGCATCACTATCGAATGCTTGTGGACTTGCAAGAATAGGAACCTGATCCTCCTGGTTGTTCTGATCAGTCTCCATAACTTCTTCATCAGAGGAGGAGTCACTATGTCAAGTGATCCCCTAAGATCTTAGATGAGCTACCTGTGAACCAGATGATGTTGAATCTGGAGCCGGTGGGTTCAAGACATCATACATCATCTTGGTTGCCAACTCATTATTAGAAGTGGAGAGTGGGATGTTGAAGGATTTGAAGAATCCATCATAGTCAACAAAGAAGGTGGGTCCTTTTCCTGCAGGTGGTGTTGTGTACCTCTGAACATCTATGTTACACCACACTTCTACTTGACATATTGAGTTGTTGTAAACTCTCTTGTTTGGTATGTTGTATCCTAGAAATATACCTTCATTAGCCTTCTCGCTGAATTTTCCCTCCTGAGTCTTCTTCAGTAGGGTGCACGGGGCGCCAAATGGCTCGAGATACTCTAGATTTGGTTTACGTCGCTGTAGTAACTTGTAACATGTCTTGCCTTGGCGTTTAACTATCAAAACTCGATTCAATGTGTAACATGCATTTGCAACTGCCTGGTTCCAGAATTGGATAGGCAGTTTCGAGTCTGCTAGCATAGTCTGTGCTATCTCTATCAAGCTGCGATTCTTTCGTTTAGCAACACCGTTCATCTGAGGAGTGTAGGTAGAGGTGAACTGATGCACAATTCCCTTCTTCTTGCAGTAAGCCTCCATCCACTGATTCATGAATTCAGTTCCGCTGTCTGAGCGCACTTGACATACCTTCAGCTTATAGAGAGACTCCAGAGTAGTTACTAACTCTTTGAATGACTCAAATATTTCTAATTTGGATTTCAGAAACATCACCCAAGTGAATCTTGTGTAGTCATCAGTAACTACATAGCAGTACAAGTCGCCTGCAATGCTTCTTGTACTGATGGATCAAACAGATCTATGTGAAGAAGTTGAAGAGGAAGTTCGATAGAGTGAACTTTCTTTTCCTTATGAGACTTCTTCGTCTGTTTGCCCTTCTTACACGCAACACAAAAATCTAGAAGTTGGAAGTTTTTTTACGTTAACTCCTCTCACTAGATCATTCTGGATCAAGTGATTCATCTTCCGTGGATTAATGTGTCCCATTCTCCTATGCCAGGAGATGGATTCCTTCTCAGTAGCTTTTGACAAGAAGCACTGAACTTCATGATCCATTGTGGAGGCCTTTGATAGATCCAAGACATAAAGGTCCTTATATCTTGAGGCAGACATTAATACTTGATCCTCCAGACGTAGTTCTTTTTCAGGACATAGCACTTCTAGTTGTCAAACACTACCTTAAAGTCTTTATCACAAATTTTTGAAACAAAAATCAAGTTATTCTGAAGTTGTTGAACGTAGTTTACCTTGTCAAACTTCACTTTTGGATTACCAACTTCCCCTGAGCTGTGATGTACCCACCTTTGTTTCCAGCAAATGAAACATGACCTCCTTTTATCTGTTTGACGTTGATAAGAGTCCATGTTTTCTATCATGTGCATGGATGCTCCGCTATCTACAATCCACGTGTTGGTTTCGACACTATATCAAACTCCATGCACATTCATTTTGAAAACATTAGCTCAGGTTAGCAACCCAAGCCTTCACTGGCTTGGGTTTCCCAGAGGCATCACACATCATAAATGTTACTCATTAACCGTTTCAGGGTAAGGGAAGCTCAGATGTCTGTTTGTTCTCATTTTCAGATACGGAGGAGGATTTTTCCTTCCATAAGCCAGATTTGTGTAAGGCCTGTTGTGACAAACAGACGACTGGCTGATGGGTTGAACTTTGTGCTCCCTATCTCTTTTAGGAATCGTCACTGAGTTCCACTTCAAAGAGCTAGGTTTTGGTTCAGAAACTTCAACTTTCTTCCTCGGTGTCTGATAATAAGGACAATGAGACGCAAGTCTCCGTACTCTCCACAATTGTAGCAGGATCTGCTTTCAACTTTACGATTTATTTGTTTTTGTGGAGATGTAGGTGACACACGGGTGACCTTATCCTGTTTGGACTTAGACACTTCTGGTTAGATGTATAGTCTGGTTTTACAAATTTAATTGCTTTACCTGGTTTTACAACTTTTACATTTTGTATTCCTGGACTTTGACACGATTAATGTGATTTGTTAACATTAATGTTCCTTTTAGATTTATATTTGACTTTGTTTGAACCAGACTTAATATTAACTTTTTCAAACTCTTTTCCAGGTTGACACAATGCATTTTGGCTTTTGACTTTGAAGTGGCCTCATTTTGTTTAGTGCTAGATTCAGTTGATTTACTTGTGGAATCTGGGTCACTAACAAGATGAGGGGACATCACATGATCTTTGATTGGATTATTATTTATGGTTTACATTTTGCATTCATCAAGATCTCATGTGGTGGTGGAACCACTTTATAGACCAACCCCTGGTCGTGTTTCTTTCTCTCACTAAGTTTTGGACTGTGTGAAGAGCTAGTCTAACTATGCAGTTTTTGTTTTAGAGAATGAACTTCTACTTCTAAAACTTCTTTTGCTTCTTAGTGTCCTTTATGGAGTTAAGATAGTACCTAATTCATTAGCTTGGTTAAATGCACTGCTTTTGTTTCCCTAAGTTGTTTGTTCAATAGGTCTATCTTTTCTTCATAACTATGCTCATTTTGTTTGAAACTCTGTTAGCTTTAGGCATAGTCCTAGGTCCTTAACTAATTTATCATTATGATCTAATAACCTAGCAAATTTTAAATCCATGCTTTCTCTAAATTTATTACAATCAGAACAAGCATGATTATTGAACAATTGGTTAGTGGTACTTACCTGAGATGGTGAAGTTGAATCAGCATGAGTGTAGACTCTGTTGTCTCTGGTCTGGTGATTCTGACGTTGTTGCATATTTTCCTTCTTCAGGCATGTTTTGACCACTGGTGCTGATTCTTCAGAGTTGGACATCGCGATCTCTACTGCTATGTCTCCTTCACTAGCGGAATCGTCATCTATATCTTCCACACTAGCAATGTTGGATTCTCCCGGTGAGACAACCGAAAGCTCCAGTCCTGTCCTTCATCTTCGTTAGTAGTCAAGGCTTTAGGATCCTTGCTTGATAAAGTAGGACTGCTAGTGGGTTTCTCCTAACGATTGAAGGAGGAGAAAGGATTCCCATTGCCAGTCTTCTATGGCTTCACACATTCCCTTTTGAAATGCCCTTTGTTACCACAGTTGAAACAGGTCACTTTTGATTTATCAAAGCCAAAGGTTGTGTCCTTAGTTGCAACCAAGTTATATCCAGTCTTTTTGACAAACTTCTTAGCTCGTTGGATAGCACTCGCTAAGGCCCACAAATTGTCCATTCATTCCAACTCAGTCTCGTCCACCTGCTCGTAATCTTCATCAGCCAGGTGGTAGTTCCCTATCTTTCCAGCAATTAGTCCATCATAAGAGTGGACTACTACAGCTAAAAGATCCATGTGCTCTTTTGCTACCTCAACTGTCACATTTTTGAAGTTTTCGGTCTTTAGCTTTGCTGTATTGGCTTCGGGTATCATATGTTGGGTACCAGACGACCCTGAAGTTTCTGTCCACGAAGTAGATGCTTGAGTAGGACCAGCTGACCTTGACACAAAGGCAGTCTTCAGTGGTGCTCCAAATGTCTTTGCATGAGGAGTCGAGCTATAGAGCATAGGATTCTGATCATAATTAGACTTTTGGGCTCTATACTTCATCCTTAGATCTTCCTCTCTCAGTTTTAGAATGAAATCATTGATATCTAACTTCGTTAGCATACCATTCTATCTGAGATTTGAAACAAAGGAAGCCCATTTCTCCGGGGTCCATCAGCAAAATTGGACACTTTTCTTCCATCAACGTCGTTACCCCATTAGTGTGCACTCACTCATCAAGTGATAGAATGTCGATCACGTCATCTAGGCTTTCCTTACCCATTGAAGAGAAGTTGTCAAACTCCTTCTTCAAAGCCTTAGCCTTTATGGCCTTGAGTGATGCATTTCCATCATACCTCTTTTCCAATGCATCCATAATTTCTTTGCTTGTGTATATCCGAGAATTGATGGAGATATCCTTCAGAATAGACTATGTAACAAAGCATAGACTTCTTTTCGGCATTGTATTGGCCTTTTGTCCATCAGTCATGCCACCAAGAGTGAGTTTGAAACCATCAGCTCCTATAGGCATGCTGTATCCGACTCTATAGACTCCCACAGATTTGAATCTACTCCGTTTAAGTAGATCTCGAAATGTTGTTCCATTGTGGATACTCGTCCAACGTGATGAGCTTTGGGGTTTATTATTGTTAGGATCAGTGATCTATGTTTGATTGATTGAAGAGTATAGCAGCGGAATTCAAACAATGAATTAGTCGATTCACAAGAACAAAACGATATTCAATGAAGAACAAAGACGGTTATAGAGAGAGAGAATTTCTGCAAATATATTTCATTCAATATTCGCTTTCGTGGTAACAGAATGTCACACATACAATTAGGTCGACACCTCTTATATAAGAGATGTGACGTCTGCTGATGTCACTTGATAGTGACATCTAACAGATTTATTACAACTGAAACACAACTACTGAAGATGTCAAAACAGCTGACATCTCCTTACAAAAATGCTAAGTGTTATCAGGTTATAACTACTGAAAACATAAAACTACTGAAACTACAACGACTGAAGAACAAGCTCTTCAGTCGTTTTACAAAACAACTGAAAGTAAAAATATAAAACTACTGATATCACAACTACTGAAGAAGTACTTCAGCAGTTGTGACAAACTACTAAACTTCAGTAGTTGTCTTCAGACTTGAACTTCAGACGTTCATCAGCTGATGACTTCAGTAGATATCATCAGCTGATATCTTCAGTCTTTGTCTTCAGACTTTGTACATCAGTTGTGATCTTCAGCACTTGTAAACTCTTCAGCTGTTGTACTTCAGTACTTTGAACTTTCAGCTTTAGCACTTTGTTCTTCAGCTGTTCAGCTTCAGTACTTGTGTTCTTCAGCTGTTCAGCTTTAGTACTTGTGTTCTTCAGCTGTTGTACTTCAGCACTTTAGTTCTTCAGCTGTTGAGTCTTCAGCACTTGATCTTCAGCTGTTGAAGTCTTCAGCACTTGTCAAACTGCTGATGAAGCTTTCAGCAGTTGTTGTGATACCATGTGGGACTTACAGGTTTTCTGATCTTGGCTCATTGGTTCTTTTGGTCCAACAAACTCCCCCTGAACAATGCAGCCAAAACCTCTAATTTATTTATTATCCCACTTATTGTTGGCAAAAGGTTGGTCTTTTCCTTCTTGATCAGTAGAGAAGATGACCCATATAAGCTCCGGCCTGGGAAGAAGTCTCTGATATTTGTTGGCAAGATATGAATGGAACTCTGTTTTGGGGAACTGGACACAGAGTTGTTATCCCATTCATGAGATCTACTTCCCGTGTATGAGCCTGTAGGATTCTCTGGTGTAGGCTCTGAGAAACATGATTTGTTCTTCCATTTCAGGTTCTCGGCTTCACCATCAAACAATCCTTCTCGCCCATACAGCTCTGAGATGTACTGGCCTGTTTGTCATTCTTGAGCTCAACTGTTGTAATTTGTCTATATGCAAACTCATCAGGATGATTCCCTTCGAGTAGCAGACTGAGCTCATTCTGTTTGAAGTTCTCAAGCGTCTTGTAGATAACCCCTTTTTGATAATTCTGTTCTCTAGCATCTTCTGGGGTGGTTGTTTAGTCTCGTAGGCTTCTTGAAATCTTCGACAATCTCCCAGGGTGATACTACAAGGGCCATGTGATCTCTTCATCTACGATCCTCTTGACTTGACCCTTGTATCTCGAAGGAATGTCTTTCTTTACATCCTGTGAGCCACCCTCGGATCAGGCCATACTCTCACCCTTCCTTCTGATATTGAAATGTGTTGGCGAGAGTGTACAATCTCAGAGCTTCTTTCTTCATGCTGATAATTGATGAGGAGGCAGCATAGGTTTTGTCAATGCTTTTTGCATTTCATCATCGTGAAGCTTTTGCTGCTCCTCTTCTTCAATTTTTACTCTCACAACATCCATCTGTGAGGTGGGAGTGATGGGCATAGGTTTGGCTTCGCCAGTGTTAGGACTGCAGACAGAGGCATCCTATCTTCTTCCACATCATCCTCTTCTTCTTCTTCTTCTAGCCTCAGCACCCTCTCTTCTTCTCTTAGGTGCATCATCGGCTGTTGGTTAGATGGTGAGGAGTTGGTTTTGTGGGTTGTGATTGTGGTTGTTTGGATTTGGCTTTGAGATTGGTTTGGAGATTTGAGGGGTAGGCTGTTTTTGAGTGGGTGGAAGGAAGGTTGTTCCAGCATCTTTGTTGTGAGTTTAGCCTTTGTAAGTCTTGCCATTTCAACCTTTTACAGCCCCAGCCTCATCAAGGCTTCAATGATAATCCCTTGTGGAATTACTTAGACAGACAGATTCTGGTGCTATAGCAGAATACTGTCTCTGGTCCACGCGCGAATCTCCATCAAAGATCTTCCTAAGTATTTGGCAATGAAGCGGATCATGATCTCCATCTCTCCTTTTCAAGTGCATCATACCCAGCCCATCGGGTTTGAATCTCTTGCACTTCCAACCTCCTGATTTCACTATCCATGGGTTGTATCAAAACCTTGCCTGAAGAGTTGCTCAATGATTTTATCCATGGATCGGCTGTGTGTATCATCAGCATCTTTTACCAGCTCTTCAAGGATTTTTCTTCAGCAGTAGGTTGATCATCAGCACTTTTCTTTCATTTATAGGTGATCAGTTGTTGCTTTTCTTTTCCCAACTCCTGGGCTTGCTCTGGGCCTTCTCATCCTCTGTTCTTTTCCCTCTTCTTTTCTTTCACTGCAGTACTCTCCCCTTTTTGGATGCATTGGTGGTAGGGGTTTGTACCTCAGAAAGTGTCTTTTGCACAGCAGCATCAACAAGGTTGTAAAGTTGAGGAAGCCTCTCATCAATGGCTTTAGTCACAATGTCCGTGATTGGGTGTGATGAGAGGGAGGGAATTTTGAAGGATAGCAACTATTTGTTCAGGAGGGTTCTGTTCCTGAGAATAGTGCCAGAAGCAGAGGCAGGTGGCTGAGTTGTTAGGAGTGGCTCAGTGTTTTGGAACCTTCAACTGAAGGTGCCATCTGTGGTTGGTGGAGGCAGATGGTCTTTCTCCTTGTGAGAGTTGGTCAAGTAGGTTTTGCAGCCTACTGACTTCCTCCTCAAGGATTGTGTTCTGGGCAAGAACATCGTAGAAAAAGCCCAGGTCATCATCAGCAGAAGCTGAATCATCTGACCTCCTGCTTGGAGCAGGATGTACATGCACTGGGTGTAGACCAGTTGTTTCATATGCCCTTTGTGTGGTACTGGGGACTTCCAGCCTCAGGACAATGTCCATCATCAGCTGTTGCCTCTAGTGAGGTCTTAGCAATGTTACCAGCCTCAGTCTGATCATGTGCTGATGCAGAAGAGGTGGCAGCCTCACTAGATATTCTAATCTCCTATCTACACCAGGAGATAGAAGTGGTAAACCCCTATGCTGTGGGTCTCAATTGCACTTTGTTCCTCCCCCTCAATGGTAGAGGTGTTCCCAGTAGTAAGTGGTATCTGGGAGGGGGTGAGGAGTGCAATTGAGTCAGCACTTGTGCAACGATCAATGTTGGGCTGTGAGGGGCGGTTGCATGGGGTGAAGGGATAGAAGCAGTGTGCACTGGGGAGGATGGTGCTCTTCAATGGCAATCCCCTCAAGTGAGGAAGATCCCAGATGTGGGGGTACCCCTTGTGTGGTTGCTGCAGGCTCTTGTTGAGAGGAATCCTGAGCGGCTATAGCTGGAAGAGTCCTTATATCCACTAGGGGGTTTTGACCAGTGGATATCTCCTGCGTTTGTGTTGCAGGGGCATCCTCAGGGGACTCATTTCCCTGAGTAGCCGTTTTGGGTTTCTTTTTGTGGGTTTGGTGGGGACTTTGATTTGGAGGTGGTGGCTGTGGGTTCCAGCTGCGTGGGTTGCGCAGCTTGGCAGCCAATTGAGTGTGTGGTCAGAGTTGTGCCGGGAGTATACTTCAGGCAGAACAGCCGTAGCAGGGACTCCTAGCCCAACAAGTCCCTCAGCGTGAAGCTGGTTTGTATGATGGCCATTATGAACCGTGGATATAATATCCAACGGTAGCAGTTAGTTTTTGAGCCATATCCTGAGCTCCGAAATATTATTTCTGAAAAATAACGGCTGTTGCTCAAGAATAGAATACATTACCTGCTGCCCCTTTGTCGGCATTTGATCCCAAGACGAAGTCTTAGGAGCCAAACATACATTCACCATGTGAAAAATTAGGCGTTCAGCGTCATGGAAATGTTTCTTCATGATAGTGGAGGCACTAAGATTGCCCTGATATCCATGATGGGCAAAGGATAGATCAGTTGTGCCCTTGGGATATCCAGCAGGAGAAATGGCATCATCCAGATGTAGAGTTTGGCGAAGTATTGCTGAGTGATGACCACTTCTTTGTTGTTGACGACGACCGAACGGAGAGATGTTGTATTGTTCTCTCCAGTGGTGATGGTAACGTTCATCCAAAACTGTTGGAGGGATTCGGCATGTAGAATGGGATTGAGAAGAAATGCCGTTTTGTATTGGGACTGAACCATAAGATCGATAGCAGTATCGAACTTAGCCCAGACAGGCGATTTAGTAAGGTAGGCTACACAGTGTGTCGCGGTTTATTTGCATGGACGCCATTTAGAAGAGAGAAGTTTGGAGAGGAACGTTAGGTTTGAAGAAGATGAAGCTTTGAAGGATTAGGTCAGGGATATTTATAGGTACGGGGTAGAAAACGACTAAAGGATTTGGTGTTAGTCATCAGTAGTTTTAAACGACTGTGACATGGTATTATCCTTTCAGACGTTGAAACAACTGAAGTCGTGGTGTTAGCATCAGTACTTAGAAAACTACTGAAGACCGTGGTTTTGATTTCAAATGATGAAACACAACTGAGGACTTGGTGTTTGTCATCAGTAGTTGTGAAACTACTGAAGACAGTGTTTTGTCATCAGTTGTTGTAAACAGCTGAAGACTTGGTATTAGTCATCAGTAGTTATAAAACTACTGAAGACGGTTTTGCTTCAGTTGTTTAGAATGAAACAGCAGTTGTTGAAACAACTGAGAGAAAGTTCTCTTCAGTAGTTTTCGTCAATTCATAGCCTTTCAGCTGTTTCATGCTGTCTCAACACTTACTCATCAGACTTTGCATGATTTTCAGGTGTTTCATAGGACGTCAGTACTTATCTGTTTATACTGATTTCAGTAGTTGTAACTACATCAGTAGTTTTAACTATATCAGTAGTTTGGAACAGATAAAGTACGTCAGTACTTGTGAGGCATTTAGCCATCAGTAGTTATAAAAACTACTGAAGGTGAAAGGACTCATCAGTACTTATATGTGACATGGGTACCAATGATCACCAGTAATTATTACTGAAATCATCAGTAGTTGTCACTTATTCTAGTGCAGCATACCAAGCCTTAACACAAGGTTTTGGAAAGTAGAACTATCCAAAGGCTTAGTAAAAATATCTGCAAGCCCATCAGCACTAGGCACAAACTTAGGATCAATCAGACCTTTTTCAAAGCATCCCGAATAAAATGATGTCTGATCTCTATATGTTTGGTTAGAGTGTGCTGGACTGGATTTTTGACAATACACAGAGCTGAAGCACTATCCATTAATAATGGAGTCTTAGTCTCTGTAATGCCATAATCCAGAAGTTGGTTCTGAAGCCAGAGTACCTAAGAAGTACAACTTGCAGCAGCAATGTACTCGGCCTCAGCAGTTGATGTAGCAAAAGATGTTTGTTTCTTACTCTGCCAAGAAATCAAACAGTTGCCTAGGAATTGACAACCACCAGAAGTTGACTTTCTAGTTAACTTGCACCCTGCATAGTCACTATCTGAAAAAGCAACTAATTTGCAAGAGTGTCCAGTGGAATACCATAAACCCAGAGATTGTGTACCTTGCAAATATCTAAAGATTCTCTTGACTGCAATCAAATGAGACTCTTTAGGAGCAGCCTGAAATCTAGCACAAACACATGTAGCAAACATAATATCTGGTCTAGAAGCTGTTAGATACATCAAGGACCCAATCATACATCTGTAAAGCGTTTCATCAACAGCTTTACCTTTCTGATCACATCCAGTTGTGTGGTGTTGCACATGGGAGTAGAACAGGGCTTACAGTTTTGTAAATCAAACTTATTCAAAAGATCTTTTATATTTTGACTGATGAATAAAAGTTCCATCAGCCTTTTGATTGTTTTGCAAGCCTAGAAAGAACTGTAATCTCCCATTGCACTCATTTCAAACCTCTTTTTCATTAATGTTGTAAAATCATCACACAACTGGGGATCAGAGGATGCAAAAATAATATCATCAACATAAATCTGAACAAGTAGCTTATGCTGATCCACCTTCTTAATAAACAATTTTATCAATGGAGCCTCTAGTGAAATTATTCTTAAGAAGAAAAGTAGAGAGTGTCTCATACCAGGCTTTAGGAGCTTGTTTCAACCCATAAAGAGCCTTATCAAGTTTGTACACCCATTCAGGATGTTTATTATCCTCAAAGCCTGGTGGTTGACACACATAAACTTCTTCCTTTATTTTACCATATAAAAATGCACTTTTGACATCCATTTGGAAAACTTTAAGATTGTGGAATGCAGCATAGGCTAAGAACAATCTGATTGCCTCTAGTCTGGCTACAGGGGCAAAGATTTCATCATAGTCAATACCTTTTCTTGTGAAAACCCCTGTACAACCAGTCTAGCCTTGTTCTTAACAATAAGCCCATTTTCATCAGTTTATTCCTAAACACCCATTTAGTGCCTATTGCACACTTACCTGGGGGAAGAGGAACAAGTTCTCACACTTGCTGTTTCTTGAACTGAAGTAGCTCAAGCTGCATAGCTTCAACCCATCCATTGTCTCTCAAGCAACATGGTAGTTCTTTGGCTCTAGCTGACTGATGAAGAGAGCATAGAAGCAGAAGTTAGACAATTGACTTCTGGTTGAAACACCAGCATTGATATCACCATATCTAGACATGGGGTGATTCTTCAGTTCTTGATAAACAATGAGATCTGTGCAAGTGTTTGTAGAACCTTCAGCAGCACAGATGTTGATGTAGACTCGTGAAACCAAGAATTAGATGGTAACTCAAAAGATGTAGAGAAAGAGATCTCATCAGCATTTGTTGTGGATGGAACTGCTGAAGCTACAGGAACATCAAATTTAGCAGACACAGGCAGTTGGTCACTAAACTTGAATAGGTGAGTATTGATATTATCATCATCATCATCAATACCACCAGGTGGAAGACATGCTGCAGAAGATGATTTATCCATAGGATCTGCAACAGCTGGAGTTGATAAGAAACATATTGCAGTATGTCCAAATCAAACAACTCCACAGGGTTTTGTGGAATCTTGTCCAAAGGAGATTCATTAAACTTCACATGCAAAGTCTCTTCAACTATCTTTGTTCTGCAGTTGAAGACTCTGTATGCCTTGCAAGTAGATGAATAACCAACAAAATACCCAGCATCCACCTTAGGATCAAATTTATGGAGTTGATCCTTTGTGTTGAGAATAAACAGGACACCCAAATGCTTTGAAAATGAAATTAGAGGAGCCAAATGATGGAGAACTTCATATGGAGTCTTCATCAACCTTTGATTTACTAGAACTCTATTCTGCACATAGCAAGCTGTGTTGACAGCTTCAGCCCAAAAGGTCAGTGGCAAACCAGAGTCACTAGCATGGACCTTGCAGCTTCAATGAGGGTCCTGTTCTTTCTCTCCACTACTCCATTTTTTTTCTGGAGTCCTTGGGATGCTAAACTGCCTTTTGATTCCCTTTGAGAGATAGAAGTCATCAAGTGTATGATTCCTCAATTCAGTTCCATTATCACTCCTGATACACTTGACTGGAAGGGAATACTGCTTCTCATATACAACACAAAGTTAAGAACCTTCTGACAACCTCATCCTTTGAATGTAGAAAGAAAGTCCATACAAATCTGGAGTAATCATCCACAATTACCAGACAGTATTTCTTCTTTGCCATGCTCATTACTCTCACAGGACCAAATAGATCCATATGCAGTAATTGCAAGCAGGCAGTGGACTTAGGCTCTTCAATAGGAAAATGAGACTTTGTGCTATTTACCTTTTAAACAAGCAGTGCAGGTTTCATCACAGTGGAACTCCTTTATTGGTAAGCCTTTGACTAAACTATTGGGGTAAGCTGATTCATGTTTTTGAAATTAACATGACCCAGCCTTCTGTGCCACAGTTTAGATTCTTAAGAAGAGGCTTTGGAAAATAGGCAAGGATTGCCTTTGAGATCTATTTTCTTGGAAAGATCTAAGCATACACTCTTCCTGTCCTGTTGGCTCTCAGGAGAGTGTGATCATCCAACACCTTATCATCAATGCAAATCAACTTTGGATGACAGAATCCTACAGTTCTAACTGGTGAAAAGAGCAACATGGCCTTTATCACACATTTGACTGACACTCAAGAGATTGTACTTGAGATTTTCCACATGATTAACATCATCAAATTGATTTCTCCATTGGAGACAAAGCCATTACCAATGATGTAACCCCTAGCATCATTACCAAAAGAAACAAATCCCTTCTTTCCTTGAGAGTAGTCATGAAGAAGAGAGTTGTTCCCAGTCATGTGCATAGATCCCCCACTGTCTACATACCAGATGCTACTTTGGCATGTTGGAGAACCCTGCAATAATAAACAATCAGTTAGTTTTGGAGACCCAAAACTTTTTGGTTTGGGGCCTGGTCTCATCAATAGATGGTAAACTAACAGGTTTATTTGAAACAACAGCCTGAGAGGAAGAAGATGGTGAAGAAGAGGAATCCTTGGCTTGGATCTCCTTTTTTGTGGTTTCAGCATAGGAGCATCTAGTTGGTTGACTCTACCCAACAGATGTTGAACCATCATAACCAGCTGTGTCTGATTTTGTGATAAAGCTTTCAGCTCATCAGACACATTGCCAGTGGAGTTTGATAAGTTCCTATGTTGCGCCTTCTTCTTCTGAGCACTCTCAGCTGTCACTGTTTAAACCCTTCCTTTTTGGATTTCTTTGAGGACTTAAGGGTTACAGGGTTTGATGTTGCTGATACAAATGTGGTCTCAAACTCAGTTTTCATTTTTACCATTTTCTCTTTAATTTCTTCTTTTTGTTTGAGTTGGAACCTCTTTTGTACCTACAATCATCTGTAAGATGATTGAACAAACAACATACTTCACATGGTTTCTTCTTCATCTTAGGTTGATCATCAACTAAAGAGGGGTGAACAACTGAAGACTTGTTTTCAGTGCTTTGGAAGCATTGTTTGCTTTCTTGACTACCTCTTTAGTAGTCTTCAAACTCTTTCTACTGACAGTTTTCTTCTCTTCAGTACTGGCAGTAGTTGGAGTTTGAACTTCAGGTTTTAAATCCTGCTCTCTAGTCCTTTCAGGACTTTCAGGATTAACTCCTGAGTTGATCAACTCATTGATCATGTGAGTGTCAGCATTTGAACCATCAACATCAGCTGATAGGTTCTGAGAGGGCTTGATACTGACTTCTACTTCTGATTGTGCTGTATCAGAAAGTAGATCACATGATGAGATGGATTGGTTATTACTCTCACCATCAGATTCTACCTCTGCTCTTGGAGTAAAATCTGTAGGTGGAGCAGTGTGATTGTAACCAATGCCAAACTTCACATTGGAAGCAGATTGCTTACTAAGAAGCATTTCAAAACCTTTGCATGATTGTACCCATCTATCACACTCTACCTGGGTAACTGCAAGGGTTTTTTGAGATCTTTATACTTCTCAAGAAGTATCTCTTCCCTAGTCTTATCATCAGTGATTTGGCATTTCAGTTTGTAAATCTCATCATTTTTATCATTAAGCACAGACTCAAATTCAGCTTTGTTTTTGGAAATTATTTGTTCTAGCTCAATGTTCTTGTTAAAGCTACATTTGCTTCTCTAATAGATGCAAATGCTGCTATGCATGTGTCAGAACATAATTTGGCTTTTGCCTCAGAGGATACTGTGATACCTTTGGTGTAGAGGCATTAGAGGATGAAGTATCAGCAGAATCCAAAGCCATAAGAGCTAGATTTCCAAATGGACTTTCACCACCATATTGACCAGCACCTGAGAACAGTTGTTCATGACCAGACAAGTCATCTGGTAAACTGCTCCAGTCAACAACTCCTGGGGTAAAGAAGCTGTGTTGTTGAGGTTGAGTTGTTGATGAGATGGGAAGGTTGTGGTTCAGGCAATGCTTGTGGTTGTTGTGCAATTGGAGCTTGAACAGGATTTGGTTGAGGCATATAATAGCAGGGATAAGATATGACATTTGACCCTGGGGAACAAATATGCAGGAGATCTAGGATGTGAATGATGACCAGAACCAGCAGGATGTTGCCCTCTGTTTTGTGGACTAGTACTAGGAAAAGTCACAAAGGGTGCAGAAGAGTTAGATCCAGTTGATCTACACTCTCTTGCAAAGTGTCCTAGCTTTTGGCATTTGTGACACCTCAACTTACTCTTGTCAAAACCAACTTTGGTTTTCCCAGAGAGTCCAGGAAATTACTGCCAGTTCTCTTATAGAACTTCTGAGATCTGATATTAATCAGTGCCATTTGGCTCAGAATATCCATCTCTCTCTAGATCATCATCAGCTATTCCTTTCAGATCATCCATGATGAAGCATAAATTGTCACTATTACTGCCAGAGATGACTCTCAATACCAACAAATGCATGATCAGAACTATTTGTAGAGAAATCAATATGCTCATCATATTGCTTTCAGATGCAGCATATTCTGACTCATGACCAACCAGGCAGTGTTCCTGGTACAAAGTCATCAGTGAGCTTTCCTGATGAGGACATTTCCTCTTCTGCTCTATCTCTCTTCAATGTAAGCAGTTTCCCATGAAGTTGGGTGAGAGATAGACCATCCATATTTGCACTGGAGCAGGACATAGTGTATGTGTCCCATCTCTCAGGAAGTGATATGAGGAATCTGTTGTTCATCTGGCTATTGGTGCATTCCTGTTTCACCCATTTCACTCAGATACAAGCAGGAAAAGCGCTCAAACTATTGAGTCAGTGTCTCACCCTTTCTATAGAGAATGTCTATATTGTTGGGCAAGTCTCTCTATTGTTTTTAAGACCTCATCTGTGCCACCGAATTGTTCCTTCAGGGCATTCAGAGTCATGAGCAGTTTCATGATGCATAAGCCCTGAATAGATTTCATAGGAGTGCCAGGCCAGAATCCATGGGCTTTAGCATCAATCAAATAGTTTCCGATCTTCATCAGAGTATGTTCCTTTTCTTCTTCGGAACCATTTGATTGGTTTTCGATTGTTCACCATAGGCTTATGTGGTCCATGTACCAGATGTCCAACAACCTGAACGTAAACAGACAGGTTATGAAGCATTCTTCGTTGCCATAATTATACTCGGTCCTAACCACATCGGAGGCTTGTTGGAACCGGTTTGTGAGGATCATAGAAGGAGTCGTCATCTCAGATTCAATCAAATTCGGTTAAGCTAAAAAGATTAGAACAAAACGCAACAAACAACCATTGACCAGAAGATTCTGTAAGGATTCCTGAAGTCTGATGCAACCCAAAAACTGCCTAAGTGTTTCAGCAACATGCACTAAGTACTGAAGTGAAGAATGCTTCGGAAGAATTACATAAGCATTAGAAAATACTCTAAGTGTAATATCTTCCGAAGCCAAGACCAATATCTTCCGAAGCCTAACATGAAGTCTTCCGAAGCTTGAAGAGACAAAGTCTTCCGAAGCTTCAACCTATGAAGACAGATTTCTTCCGAAGACTTTTAGTACACATGCTTTATCTGATGTACTGTTCCATAAAGCACCTTTTCCGCTGCGTCTCTGATAAGTCACCAACTTACAAGAGTTGGTGAAAAGGTCCATGCTTTTGGTAACTGTACATTGAGGTCTTGAGTCTGAAAACTTTCCACTTTATGTACTTTATCCTTTTTGTAATGTATAAGGATGTGAGCTATGGCATGTCATAGTCACAAGGTCAAAAGGCAGATATGCCTTTTGATCCTACAATTGATTTTGTTAGTGTCTAGTCAATTGTATCCAGGGCTTTCATAGTATAGCCGGCTGTAGGTTGTAGTATAAGTATTCCAAGTTCTTGTATCTTTCCATATGCTTTTGCAACACTTGTAAAAGAACTTGAGAAAGCAATATACTGCTCCCTTGAAAACTATACTCTCTTGTTCTGTCTCTTGCTTTACTTGTGTTCTCTGCATCACCTCCGGTGCCTAGTTCACTGTTTGATTAAGATTTAGTTAATCTCCTCATTGTGTTGTTGTGTTGTAATTGTGTTCAAGCCCTTGAACGATCCTGCAATTGGTATCAGAGCTTCAGGCTCGTGATATAAGATCTAACCATCTTAAGATCCCTCACACACAAAAAACTAAACCTTTTCAAATGGCTTCCATCTCAAAGACTGATATGGAGACTGGAACCATGAACAAATCCCCATTGATCACTCTTGATGACTTCGACACCTGGTGCATGAGGATGGAAGGCTTCATCAGGTCTCTTGACTCAAGAATGTGGGAATCTGTTGAATATGGACCTTTCATACCCAGCACCCCCTCTGCTACCGGTGCTGGTATGATTCCTAAAGATGTGGCCAACTACTCAGATGAAGATAGGAAAGAGTAGAGATTGACAGGAAGGCCATGACTGCTCTTCAGACTGCTATCCCAAACTCTGTGTACAGAGGTTTTAAGAAGTGCAAGACAGCTAAACAGCTGTGGGATGCACTGAAGCTGATGATGTATGGCTCCTCTGAAGCCAAGGAGAACAAGAAAGATCTTCTGAAGCAGCAGTTTGAAAATTTCACCTTTAAAACAGGTGAAACCATGACCCAACAATACTTCAGGTATGTTGAGATTGTGGATACCCTTGTGGATGGAGGAGTTCCTCTTGAGAACAGAGACATTGTAAGGAAGTTCATGTCCTCACTTCCTAGGCAATGGACACACTATTGTGTGGTAATCAAGAGGACTGAGAACCTTAAAACTCTTACTCTGACAGAGTTATATGGGATTCTCAGTGGATACCAGATGGAGATGAACTTACAAGGTTCATCTGGCAACTCTAACAATCAAATGGGTTCAGCCCTTCATGTGCTGAAAGGGACAGCATAGAACCCCAACATCATCTCCTATGCTACCCTGACAACTCACAAAAGGGTCCTTTCATCACCTTCCCGGAGACACCAAGGGAGAACTTTACTCAAGGAAGTCCATTCCAAGAGACAAGTTCTTCGCAAGCCTTTGTGTCTGCAAATGAAAGCTGTGGAATTATCTCTTCTCTTGAAGATCTAGACTGTATCCATCCAGATGACCTGGAATACATGGAGATAGTTCAGCAGATGGCTCTTCTCACTCACAGAGCCAAGAAGTTCTACAAGAGGACAGGAAGAAAATTTCCAAGCAATGCTACCAGTGGTAAGTTTGGCCTGGATAAAAGCAAAGTTAAGTGTTACAATTGTAACCTTATGGGTCACTTCGCCAGGGAGTGTAAGGCACCCAGAGCAAATGGGGGTCAAACACAACTCAGACCAAACTTCACCAACAATACCCCTCAGGCTGAGAAGACAAAGCAACATGCTGCGGTTGCTGTTGAAGAGGGAGGATTTGACTGGAGTTTTCAGGTGGAGGATGCTTCTCCAAACCAAGCATTGATGGCTGATCATGATGAAGCCAAGGTATTAGAACATCTTTGCTCCCCTGAATGCATTGCTAAAGTAAATAGATACAGGTCCTACAACCTAGAGATGAGATCTGATCTTGAGTCATTAAACATATTAAAATCTGACTTTAGAAAGTCTGAAAATGATTACAAGTTAAAGATAGAAGACTTGGAAAAACTATTTCAGTACTAAAACATGAACATACAGATTTTAGAACTCAGATCCAAGATCTCATCACTAAGTTGACTAAGTGCCAGGCTGAGCTTGTGATCAGCAAAGCCCTGGCAGAGAAAAGTGTTCTTGAAGAAGAGACCTTCAAGAACATGATATCCTCATCCCTACACAATAAGGTTTGTTATCAAAATAGACAGGGACTGGGATCAAATGAGATAGCTCCTCCACACACAATCTTGTCTGTAAGATCTCCTAGGTGTGGAACTTGAAGATGAGCTTCCTCTCATAGATCCAGTAAGTGAGGATGATGAAGAAGTGATAGTGAGGAATCCCTCTGAGAAGAGTGAAGAAGAGGATTCCTCCAAGGGCCACTATCCTTCTGAGGAGAAGAATTAACTGTGATGACCAAGTCCAAGAGAAAGAACTTGATCAGGAAGAGCAAAAGGAAAGCAAAGAAGGCTCAAGAAATCAAGGCTACCTTTGATGCTAAGCAGAAACAAGTGTTTATCTCTGCAGGCTTCAAAGCAATAAGGACTGAAGACATCCACCAAAGCCTCTTATCTAAGAGTTCTGGTTCATGTTCAAATCATCTCAGTACAAAGAAGAAGACTGAGCTGCTGTGTACCACTGCTGCACAGCCTGGACCATCAAATCCAAGAACAGTTCACAGCCAAGGGAACTGTATCTGAATCTACCAAGATGAAGGTGAAAAAGGGATGTGACCAAGGCCAGTCTTGCTCTCAAAAGGAGATTTCTTTGAAGAAGAAAATGTTGTGTGTTATGTGTGAAAGTACTTCTCATATTGCCAAGGATTGTCCATACAATCCTAAAAGTACTATCCACATGACCAATACAAAGACTTCAAAGAATCTCAAGAAGTCTCAAGCTTCGGAAGGAAAGTCTGTTTCCTCGGAAGCTCCAAACCAAAGAAGAAGGTAAATGGAAAATACCTTCGGAAGCAAAGTTGGTCTCGGAAGAAAGGAGTTCTTCCGAAGTACTAAAGTCTACTGCAGTGACTGTAGATTCTTCCGAAGTATCAGTCATTAAAACTTGTGAAGCTCCAAAAGCTTCTAAGGTTTTGAAGGTCAAGTCCAAGACTCCAAAGGTGGTGTGGAAGTCTAAGAAAGACCAAATGACTGAGGTTTCTCCATCAACAACAGCCGAAGATCCCCTCTGTACAACCATAGGATCTATTACTGTTGCATTACCTTCTATTACACTTACTGAACCCAAGACAAGTAAGGCTTGGGTTTCCAAATGTAACTAATCATTTTCTTTGTGCAGGAACAGCTCAAGACAAACAAGAATGTCTGGATAATTGACAGTGGCTGTTCCAGGCACATGACAGGCGATAGGTCTTTACTTCATAATTTTGAGAGAATTGATGGAGGACCAGTTGCTTTTGGAGGAAATGAAGGTGGTTACATTTATGAAGGGGCAAGGTCACAAATGGTAAGCTCAGCATTGAGAAGGTAAATTTTGTTAAGGAGCTTGGGTACAATCTTCTGAGTGTATCTCAATTTTGTGATCAGAGTCATAACATGCTCTTCACTGAGCATGAGTGCATTGTTCTCAAACCTGGAGTGGTCATTCCTCATGAGCATATTCTGCTCAGAGCCCCCAGGAAAGGGAACATGTACAAGATGGATTTGCAAGAAACATCTCCCTCTGGAGAAGTTTCATGCTTTCTATCTAAAGCAAATAGTGATGAGTCTTTCCTATGGCATAAAAGAATGTGCCATGTAAACTTTAAGAATATGAATAAATTAATCAAACATGATCTGGTAACTGGAATGCCAAAGAAAGAGTTTACAAGTGATGATCATTGTGTTGCATGCCTGAAAGGGAAGCAACACAAGGTATCTCACAAGCCTAAGAAAAGAACTCCATCACTACTCCCCTACACTTATTACATATGGATCTCTTTGGCCCCACCAGTGTAATGAGTTTAGGAAGGACCTTATACTGTCTAGTGATCACAGATGATTTTACAAGATTCACTTGGGTTTTCTTTCTTAGAACTAAAGATGAGACTCCTGAGATTCTAAAGAATTTCATCTTAAAGATTGAGAATCAATGTGATCACAAGGTCAAAACCATAAGATGTGATCAAGGAACTGAATTCAAGAACCAAATCCTTGATACATTTTGTGATGACAAGGGTATTACAAGACAATACAGTGCTCCCAGGACTCCTCAGCAAAACGGAGTTGCTGAGAGGAGAAACAGGACACTTATTGAAGCTGCAAGAACTATGTTGTCTGACTCTAAACTGCCTATCACCTTCTGGGCAGAGGCAGTTAATACTGCCTGCTATGTGCAAAACAGTCTTAGTAGTTAAGACACATGGTAAGACTCCTTATGAACTTTGGCACAAGAGGAAACCTTTCATTGGTTTTCTCAGGTCATTTGGATGTCCCTGCACCATCTTGAATACCAAAGATCAAGTTGCCAAGTTTGCTGAGAAATCAGACGATGGACACTTCATTGGATACTCTTCTCAAGCTAAAGCTTATAGAGTATACAATCTCAGAACTAGAATCATTGAGGAGTCAGCCAATGTGACTTTCAATGAGCACACTCCCAGTGTGGCTGGTTCTGGTCCGGATTGGCTATTTGATCTTGATTTAGTTACCAACTGTTTTAATAAATCTTGTGAGCATGTTTCAGGATCTGCAGAAAATTTAAATACAGGTGATCCTGATCCAAGATTTGAGCTTGGAAGACCTTCAGCTCCAGTTGGAACTACTTCAGCAAATGAGGTTTCTATCAGCACAACCATGACAAATCCAGCTGATACATCTGGCATGCCTTCAAATTCCAGTTCAGAGGCCTCTCAACCAGATAAAGACATCTCAATTGCAGAAGATAACAATGGTGATGGTGAAAGTGATCAAGAATCTCTTGATGCTAATAACTATACCATAGATGATAACATCAATGATGTCACACACTCATTGGATCAAGTTAATCTTGATAGTGTGATAATGTGGAGGATCAATCTTCAAGACCAGATCTAAATTTCTCAAATTTGGATCTATCTCAGCAACTTGCTGTGATCCCTCAGCTAAGGATCCACAAGTCTCATCCTACTACAAACATCATTGGAGATGTTATCTCCGGGGTAAAGACAAGAGGGCAAACCCATGAAGCAAATGTTTGTCTTCACTCTTGTTTTCTATCCCAGTTAGAGCCAAAGAAAGTTGAGGAAGCTCTAAAGGATGGAAGTTGGGTTGAAGCTATGCAACAAGAGTTGCTTCAATTCAAAAGACAGAAAGTTTGGAACCTTTGTCCTCTTCCTCATGGGAAGACTACCATTGGAACCAAATGGGTTTTTAGGAATAAAAGGATGATAGAGGAATCATTATCAAGAACAAGGCTAGACTAGTTGTTCAAGGATACACACAAGAAGAAGGGATTGACTACACTGATGTCTTTGCTCCTGTAGCTAGACTAGAAGCTGTTAGGATATTCCTGGCATTTGCTGCATCCAAGAACTTCAAGGTCTACCAACTTGATGTAAAGTGTGCCTTCTTATATGGAGTGATTGAGGAGGTTTATGTCAAACAACCACCTGGTTTTGTAGATCCTGATCATCCTGATTATGTCTGCAAGCTTGACAAAGCTCTGTATGGGCTGCATCAGGCACCCAGGAAGTGGTATGAGACACTGTCTGAGTATCTCTGTAAGCATGGTTACAGGAGAGGTACTATAGATGGTACTCTCTTCATCAAAAGACAAGGAAAAGACATTCTGCTAGTTCAAGTATATGTGGATGACATCATCTTTGGCTCAACCAATTCAAGGCTCTGCAAAGACTTTGAAAAGCTGATGAAAGATAGATTTGAAATGAGTTCAATGGGAGAACTTAATTTCTTTCTAGGAATTCAAGTGAAGCAGGTTGAAGATGGCATTTTCATAAGTCAGTCAAAGTATGTTCAAGATATACTCAAGAGGTTCAACATGACTGATTGTAAACTGCTAAGACACCCATAGCCAGAAACCACTCCCTTGGTCCAGATCTTGAGGGGGAGTGTGTAGATGAGCACTTATACAGGGCTATGATTGGGTCTCTTATGTATCTTACAGCTAGCAGGCCTGATATCATGTTTGCTACATGTATTTGTGCAAGATATCAAGCTAATCCTAAGATGTCTCACTTAATCACTGTGAAAAGGATTTTAAGATACCTCAAAGGTGCCTCAACACTTGGTTTATGGTATCCAAAGAATTCTAATTTCAATCTGTATGCCTATACAGACAGTGATTATGGTGGTTGCAACATGACTGCAAAGTCTACATCTGGGGGATGTCAATTCTTGGTGGAAGGGTTGTCTCATGGCAATGCAAGAAACAAACCTGTGTGTCTGCATCAACTGCTGAGGCTGAATACATTGCTGCTGCAAGCTGCTGTGCTCAAGTGCTTTGGATTCAAAATCAGATGCTAGACTACGGATTTAACTTCAAAGAGACTCCTATCCACATAGACAACAACAGTGCTATCTCTATCACTGAGAATCCTGTGCAGCACTCAAGGACCAAACACATCAACATCAGGTATCATTTAATAAGAGATAACTATGAAAGGGGTAATTAAACTAGTCAAAGTTCACACAGATGAACAATATGCTGATCTGTTCACAAAAGCTTTTGATGAACAGAGATTTAAGTATCTGATATCAGCTATTGGGATGATCACTTTGAGTAGATTTTTTTTTTTTTTAAAAACTAATCTAATTTTCTTCTTAAAAAAATGTGTGTCCTAAGTTGTCTAGTTCATCACTTTCATAAGCTCATGTTTTCTTTGAATGAAAAACTCTTTTCGAAGACTTTCCTTGGATTCTTGAAAATTTCTGATGCTTCGGAAGATAATTTTACCTTCGGAAGAAAAATATGTCTTCAAAATAAATGACTGTCTAAGAAATTTTACCTTCGGAAGAAGTCAAATTTATCTTCCGAAGCTTAAAATCTCAACTTAGACACTTATTCATTTTTAAGGACTTTTTCCTTCCAAGCAAAAATTACTTTCGGAAGCTTTGTTCATTCTTATACAAAGCTTCCAAAGTTTATTCTCTTCCGAAGCATAAATCTTTAAGACTCTCAGGAAAATTCTTCCGAAGTCACTTTAGCTTCGGAAGCTTTTTCAATCAAACTTCCGAAGACAAATTACTTTCGGAAGCTTTTCGAACTCCAAGAAAACTACTTTTTGAGCAAAAAGGTAAACTACTTTTTCAGAGGTGGGACCGACATACGGATTTCAAAGTTTATCCTCTTTCATTAAACTTTATCTGAAATCCTTCTCTCTCATATAAACCCAACGGTTTCCCCCCTTCTTCTATCATCTGCTTTTCTTCCATACCTAAAACCCAAAGCTTTCTCTCTGAAATTTCTATCCCATTCTTTTCTCTTCTCTCTCTGAGCTACCTCACAATGGCTGACCTTACACACAGAAATGATCCTCACTTTACCATGCAGCTACACAGACAACACAATCAGTTGCTCTGTTATGCTCTGAAAGATCCTCATTTCTCAGAGGTTTGCCGTTTCTTGTCTTTGTCTCACTACTTCACCTCCCTAACCATTGATCCTCCTCTATATGAGGATCATCTGCTTGAATTCTGGAAGACCTGCCAAGAGGTCATTATGGATGGGGAGAAGGCACTGTCTGCCACAGTGCAGGGAGAACATTTTCATCACTCCGGCCATCATCAATTGACATCTTCAGCTGGATGATGAAGCAGGTGAAGTGTTCTTTCCAAAAGAAGCGTTAATCATTCCTTCGAGCAGATGGGCTATGAAGGAGATTTCTCTGTAAAGACCTTCAGGAAAGGGAAGGTCTCATCCCAGTGGAAATACCTGCTCCATGTGGTTATCCACAGCTTATCAAACAAGCATGGTGGATGGGACCAGATTCCTGAGGATCTCTCCTTTATAGTTCATGGAATGGTTCAGGGGGTCAAGTTCAGGTATTCACAATTTGTTTATACTAATTTACTTGCAAACTTAGACTCCTTAGAATATTACATGTTTCCTAGATATGTTCAACACATTCTTAACTGTGAACTGGGCTCACAGTTGAGGAAAACAGGCAATATTCTTAAACTGGGACAGATGAAGCCCGGCATCTTAAAATTATGAAGAAGCCAACTGTAGGCTTCTCAGGGGTAGAAACAGCCTTAGTCCCAAAAATGTTAGAGCTCATTGCTCAAGGTGACAACATAGCAGTCCAAGCTAGTGTTGAACCCACACCTACTGCTCTCCTACCCTCTTCACAACCTCCAATATTCATCACCTACAAAAGAAAATCCCAACGAACCCCTGCTCAGGCTATTGAGTCTGTGCAGGCCCCCAAATACTCAACCTTACAGGAAGAAGTGGACTCCAGAGCTCCCACTTCTCCTGAGGAGCAAACCACTCCCATTACTTTACCTATCAGGGCTGAGGTTCCTCAAGCTCAACCTGATGAGCTCATTACCCAACAACTGTAAGCCTTCACTCTGAGTCTCAACACTCAAGTGAACAACCTTCAGGGGATAGCTACCATCCCCAGCCTTTGGATCTAAACCAACCAATTCCCAACCTATCCTTTTACACTGATGAAGACTTAGGATTCAGTGAGTACCATGAGTCTCTCTTCTCCTCCCCTACTCAAAGAGAGATGAGTACCTCTGACTCTCCTCAGTCTATCCCTCATCAGTCACCTATTACTGAGGTGGACACATCTGAACCTGTTCAGGATGTCCATATGGAAGAGGCTCTCACTTTGAAAGTGATTACATCATTAAGACCTCAACCATGGCAACTCAGCCCATTGGCATCTTAACTGAGGTTGCCAGTGAGCAGAGGAAAACCAGCAGCCAAGAAACTCAAGCTGGTGGTGAGAGAAGGGACTTTGGTCCAATCCTCTCATCCCCCAGTGATTCTTCTGATGAAGATGAGGGAATTTGAGACTAAAGGTACAAAAATTGTCACAAACATGCACCTATCTAGTCTCTAAGGTTAGTCACTTGGAATCTCAGGTGACTACCCTGCAAAACAGGGTCAATGATCAGCAACTCCAGATTTCATATCTGCAGGAAAAACTAGCTGGAGACCTTTCAGGAGAGCTCAACCAGGAACACAAGAACCTGTGGAAGTGATTGATTTATCCTCCAGCTCACCTATGCAAGTGGTGATGCTACCAAAAAGGGGGAGAATGTTATCACAACCACAGAACCTGGGAGTTCTTCAAAGAGAATGGACATAGAGGACTCACCATCCTCACTTGCTGTTGTGCATTCTCAGCAACTTCCTCAAGTTCACATTAATGTGGACTCTATAGACTCTCTCATCAGGAGTCTCTTTGAGGAAGGTATACCAAGGGCTGTCTCATCTCCACCACATGGAACTGGCAACTACATCATCAGATGGAGGTATGATGATGACAGAAGAGCCCTCATACTTCACAGAGTTCAAGTCAACAAGAAGTCTTTCAGTTCCAAAGCCTGAGCTTCTATGAAGGACTGGATTAGTCAACATGCCACTTGTCAATCCAAGCAAATCTAGACAAGCTGACAGGCTGGCTCAAAGAATCCAAGACAGAATCCTTGCAGAGTTCTCTCTAAGAAGGAGACTTAGGCAATCAGGCAATGTCATTGGTCAACTGGATGTTGAGGTGCCCTAAGATTAGTTTCATAGGGGAAACCTTGGCTGAAGGCCCAGTGGCAGAACCTGAGACCCTTGTCTCACCATCAACAACTGCTGCAGAGGTCCAAACTCCATCTGAGACACCTGCTGGTGAAGGTGTTTCTCAGCCTCTCTCTGGCCAGAGCATGGAAGCTACACCAAGCAATGAAGGCCAAGCCTCAATCCACCCTGAGTCACAAGGTCTGTTGGTGACAAAGGGAAAATGTTAGGATCTCAGCCCTTGGTTTAATCGATTGAACAGATTTAGCAGCGGATTAGCTCAGAATTAGACAAATTCAACAAGAACAATTGATATAAAACGATAAAAGAATTTTGTTATAAAGAGAGAAATATCCGACAAAAGGAATATTGCATTAGGATTGTCGGCCTCAAAGGCGCGATTACAGTTGAGTTCATCTTTCCTTATAAAGAAAAGAATGACGTAGGCTGATGTCACTTGAAAGTGACATGTAACCGTTTTATAACTACTGATGTTTAACAACTACTGAAGATGTCAACAACTGACATCTTCTTACAAATGTTCCTAAGTGTTAAACATCTCATTACAACTACTGAAAAAAACTAAAACTACTGAAACTACAACGACTGAAGAACAAGCTCTTCAGTCGTTTTACAAAACTACTGAAACATAAAACATAAAACTACTGATATCACAACTACTGAAGAAGTACTCTTCAGCAGTTGTGACAAACTACTGAGGCTTCAGTACTTGATCTTCAGACTTTGACCTTCAGGCGTTTCATCAGCTGATGACTTCAGTAGATATCATCAGCTGATGTCTTCAGTCTTTGTCTTCAGACTTTGTACATCAGTTGTTGATCTTCAGCACTTGTGAACTCTTCAGCTGTTGTACTTCAGTACTTTGGTCTTTCAGCTTCAGCACTTGTGTTCTTCAGCTGTTGTACTTCAGTACTTTGATTCTTCAGCTGTTAAGATCTTCAGCACTTGATCTTCAGCTGTTGTAGTCTTCAGCACTTGTCAAACTACTGATGAGGCTTTCAGCAGTTGTTGTGATACCGTGTGGGACTTAGAGATTTTCTGATCTTGGCTCATTGGTTCTTTTGGTCCAACAAACTCCCCTGAACCAATGCAGCCAAAACCTCTAACTTATTTATACTCCCACTTATTGATGGCAAAATGTTGGTCTTTTTCCTTCTTGATCAGTAGAGAAGATGACCCATGTACGCTCCGGCCTGGGAAGAAGTCTCTGATGATCTGTTTGGCATGATATGGTTGGGAGCTCTGTATTGGGGACTTGGACACCGAGCTGTTGCCCCAACCATGAGATCTACTTCCCGTGTATCAGCCTATATGATTCCTGGTGTAAGCCCTTAAAACATGATTTGCTCATCCATTGTCAGCACCTCGGGCACACCATCAAATAATCCTTCTCGGCCATACACTTCAGATATGTACTTAGCCTGTTTTCCATTCTTGAGCTCAACCGTGGTTATTTGTCGATAAGCAAACTCATCTGGATGAGTTCCTTCTAAGAGCAGGTTGAGCTCTTCTTGTTTGAAGTTTTCAAGTCGTTTGTAAACCATCCCTTCTTTATAATTTTGTTCTCTAACATCTTTTGAGGTGGTTGTTTGGCTTCATAGGCTTTCTTGAACTCTTCAACAATTTCCCAGGGGACACTACAAGCACCACAGTGATGTCTTCGTCGACAACTCTCTTCACTTGGCCCTTGTATCTTGAAGGAATTTCTTTCTTTACAATCCGATGTGCCACCCTAGGATCAGGCCATATCCTTACTCTTTCCCTTTGGTATTGCAAGGTATTAGCAAGGGTGTACAATCTTAATATCTCTTTCTTCATGCTGATCATTGAAGAGGATGTAGCATATGCTTTGTCAATGCTTTTCAGCATTTCCTCATCATGTTTTTGCATCTGTTCCTCTTCAATCTTTATCATTACATCATGCATTTGAGAAGCAGGAGTGATGGACATTGGTTTAGCCTTAGGCAAAGTAATGACTGCAGAGAGTGGCAGTCTGTCTTCATCCTCCTCTTCATCTTCATCAGGCCTCAGTACCTTTCTTTTCTTTTGGCTAGGTACATCACTGGCAATGGGTTTTTGAGGTAAAGGATTTGGTTTGGGGTTGGATGGTTGGTTTAGAGGGTAAGGAGTTGTTTTAGTGGTTGTGGAGATAGTGATTTTGAGGATTGAGGTTCAGATTGTTTTAGCATTTTGGCTGTAAGGGAGGCTTTTGTAAATTTGTCAGTTCTTTCGATTCCCAACCCCAGCTTCATTCAATACCTCAATCACTAGACCTTGGAGTATTCTTCAGACGAACAAATCTTGGTGGTTATTGCCAAGATATTGTCCTGGTCCAGGCCCTTATTTCCATTAGAGATCTTCCCAGGTATTTAGCTATAAATCTGATCATTATTTCCAGCCTTTCCCTTTCTAAGCATCATAGCTAGCCCATCTGGAATTGATCTCCTCTGTTTCCATCCTTCTGATCTCGGAGTCTAGTTGTTTGATGTCAAAACCCTGCCTATACAACTGCTCAATTTTATCCATTGAACGGTTATGGTTGGCGTCAGCTTCTTTCACCATATCCTTCAGCTCCTTCTCCTTCTCAGACTCTCCTTTTCTCTTTTGATATGTGACATGAAAGTCTTTTTGACTTTCATTCACTTCAGCTCCCTTCACATTCTCCTTCTCCTTCTCATTTACAACCTCAGATTGTTTCGCCTTCTCCCCATCTATCCTCTTCCTTTTTCCTTAACTAACTGACTCTCCCCCTTTTTGGTTGCATTGGATGCAAGGGTTTGAGCAGTAGAAAGAGATTTAGTCACCAACTCCTCCACCAAGGGTTGTATTATTGTAGGAAGCCTCTCATCAATGGCTTTGATCACTATATCTGTGATCATGGGAGTGATGAGAGGTAGAATTTTGAAGGGTAGCAACTGATTGATCAGGGTGGTTCTGTTCCTGAGAATCAGTGCCGAAAGCAGAGGCTGGTGGCTTGGAGTTATATACTGGCTCAGTGTGTAGGGGACCTTCAGAAGAAGGTGCCATCTGTGGGTGTATTGTGGTGGCAGATGGACTTGCATCCATCCTGACATCTTGGCCAGCAGCTCTTTGAGTCTGCTAACCTCATCCTCTAGAATGGTGTTTTGAGCAACTACAACAAAGAAGAAGCTCAGGTCATCATCAGTGGTGACTGAATCACCTGACCTCCTGACAAAGTCAGAATGAACATGCCTTGAGTGTAGATCAATTGTAGCATGTGCCCCTTGTTCTCGGTCTGGGGACTTCCAGCCTCAGGACTATGTCCTTCATCAGCTGTTGCCACTGGTGAGGACTTAGAGATGTTACCACTGCATCCTGGTCATTTGCTGAGTCAGAAGCAGTGGCAGCCTCACCAGTATTCGCACCTCCTTATCTACACTAGAAGATGGAACATGATAACCCTGTGCTGTGGGTTGACAGAAGCATTTTGATCCTCCCCCTCAGGTGAGGTTATCCCAGTAGTATTGGTGTCTGGGTGGGGGGTGAGGAATGCAACTGCGTCAGCACTTTTGCAACAATGATAGTAGGGCTTTGAGGGGCGGTTGCATCAGGAGAGGGGTGGAAGCAGTGTGCACCCGGGACAGGTGTGCTCTTCAATGGTAATCCCCTCAAGTGAGGAGGATCCCAGCATTGTGGCTTCCCTTTGAGTGGTTGCTTCAGGTTCCTTTTGAGAGGAATCTGAGCGGCTTCAGTTGGTGGAGTCACAGTCTCTACTGGGGGGTTATTTCCAGCAGAGATAACCTGCGTTGGTGCAGCAGGAGCATCCACAGGGGACTCAATTCCCTGAGTAGCTTTCTTAGGCTTCTTCTTGGTGGGTTTGGAGGGGACTTTGGATGTGGAGGTGGAGGCTGTGGGTTCCAGCTGCGGGGTTTGCGCAGCTTGGCAGCCTGTTTGAGAGTTTGGTCAGTGTTGTGTCGGGAGTATACCCCCGGCAATACAGCCAAAGCGGGACTCCCAGACCAACTAGTCCCTCAGCAGAAAGCTGATTCTCTATTATGGCCATTATAACCGAGGATATAGTATCCAACGGTTAGAAAGTGGTTTTGTGGCCATATCCTTGAGTTCAAGAAAAATTATTTCAGAGAAGTTTAGTGGTTCTTGTTCAAGGATAGAGAACAATACCTGTTGCCATCTGGAAGACAGTTGATCCCAAGAGGAAGTCTTCGGAGCCAGGCAAACATTTACCATATGAAATAAAAATCGTTCAGCATCTGGAAAATGTTTCTTCAGGATTGTTGAAGCACTAAGGTCACCCTGATATCCATGTTGTCCAAAGGAAAGATCAAGTTGGCGCTTAGGATATCCAACAGGGTAGGCAGCATCATCTACACAATATTTGGCGGATGGTAGCAGTAGAGATGACCACCTTATGCGAGTTGATAGATGAAGGATAGATTCTCCATTAACGGTCGCATTCATCCAGAACTGACGTAGCGAATCGGCATAAATGATTGGATTAGAAGGAAAGCCGTTTTAGTGGGGATTGGACCATTAGATCTATAGCATTTCAAATTTGGTCCAGAAGGGCGATTTTGTAAGGTACGCGACACAGTTGTGTCGAGGTTTGAGTTGCATGGTCGCCATTAATGAAGGTGAAAGGTTTTCAGAGCTTTTGAAAAGTTAGGTCGAAAAGAATGAAAACTCTGAAAG